>CM055735.1:23583646-23701146 GCA_029465975.1 Dallia pectoralis
AGTATAAGGACCCCCTGGTTGTGTTATAGGCTGAGCAGCTGATGCTACCTGACAGTTTCAACCTACAATCTGACAAACCCTAAAACCTCCTGCTGTCCCTTTCTGATTATATTTGACCTGGGGCCTCGTTTATAAACGCTGCGTACGCACAAAAGAATGCGTAAGCTGGTCTCTCCGCAATAGTTGGGATTTATAAAAAGCAAACTTGACTTGAAAATGTGCGGTCCTCCACGCATGCTGGGACCCATGCGTACGCACAGAAACGGGTGAAATGAGAAATGGCGACATCGTCGGCAGATGGATGAAATACATGAAACTGTGTGAAAAGGTAGACCATTGGTTAAAATCATAGACTGTATAAAGATATGGACGTAGTATCCGTGACGTCACCCGTAGGGTTCTGAAGACCGTTTTTGATGCCTAAAGTGGGCGTAGCCGACCGTAGCCATCTTGGCAGCGCGTCACTCCCGGATAAACGAAAATGGTCAAAGAGGCGGTACGTGGATGGAGCTGAGGAGCCTGGATGCTGTTTACTGAGTAATTATAGGCTAATTTCTTACACATATCTTTGAGGACATGTCAAAAAATACTTTAAAATACAGTCAGTGTTAATAAATGTTACGGTATTTATGAAAATGTAGGCATCCGGTAATGCGGAAATCCGCTGGACACACCCTTAATTATGCAGAACTTTAAATATTAATCAACTAAACGGATGAGTTATAAAAAAATGCACCCCCCTTACAGTTGTTATGAAGGGCAAAATTAGCTGCATAGACCAAATCCAAATAGAAAACCAGGCTGAAAACCAGGTTTTTTTTGGCTGTAAAGTTGATCATTTTAACATGGGGGAGATACAGATTTGACTCACTTCTGCAGCCACCCTCAAGCGGCCAGTCAATGAATTGCAGTTGAACTCACTTCCTTATTGGTTTCAGGAGAGAGACCGGAAGGTTGCCACTTGGGTTAAAATACATCTAGATATTTCCTGGCATTAATAATATAAAGAATTTACAAAGCCATTCTTACAATTAACATCCTACACAAACACCTGTTTGATCGATCTGCAAAAACAAATCAAATATATAAAACAATATGTATATAAAACAAGATATAACGTCAATTAAAATGAATATATATTTCTGTCTTTATTGGGAAAGTGTATTTCATAGTATAGATGTCGTTATCAGCTACATAATATAAAAAAATAAGTTTTACTTGAGGTAACAGATGCTGACCATGCCGAGCCATGGCTTTTCTTCTACCCTTTAAGGAGTAACGATTGGTTGAAGTTCAAAGGGCCACGCTAAGATAGCTATCCGTTCATTGGTCAGAATACGTTTGGGGTTTCTGTTTGGAAACGCAGTGAAACGTTTGGGCACAAACTGATTTACAAGAAAGAAAAACTTTTGTCACAGTGCTGGTGGAATATTAGTGACAAAACTCTGCGCGTTGGTTTTTTGTACAAAACCTATTACAAGAAATAAAAACTTTTGTACAAAACGAGTTTCAAAAGAAAAAAAACAATTACAAGAAAAAAACTTATGTCGCTGTTTTACGCGTGCGCACGGTTTAATAAATCCCAATATTTTTGTCCGTACGTACATCCTACGTTTCGTCTGTACGCCACTTCTGACGCAAATCGTATGCAAAGTTTTATAAATGAAACCCCTGGAGTATTCTAGAAGACTCTGCATTTTAAAAAATGCAAATAATATTAAACTAAACTATCATAAGTTCACCCAGCACACCCAGATGAGGACTGGTCACCCCTCAGAGCCTGGTTCCTCTCTAGGTTTCTTACTGAATTTAAACCAACAGGGAGTTTTTCCTAGCCACTGTTTATGAACTTGTTAAAGTTTGCTTTGTCTGGTTTTAGGCTCGATGTAAAAGCACTTGTGACAACTTCGTTGTGAAAAGGGCCTAGATCAATCAATTGAAGCTGAGCACAAAACCAAAATTTCATAGTGTTCAGTAGCTTTGTAAAAGTATCAGATAGGGTAAGGAACATTCATATTAGCAGCCTACTATAGACAGCACACTTCACCACAATTTCATAGAATAAATCTGTTTTATTAGCAATTATGAGTTTCAGAAGTTTGTTCATTTGCATATTAATACCGCCTCCATCTAAAACAAAGCCGTGGCACAATGAAGTTTTCCCCAAAAACAGATCCAAGACCAGCATCACCCAGAACAAGTACCTTTACCATTAGTTCAAGAAATGTTACACTGAGCTCAGATCAGTATGTAGGGACATTATTGTACTCCAACACAAAGGGGTCAGGGGTTAAAGGTTAGAAGCCGCTCTTCCTCAGGTATCCCATCATATCAGAGGCCTTTATATTGATTTTCCCTCCTGGAATGTCCTTCATTCCTTTAACAATGATGAGAGCTGAAAAGGAGAGAAAGACACTAGTTTAGACCACTAAACCCAACAGTCCAATACCAAACACCACTAAACCCAACGGTCCAATACCAAACACCACTAAACCCAACGGTCCAACACCACACACACCACTAAACCCAACGGTCCAACACCAAACACCACTAAACCCAACAGTCCAACACCACACACACCACTAAACCCAACGGTCCAATACCAAACACCACTAAACCCAACGGTCCAACACCACACACACCACTAAACCCAACGGTCCAATACCAAACACCACTAAACCCAATGGTCCAACACCACACACACCACTAAACCCAACGGTCCAATACCAAACACCACTAAACCCAAACGGTCCAATACCAAACACCACTAAACCCAACGGTCCAACACCACACACACCACTAAACCCAACGGTCCAACACCACACACACCACTAAACCCAACGGTCCAACACCACACACACCACTAAACCCAACGGTCCAACACCACACACACCACTAAACCCAACGGTCCAACACCACACACACACACACACCACTAAACCCAACGGTCCAACACCACACACACACACACCACTAAACCCAACGGTCCAACACCACACACACACACACCACTAAACCCAACGGTCCAACACACACACACACACACACACACAACTAAACCCAACGGTCCAACACCACACACACACACACCACTAAACCCAACGGTCCAACACACACACACACACACACACCACTAAACCCAACGGTCCAACACCACACACACACACACCACTAAACCCAACGGTCCAACACCACACACACACACACCACTAAACCCAACGGTCCAACACACACACACACACACCACTAAACCCAACGGTCCAACACCACACACACACACACACACACACACCACTAAACCCAACGGTCCAACACCACACCACACACACACACCACTAAACCCAACGGTCCAACACCAACACACACACACACCACTAAACCCAACGGTCCCAACACACACACACACACACCACTAAACCCAACGGTCCAACACACACACACACACACACACCACTAAACCCAACGGTCCCAACACCACACACACACACACACCACTAAACCCAACGGTCCAACACCACACACACACACACACACACACACACACACCACTAAACCCAACGGTCCAACACCACACACACACACCACTAAACCCAACGGTCCAACCACACACACACACACACACACACCACTAAACCCAACGGTCCAACACCACACACACACACACTACTAAACCCACACACCAACACCACACACACACCACAAAACCCAACGGTCCAACACCACACACACACACCACTAAACCCAACGGTCCAACACCACACACACACACACACACCACTAAACCCAACGGTCCAACACACACACACACACACACCACTAAACCCAACGGTCCAACACCACACACACACACACACACACCACTAAACCCAACGGTCCAACACCAACACACACACACACACACACACCACAAAACCCAACGGTCCAACACCACACACACACACACCACTAAACCCAACGGTCCAACACCACAACACACACACACACACACAACTAAACCCAACGGTCCAACACACACACACACACACACACACACACACACTAAACCCAACGGTCCAACACCACACACACACACACCACTAAACCCAACGGTCCAACACCACACACACACACACACACCACTAAACCCAACGGTCAACAACACCACACACACACACACCACTAAACCCAACGGTCCAACACCACACACACACACACACTAAACCCAACGGTCCAACACACACACACACACACCACTAAACCCAACGGTCCACACACACACACACACACACACACACACACCAAAACCCAACGGTCCAACACACACACACACACCACTAAACCCAACGGTCCAACACCACACACACACCACTAAACCCAACGGTCCAACACACACACACACACACCACACAAACCCAACGGTCCAACACCACACACACACACACACACACACACAAACCCAACGGTCCAACACCACACACACACCAACACCACACACACACACACACCACTAAACCCAACGGTCCAACACCACACACACACACACACACACACACACACACCACTAAACCCAACGGTCCAACACCACACACACACACCACTAAACCCAACGGTCCAACACCACACACACACACACACACCACACAAACACAACGGTCCAACACCACACACACACACACACTAAACCCAACGGTCCAACACCACACACACACCACTAAACCCAACGGTCCACACACACACACACACACACACACACAAACCCAACGGTCCAACCACACACACACACACACACACACACACAAACCCAACGGTCCAACACACACACCAACACACACACACACACACCACAAACCCAACGGTCCAACAACACCACACACACACACACACACCACTAAACCCAACGGTCCAACACCACACACACACACACACACCACTAAACCCAACGGTCCAACACACACACACACACACCACTAAACCCAACGGTCAACACACACACACACACACACACACACAAAACCCAACGGTCCAACACCACACACACACACACACACACACACAACCCAACGGTCCAACACCACACACACACACAAACCCAACGGTCCACACACACACAAACCCAACGGTCCACACACACACACACACACACCACTAAACCCAACACACACACACACACACACACACACACACACACACACACACACACGGTCCACACACACACACACACACCACTAAACCACAACACACCAACACACACACACACACACACACCACAAACCCAACACACACCAACACACACACACACACACACACACACACACACACACACACACACAAACCCAACGGTCCAACACCACACACACACACACACACACACACACACACACACACACACACACACACACACACACACAAAACCCAACGGTCCAACACCACACACACACACACCACTAAACCCAACGGTCCAACACCACACACACACCACACACACACACACCACTAAACCCAACGGTCCAACACCACACACACACACACCACTAAACCCAACGGTCCAACACCACACACACACACACCACTAAACCCAACGGTCACTAAACCCAACGGTCCAACACACACACACACACACACTAAACCCAACGGTCCAACACCACACACACACACACACCACAAACCCAACGGTCCAACACACACACACACACACACACACACACACCACTAAACCCAACGGTCCAACACACACACACACACACACACACACACAAACCCAACGGTCCACACACACACACACACACACACACCACTAAACCCAACGGTCCAACACACACACACACACACCACTAAACCCAACGGTCCAACACCACACACACACACACAACTAAACCCAACGGTCCACACACCACACACACACACACACACACACACACACCACTAAACCCAACAGTCCAACACCACACACACACACACACACACACACACACACACACACACACCACTAAACCCAACAGTCCAACACCACACACACACACACACCACTAAACCCAACAGTCCAACACACACACACACACACACACACACACACACCACTAAACCCAACAGTCCAATACCAAACACCACTAAACCCAACAGTCCAATACCACTAAACCCAACAGTCCAACACCACACACACACACACACACACACACACACCACTAAACCCAACAGTCCACACACACACACCACTAAACCCAACACCAATACACACACACCACTAAACCCAACAGTCCAATACCACACACCACTAAACCCAACAGTCCAATACCACACACACACACACACCACTAAACCCAACAGTCCAATACCGCACACCACTAAACCCAACAGTCCAATACCGCACACCACTAAACCCAACAGTCTTAGACAGGTACATACTCTGGGCACTCTTTGCAATTGTGATGCTGTAGGAGTTGGTATCAGTAGCTGTGGGTCTCATCTTCACATCCAGCGTGTGGTCCCCGTCATTATGGAGACTGTCCCGAAGCACTGTACATTTGTTACCGGCCAGAAGGAGACCACTGGCAAACAGGGGAGAGCGATCCTTAGAGACAATGGCCTTAATTTCAGCAGCCTGGAGAAGATTAACAGAAGGGGTTATTATAGAAGGGTACAGTATATCATCTGTAGGAGGTTACTGGGGTGCATTTAAATCAACAGTATATCATCTGTAGGGGGTTACTGGGGTGCATTTAATCAACAGTATTTCATCTGTAGGGGGTTACTGGGGTGCATTTAATCGACAGTATCTCATCTGTAGGGGGTTACTGGTGTGCATTTAATCAACAGCATTACATCTGTAGGGGGTTACTGGTGTGCATTTAATCAACAGTATCTCATCTGTAGGGGGTTACTGGGGTGCATTTAATCAACAGTATTTCATCTGTAGGGGGTTACTGGGGTGCATTTAATCAACAGTATTTCATCTGTAGGGGGTTACTGGGGTGCATTTAATCAACAGCATTACATCTGTAGGGGGTTACTGGGGTGCATTTAATCAACAGTATTTCCTCTGTAAACCAACAGAGTTAAACTCAAGACTCAGTTGGATAGTACTAGATAGTCACAGAACAGCTTATCATCAATTACGCAAAACATCTATTCTATTCATTGCATTTCTACGATAGCACAAATTTAAACCGGTTCCCATTAATACAAATGTGTACGACTAACAAAAAATAATGATGCTGATATAAAAAAGAGATCAGGACTGTAAACAGAAACATTTAGACATGACAGATTAATAGGTACTGATAGTCTAACCTCATGTCTCTACCCTGCAGTGCCACCTAGTGGCAGTAGACTGCACTTCACACTTAAAACCTGAAGGAGGGGATCTTTCCCAGAACATCGTGATGCGACAAGAGAGAAGCTCTTATAGGAAACAGTTTAAAACCTACAGACTGGTAGGTCTCCACAAACATTGTTAGGGTTTAAAAATTACCTCAACCAATGTGAATAAATACTGTTTAAGTTGAGTGGAGTCAAAGGGGAAGACTTGATATAGATTATTTAAATGATCAGCTGAACAAAACATGACCATCCCCTGTAAATCTAAAGATCTTCTGAACTGATGGAACGTACCAACCATAACATACAACAGCTTATTGAGAGCCACCATGGAAACTAGATAACCCATCTGAATGTGTTTAAAACAGGCACCTGATATGTGAGACGAGGGTTCAACTGTTCACATCCATCTCTCCATCTCCCATCCCACAATTCCTCTCTCCAATCCCTCTAAATTCCTTCACAAGAATTACAGTTCTAGTCCAGTCATGCTAATAGCTGGCCTCCAACCTAGACCACACCCCAAACACAGCCAGGGTAAAGCCTACCTGGAGACTGCAATAGGGGGGCAGCCTACCTGGAGACTGGGATAGGGGGGCAGCCTACCTGGAGACTGCAATATGGGGGCAGCCTACCTGGAGACTGGGATAGGGGGCAGCCTGGAGACCTGCAGAGACTGGGACAGAAGGGGGCAGCCTACCTGGAGACTGGGACAGAAGGGGGGGCAGCCTACCTGGAGACTGGGATAGGGGGGCAGCCTACCTGGAGACTGGGACAGAAGGGGGCAGCCTACCTGGAGACTGGGACAGAAGGGGGCAGCCTACCTGGAGACTGGGACAGCTTAATGTACAGGTAAACTCTATGGACAGGAACCTCACAGTGAACATCCTCTTCCTCAGTACCAAGCAGAGAACCGGTTTAGAGCTTCAGAGTGTTAAAGGAATATTATCATACTACATTTCTTTACTCCGCCACGGAGGAAAATGTCATGTGATTTATTCTAACCAACAGGGGTAGTTCCCCTGAATATGCAAATCAGCTTTACCAGTAAGAAAACAATCGACATTGCAAATATGTTTCCTTAACATAAAATGTAACATTTCAGACCTAACCCCTAAAACTAAACCCAAGTATAATAAAACTAGACCAAACACACCAGACAGAAGAGAGAAAAGGAATGGGAACGACAAGTTCTAACAGCGGACAGAATGTAACGCAAGTATTGACTTGTCCGCTTACATGCAGGGTTGAGCAAACACACACACGATTACCACAGACACTTGGGTGTGATCGAATGGGTTGTCTGCTGATTTACAGTAATAATCAATTTACTTTTATTTACATAAGAACAAGCCAGTCTGTCACGTAAATCTATAGAAACCCCATAACACGCTAGACACACGTTATGTTGGTGAGCCCATTCCAAGTGCAAAACCATCTTCATATTGCTCATGTGACTCGCTGTAGGACAGAGTGTGTGTGCGCGTGTGTGCATGTGTGTGTGTGTGAGTGTGTGTGTGTGTGTGTGTGCTTGTGCGCATGTGTGCTTGTGTGTGCATGTAGATGTAGCAGAAGTTCTATGGGGGAAGTGACAAGACAGTGCTGTGAATACACTTCCTTATGTGCGTGTGTGTGTGTGTTCGCAACATCATGCCCAAATAAGGTTTGCAGAACCCACCGCTAAACACGGAACTATACTTGATGAACTGACAGTTCTGCAGATCTCACATTTATCAGAAGATATGGGTGTGGCCTCAATATTGTAACACATTTAAACTACTAGAACGGTTCATCATTTAGCACATTTAAACTACCAGAACGATTAATCATTTAAACTACCAGAACCATTCATCTTCATGAAGATCCAGGAAACCAACTTGTCTTCTAACTCTCAAACCTAACCTCAATTTGAACCAACCATCCATCTTCTCCACCCTAACCTTAGTCCAAACCATCCATCTTCTCCACCCTAACCTTAGTCCAAACCATCCATCTTCTCCACCCTAACCTTAGTCCAAACCATCCATCTTCTCCACCCTAACCTTAGTCCAAACCATCCATCTTCTCCACCCTAACCTTAGTCCAAACCATCCATCTTCTCCACCCTAACCTTAGTCCAAACCATCCATCTTCTCCACCCTAACCTTAGTCCAAACCATCCATCTTCTCCACCCTTTTCCACAAACCATCCTAACCTTAGTCCAAACCATCCATCTTCTCCACCCTAACCTTAGTCCAAACCATCCATCTTCTCCACCCTAACCTTAGTCCAAACCATCCATCTTCTCCACCCTAACCTTAGTCCAAACCATCCATCTTCTCACCCTAACCTTAGTCCAAACCATCCATCTTCTCCACCCTAACCTTAGTCCAAACCATCCATCTTCTCCACCCTAACCTTAGTCCAAACCATCCATCTTCTCCACCCTAACCTTAGTCCAAACCATCCATCTTCTCCACCCTAACCTTAGTCCAAACCATCCATCTTCTCCACCCTAACCTTAGTCCAAACCATCCATCTTCACCACCCTAGAGACCACACCCCCAACCAGGGTGTGTCCACTGCATTAATGGGCCAGGTGACCAATCAGACACAAAGGTTAATTAGAGGTTGTATTGTGACAAGCCAGACTCCTGTCCAACTAGCCCCTCCCTCTCAGGCAACTTGCACTTCCTGGTTAGGAGGTCAATTAATGGTAAAACACCCAAGACATAGGCACCAGAGTCATGGTAAACTGGGTTTACCAAACAGGATGTGACGTAATAAACAGTGTGTGCTACTAACCGTCACGCCAGCCAGTTGACCCCCGGGTGTGGCTGCCCAGACGCTCTCCTTCCCTGCCTCAGCTCCGCAGATACAGGCATCCGCCACGAAGGGAGGTGCTCCCGCCATGAGGTTAGAGAGACTGTGATGACTACATTTACCACACGCCTAGAGACAGAGAGTGACTACATTTACCAAACACCTAGAGACAGAGAGTGACTACATTTACCAAACATCTAGAGACGCCACACTTCAAGTGACTACATTTACCAAACATCTAGTCTGATACCAAACACCTAGAGAGACTGTGAGAGAGACTACATTTACCAAACACCTAGAGACAGAGAGAGACTACATTTACCAAACATCTAGAGACAGAGAGTGACTACATTTACCAAACATCTAGAGACAGAGAGAGACTACATTTACCACACACCTAGAGAGACTGTGAGAGACAACATTTATTAAACACCTAAAGAGAGACTACATTTATCAAACACCTAGAGAGACTGTGAGAGAGACTACATTTACACCCAACTAACTGACTCCTGGAGTAAATAATAATCACCTGTAAGTACATTCCAAGCAGCCTTTCCGTAACCAGTAGATCTAAATATCCTGCATTAAACATATTGTTCTGTCGGTCCAATAAATCCCCGCCCTTTGCTGTCAGTTGGAACAAACAGGAAACCACATCCTGAGCAGTAAAACATCTAAACATTCCTGCATCAGAGGTCCTTCACAACAGCACGTACATGAGAGATAAAAAGTCCCAAAGTTTGTTAAAACGAGTTAATGAAAGTGTGTGTGTGTGTGTGTGTGTGTGTGTGTGTGTGTGTGTGTGTGTGTGTGTGTGTGTGTGTGTGTGTGCGTGTGCAGTGTGCGTGCTGTGTGACGTAGCGTTTACCTGAGCGGCTCGCGGGGACCGTGGAGTGAACCAGCAGCACGCGCAGGCGTGTCATTATATAGACTGTAGAGGCTCCCGCGCTCCCTCCCCTCGCCCCGCCCCGCTCTCCCCTCGAGCCCTCCGTCGCCCCGCCCTCCCCTCTCGCGCCCTGCCCTCAGGACTTCCTCATTCAGACACCGGGACGCGTTCAGCTCAACTCAACGTTACGGAACGCAAAGTAAAACCAAACGTTTTGCCTCATTAAGGTTGTTCAAATGTGTATGTGAGTATGTGGTCATAAATGTGTAGATGTGTATGTGAGTGTGTGGTCCTAAATGTGTATGTGAGTGTGTGGTCCTAAATGTGTATGTGAGTGTGTGTGGTCCTAAATGTGTATGTGAGTGTGTGTGGTCCTAAATGTGTATGTGTGTATGTGAGTGTGTGGTCCTAAATGTGTAGGTGTGTATGTGAGTGTGTGGTCCTAAATGTGTATGTGAGTGTGTGGTCCTAAATGTGTATGTGTGTATGTGAGTGTGTGGTCCTAAATGTGTAGGTGTGTATGTAAGTGTGTGGTCCTAAATGTGTAGGTGTGTATGTGAGTGTGTGTGGTCCTAAATGTGTATGTGTGTATGTGAGTGTGTGGTCCTAAATGTGTAGGTGTGTATGTGAGTGTGTGGTCCTAAATGTGTATGTGAGTGTGTGGTCCTAAATGTGTAGGTGTGTATGTGAGTGTGTGGTCCTAAATGTGTAGGTGTGTATGTGAGTGTGTGGTCCTAAATGTGTATGTGAGTGTGTGGTCCTAAATGTGTAGGTGTGTATGTGAGTGTGTGGTCCTAAATGTGTATGTGAGTGTGTGGTCCTAAATGTGTAGGTGTGTATGTGAGTGTGTGGCCCTAAATGTGTATGTGAGTGTGTGGTCCTAAATGTGTAGGTGTGTATGTGAGTGTGTGGTCCTAAATGTGTAGGTGAGTATGTGAGTGTTTGGTCCTAAATGTGTAGGTGTGTATGTGAGTGTGTGGTCTTAAATGTGTATGTGTGTATGTGAGTGTGTGGTCCTAAATGTGTAGGTGTGTATGTGAGTGTGTGGTCCTAAATGTGTAGGTGTGTATGTGAGTGTTTGGTCCTAAATGTGTAGGTGTGTATGTGAGTGTGTGGTCTTAAATGTGTATGTGTGTATGTGAGTGTGTGGTCCTAAATGTGTAGGTGTGTATGTGAGTGTGTGGTCCTAGATGTGTAGGTGTGTATGTGAGTGTGTGGTCCTAAATGTGTAGGTGTGTATGTGAGTGTGTGGTCCTAAATGTGTAGGTGTGTATGTGAGTGTGTGGTCCTAAATGTGTAGGTGTGTATGTGAGTGTGTGGTCCTAAATGTGTAGGTGTGTATGTGAGTGTGTGGTCCTAAATGTGTATGTGAGTGTGTGGTCCTAAATGTGTAGGTTGTATGTGAGTGTGTGGTCCTAAATGTGTAGGTGTGTATATGAGTGTGTGGTCCTAAATGTGTAGGTGTGTGGTCCTAAATGTGTAGGTGTGTATGTGAGTGTGTGGTCCTAAATGTGTAGGTGTGTATGTGAGTGTGTGGTCCTAAATGTGTAGGTGTGTATGTGAGTGTGTGGTCCTAAATGTGTAGGTGTGTATGTGAGTGTGTGGTCCTAAATGTGTATGTGTGTATGTGAGTGTGTGGTCCTAAATGTGAAGGTGTGTATGTGAGTGTGTGGTCCTAAATGTGTATGTGAGTGTGTGGTCCTAAATGTGTAGGTTGTATGTGAGTGTGTGGTCCTAAATGTGTAGGTGTGTATATGAGTGTGTGGTCCTAAATGTGTAGGTGTGTGGTCCTAAATGTGTAGGTGTGTATGTGAGTGTGTGGTCCTAAATGTGTAGGTGTGTATGTAAGTGTGTGGTCCTAAATGTGTAGGTGTGTATGTGAGTGTGTGGTCCTAAATGTGTAGGTGTGTATGTGAGTGTGTGGTCCTAAATGTGTATGTGTGTATGTGAGTGTGTGGTCCTAAATGTGAAGGTGTGTATGTGAGTCTGTGGTCCTAAATGTGTAGGTGTGTATGTGAGTGTGTGGTCCTAAATGTGTATGTGAGTGTGTGGTCCTAAATGTGTAGGTTGTATGTGAGTGTGTGGTCCTAAATGTGTAGGTGTGTATATGAGTGTGTGGTCCTAAATGTGTAGGTGTGTGGTCCTAAATGTGTAGGTGTGTATGTGAGTGTGTGGTCCTAAATGTGTAGGTGTGTATGTAAGTGTGTGGTCCTAAATGTGTAGGTGTGTATGTGAGTGTGTGGTCCTAAATGTGTAGGTGTGTATGTGAGTGTGTGGTCCTAAATGTGTAGGTGTGTATGTGAGTGTGTGGTCCTAAATGTGTAGGTGTGTATGTGAGTGTGTGGTCCTAAATGTGTATGTGAGTGTGTGGTCCTAAATGTGTAGGTGTGTATATGAGTGTGTGGTCCTAAATGTGTAGGTGTGTGGTCCTAAATGTGTAGGTGTGTATGTGAGTGTGTGGTCCTAAATGTGTATGTGAGTGTGTGGTCCTAAATGTGTAGGTGTGTATGTGAGTGTGTGGTCCTAAATGTGTATGTGAGTGTGTGGTCCTAAATGTGTAGGTGTGTATATGAGTGTGTGGTCCTAAATGTGTAGGTGTGTGGTCCTAAATGTGTAGGTGTGTATGTGAGTGTGTGGTCCTAAATGTGTAGGTGTGTATGTAAGTGTGTGGTCCTAAATGTGTAGGTGTGTATGTGAGTGTGTGGTCCTAAATGTGTATGTGTGTATGTGAGTGTGTGGTCCTAAATGTGAAGGTGTGTATGTGAGTGTGTGGTCCTAAAACAGCCTGACATTCTGTGAGGAGGTTTTAACTGTACAACAACTAAAACTCTACTTCTATTTATATGAGACCTGTTGCCAGATTTGCATCTGAGATAAAGAAACGAGTGAAACATGTAAACTGTTGTGTCACCTTCCTTGTTAACTTCTGAAAAGTGTTGAAAAATAGTCCCACATTATAAGCTAAATGGTACTTAAATGAAATTACTCAGATATGTTGTCTAAATAGGCCCATGAGAAATGTTTATAGATAAAGAGGAACATGATAGAATGAGAGAGAAATAGAGTTTTCTTTCCCTTTGCATTCGGTTGAGGAAGTGTTTGCTTTTGCTTTGTATGTTTTTAGGCATTGTACAGTGAACTTCAATAGTATTTGGAAATGAATAAAAACATGTCAGTCAGCTTGACTAGCTCTAATTTATTTGGTCCTCATGTGTTCAGGCACCAGAAACAGACACTGAACTTAAAGCCTAGAATAGAAATTAGACATTGATAGCACGTTTATGCACTAAAGCCTCAGAAAACACACCTACTGGATAAGAAAAAGCTGCATAGCGAACTTTCCCAATACTCTTGACACGCAAAAATGGGTGTTACATGTAAATTTGATATGGTAAAATATAGTGACAAATAACCATAATGTTCTCTACAGGCCTGTTAGTTTAAAGTCATAACCACAATGTTCTCTACAGGCCTGTTAGTTTAAAGTCATAACCGTAATGTTCTCTACAGGCCTGTTAGTTTAAAGTCATAACCACAACGTTCTCTACAGGCCTGTTAGTTTAAAGTCATAACCACAACGTTCTCTACAGGCCTGTTAGTTTAAAGTCATAACCACAACGTTCTCTACAGGCCTGTTAGTTTAAAGTCATAACCACAACGTTCTCTACAGGCCTGTTAGTTTAAAGTCATAACCACAACGTTCTCTACAGGCCTGTTAGTTTAAAGTCATAACCACAACGTTCTCTACAGGCCTGTTAGTTTAAAGTCATAACCACAACGTTCTCTACAGGCCTGTTAGTTTAAAGTCATAACCACAACGTTCTCTACAGGCCTGTTGTTTTATAGGAATAAATTATTGATGTATTTAACTGTAGATTGTCATCTTCCTGCCTTCCTGCCAAAACAGACACATCCTCCCACAAAAGGCAAACAGGTGAAGTAACAGAAACTCAGAGATATGGACCACATCCTGTAACTTTATTGAAAACAAGACAGAGACAAGTGAACTTATATATACAAAAACAACTGCTATTGGTCAATTACATAATTTAAAGTTGAACTTATAGTGAAACCTAAACCTCCTCCCCCACACATGCCTATTCACAATAGATTGCCTGCAGACTGAGAGATATACTAGACCACATCCTGTCAACTTTAAGACAGAGAGCTTGGAGAGAAAAGATGGCGAGAAAGAGGAACAGAGTGAGATGGCGTTAGAAAGGGACAGAGAAAGAGAGAGATTGTTGTAACATTTATAAATACTCTATTAATCTGTTGAATTACTAACTGCTTATTTTACAAAACTATAACAAAAGGATAAAGTCTCACTTTTCCATTCAGAGTACATTGATCTTCCTGATGCACCAGACCCCTGGTGATTGGTCAGTTTACCACGGGATTGGTCCAATCAGCCGAGCCCTCACATGAGCCTCTCACAGAACAGACCGCCCCACCCATAGAACAGACAGCCCCTCCCACAGAACAGACAGCCCCTCCCACAGAACAGACAGCCCCTCTCACATTACAGACAGCCCCTCCCACATAACAGACAGCCCCTCCCACAGAACAGACAGCCCCTCCCACAGAACAGACAGCCCCTCCCACAGAACAGACAGCCCCTCCCACAGAACAGACAGCCCCTCCCACAGAACAGACAGTCTATCTGTATTTGAGAGTGTCTGAATCTGTTAATAGCCTTCTTAGCAGGTCCTGACAAAACTGTGATTTTATCTTATTCGGTAAATACCTGAGTGTGGTTGAGCTATGGAGTTTTCTGGTGCAATCAGAAAATTAGATTTACAACCAGTTTCAAAATCTGAATGTTTAGTTACTGTTAAGATGGTGTATGGTTTGTGACGATTGGGAAATTAGATTTTCAAACTTTAAAAAAAGAGCATTGAGAAATATGTTACATAATTGCACAGTTCAAGGCACAGTTGTGCAAATGAACCGATGAGCGAATAACACTGTTAAAATCAGACAGGAACTGTGTGTTTATATTAGTGTACATGGTTATACTGTATATGTGCGTGTTTATATTAGTGTACATGGTTATACTGTATATGTGTGTGTTTATATTAGTGTACATGGTTATACTGTATATGTGCGTGTTTATATTAGTGTACATGGTTACACTGTATATGTGTGTGTTTATATTAGTGTACATGGTTATACTGTATATGTGTGTGTGTTTATATTAGTGTACATGGTTATACTGTATATGTGTGCGTGTTTATATTAGTGTACATGGTTATACTGTATATGTGCGTATTTATATTAGTGTACATGGTTATACTGTATATGTGTGTGTTTATATTAGTGTACATGGTTATACTGTATATGTGTGTGTGTTTATATTAGTGTACATGGTTATACTGTATATGTGTGTGTTTATATTAGTGTACATGGTTATACTGTATATGTGTGTGTGTTTATATTAGTGTACATGGTTATACTGTATATGTGTGTGTGTTTATATTAGTGTACATGGTTATACTGTATATGTGTGTGTGTTTATATTAGTGTACATGGTTATACTGTATATGTGTGCGTGTTTATATTAGTGTACATGGTTATACTGTATATGTGTGTGTGTTTATATTAGTGTACATGGTTATACTGTATATGTGTGTGTGTTTATATTAGTGTACATGGTTATACTGTATATGTGTGTTTATATTAGTGTACATGGTTATACTGTATATGTCTGTGTGTTTATATTAGTGTACATGGTTATACTGTATATATGTGTGTTTATATTAGTGTACATGGTTATACTGTATATGTGCGTGTTTATATTAGTGTACATGGTTATACTGTATATGTGCGTGTTTATATTAGTGTACATGGTTATACTGTATATGTGCGTGTTTATATTAGTGTACATGGTTATACTGTATATGTGTGTGTGTTTATATATGTGTACATGGTTATACTGTATATGTGTGTGTTTATATTAGTGTACATGGTTATACTGTATATGTGTGTGTGTTTATATTAGTGTACATGGTTATACTGTATATGTGTGTGTGTTTATATTAGTGTACATGGTTATACTGTATATATGTGTGTGTTTATATTAGTGTACATGGTTATACTGTATATGTGTGTGTTTATATTAGTGTACATGGTTATACTGTATATGTGTGTGTGTTTATATTAGTGTACATGGTTATACTGTATATGTGTGTGTGTTTATATTAGTGTACATGGTTATACTGTATATGTGTGTGTGTTTATATTAGTGTACATGGTTATACTGTATATGTGTGTGTGTTTATATTAGTGTACATGGTTATACTGTATATGTGTGTTTATATTAGTGTACATGGTTATACTGTATATGTGTGTGTTTATATTAGTGTACATGGTTATACTGTATATGTGCGTGTTTATATTAGTGTACATGGTTATACTGTATATGTGTGTGTTTATATTAGTGTACATGGTTATACTGTATATGTGTGTGTGTTTATATTAGTGTACATGGTTATACTGTATATGTGTGTGTGTTTATATTAGTGTACATGGTTATACTGTATATGTGTGTGTTTATATTAGTGTACATGGTTATACTGTATATGTGTGTGTGTTTATATTAGTGTACATGGTTATACTGTATATGTGTGTGTTTATATTAGTGTACATGGTTATACTGTATATGTGTGTGTGTTTATATTAGTGTACATGGTTATACTGTATATGTGTGTGTGTTTATATTAGTGTACATGGTTATACTGTATATGTGTGTGTGTTTATATTAGTGTACATGGTTATACTGTATATGTGTGTGTGTTTATATTAGTGTACATGGTTATACTGTATATGTGTGTGTGTTTATATTAGTGTACATGGTTATACTGTATATGTGTGTGTTTATATTAGTGTACATGGTTATACTGTATATGTGTGTTTATATTAGTGTACATGGTTATATGTATATGTGTGTGTGTTTATATTAGTGTACATGGTTATACTGTATATGTGTGTGTGTTTATATTAGTGTACATGGTTATACTGTATATGTGTGTTTATATTAGTGTACATGGTTATACTGTATATATGTGTGTTTATATTAGTGTACATGGTTATACTGTATATGTGTGTGTTTATATTAGCGTACATGGTTATACTGTATATGTGTGTGTTTATATTAGTGTACATGGTTATACTGTATATGTGTGTGTGTTTATATTAGTGTACATGGTTATACTGTATATGTGTGTGTGTTTATATTAGTGTACATGGTTATACTGTATATGTGTGTGTGTTTATATTAGTGTACATGGTTATACTGTATATGTGTGTGTTTATATTAGTGTACATGGTTATACTGTATATGTGTGTGTTTATATTAGTGTACATGGTTATACTGTATATGTGTGCGTGTTTATATTAGTGTACATGGTTATACTGTATATGTGTGTGTGTTTATATTAGTGTACATGGTTATACTGTATATGTGTGTGTGTTTATATTAGTGTACATGGTTATACTGTATATGTGTGTGTGTTTATATTAGTGTACATGGTTATACTGTATATGTGTGTGTGTTTATATTAGTGTACATGGTTATACTGTATATGTGTGTTTATATTAGTGTACATGGTTATACTGTATATGTGTGTGTGTTTATATTAGTGTACATGGTTATACTGTATATGTGTGTGTTTATATTAGTGTACATGGTTATACTGTATATGTGTGTGTGTTTATATTAGTGTACATGGTTATACTGTATATGTGTGTGTGTTTATATTAGTGTACATGGTTATACTGTATATGTGTGTGTGTTTATATTAGTGTACATGGTTATACTGTATATGTGTGTGTTTATATTAGTGTACATGGTTATACTGTATATGTGCGTGTTTATATTAGTGTACATGGTTATACTGTATATGTGTGCGTGTTTATATTAATGTACATGGTTATACTGTATATGTGTGTGTGTTTATATTAGTGTACATGGTTATACTGTATATGTGTGTGTGTTTATATTAGTGTACATGGTTATACTGTATATGTGCGTGTGTTTATATTAGTGTACATGGTTATACTGTATATGTGTGTGTGTTTATATTAGTGTACATGGTTATACTGTATATGTGTGTGTGTTTATATTAGTGTACATGGTTATACTGTATATGTGCGTGTGTTTATATTAGTGTACATGGTTATACTGTATATGTGTGTGTGTTTATATTAGTGTACATGGTTATACTGTATATGTGTGTGTGTTTATATTAGTGTACATGGTTATACTGTATATGTGTGTGTGTTTATATTAGTGTACATGGTTATACTGTATATGTGCGTGTTTATATTATTGTACATGGTTATACTGTATATGTGCGTGTTTATATTAGTGTACATGGTTATACTGTATATGTGCGTGTTTATATTAGTGTACATGGTTACACTGTATATGTGCGTGTTTATATTAGTGTACATGGTTATACTGTATATGTGTGTGTGTTTATATTAGTGTACATGGTTATACTGTATATGTGTGTGTTTATATTAGTGTACATGGTTATACTGTATATGTGTGTGTGTTTATATTAGTGTACATGGTTATACTGTATATATGTGTGTTTATATTAGTGTACATGGTTATACTGTATATGTGCGTGTTTATATTAGTGTACATGGTTATACTGTATATGTGCGTGTTTATATTAGTGTACATGGTTATACTGTATATGTGTGTGTGTTTATATTAGTGTACATGGTTATACTGTATATGTGTGTTTATATTAGTGTACATGGTTATACTGTATATGTGTGCGTGTTTATATTAGTGTACATGGTTATACTGTATATGTGTGCGTGTTTATATTAGTGTACATGGTTATACTGTATATGTGTGTGTGTTTATATTAGTGTACATGGTTATACTGTATATGTGTGTGTGTTTATATTAGTGTACATGGTTATACTGTATATGTGTGTGTGTTTATATTAGTGTACATGGTTATACTGTATATGTGTGTGTGTGTTTATATTAGTGTAAATGGTTATACTGTATATATGTGTGTGTTTATATTAGTGTACATGGTTATACTGTATATGTGTGTGTGTTTATATTAGTGTACATGGTTATACTGTATATGTGCGTGTTTATATTAGTGTACATGGTTATACTGTATATGTGTGCGTGTTTATATTAGTGTACATGGTTATACTGTATATGTGTGCGTGTTTATATTAGTGTACATGGTTATACTGTATATGTGTGTGTGTTTATATTAGTGTACATGGTTATACTGTATATGTGTGTGTGTTTATATTAGTGTACATGGTTATACTGTATATGTGTGTGTGTTTATATTAGTGTACATGGTTATACTGTATATGTGTGCGTGTTTATATTAGTGTACATGGTTATACTGTATATGTGTGCGTGTTTATATTAGTGTACATGGTTATACTGTATATGTGTGTGTGTTTATATTAGTGTACATGGTTATACTGTATATGTGTGTGTGTTTATATTAGTGTACATGGTTATACTGTATATGTGTGTGTGTTTATATTAGTGTACATGGTTATACTGTATATGTGTGTGTTTATATTAGTGTACATGGTTATACTGTATATGTGTGTGTTTATATTAGTGTACATGGTTATACTGTATATGTGTGCGTGTTTATATTAGTGTACATGGTTATACTGTATATGTGTGTGTGTTTATATTAGTGTACATGGTTATACTGTATATGTGTGTGTGTTTATATTAGTGTACATGGTTATACTGTATATGTGCGTGTTTATATTAGTGTACATGGTTATACTGTATATGTGCGTGTTTATATTAGTGTACATGGTTATACTGTATATGTGTGTGTTTATATTAGTGTACATGGTTATACTGTATATGTGTGTGTGTTTATATTAGTGTACATGGTTATACTGTATATGTGTGTGTGTTTATATTAGTGTACATGGTTATACTGTATATGTGTGTGTGTTTATATTAGTGTACATGGTTATACTGTATATGTGTGCGTGTTTATATTAGTGTACATGGTTATACTGTATATGTGTGTGTGTTTATATTAGTGTAAATGGTTATACTGTATATGTGCGTGTTTATATTAGTGTACATGGTTATACTGTATATGTGTGTGTGTGTTTATATTAGTGTACATGGTTATACTGTATATGTGTGTGTGTTTATATTAGTGTACATGGTTATACTGTATATGTGCGTGTTTATATTAGTGTACATGGTTATACTCTATATGTGTGTGTTTATATTAGTGTACATGGTTATACTCTATATGTGCGTGTTTATATTAGTGTACATGGTTATACTCTATATGTGTGTGTTTATATTAGTGTACATGGTTATACTCTATATGTGTGTGTTTATATTAGTGTAATATGCACTCTACCACTGAGCTACACCAACATGCACTCTACCACTGAGCTACACCAACATGCACTCTACCACTGAGCTACACCAACATGCACTCTACCACTGAGATACACCAACATGCACTCTACCACTGAGCTACACTAACATGCACTCTACCACTGAGCTACACCAACATGCACTCTACCACTGAGCTACACCAACATGCACTCTGCCACTGAGCTACACCAACATGCACTCTACCACTGAGCTACACCAACATGCACTCTACCACTGAGCCACACCAACATGCACTCTACCACTGAGCTACACCAACATGCACTCTACCACTGAGCTACACCAACATGCACTCTACCACTGAGCTACACCAACATGCACTCTACCACTGAGCTACACCAACATGCACTCTACCACTGAGATACACCAACATGCACTCTACCACTGAGCTACACCAACATGCACTCTACCACTGAGCTACACCAACATGCACTCTACCACTGAGCTACACCAACATGCACTCTACCACTGAGCTACACCAACTGACTTCAGGTTGTGAAGCACCTGTATTGACAGAGTTGGGAGTTTGATTCCTGCTGGGCGACAGCTTACGCTGCTGTAATGATATAGAACAATACTGAGGTGAATTTGAAACCCAGGGGAAACAGGCCAGGAGAGACAGACCAGGAGAGACAGACCCAGGAGAGACAGACCCAGGAGAGACAGACCCAGGAGAGACAGACCCAGGAGAGACAGACCCAGGAGAGACAGACCAGGAGAGACAGACCCAGGAGAGACAGACCCAGGAGAAACAGACCCAGGAGAGACAGACCAGGAGAGACAGACCCAGGAGAGACAGAGCCAGGAGAGACAGAGCCAGGAGAGACAGAGCCAGGAGAGACAGACCAGGAGAGACAGACCCAGGAGAGACAGACCCAGGGCAAATAACAGGAACATGCTAGAACAGGAATAATAACATAGTTACAGAATCTACACCTTCAGGCAGATATTTCACACAACATGTACCAACACACACTGGCTGTGTTCCTCCCTCTCTCTCTCCCTCTCTCTCCCTCCCCCCCCTCTCTCTCTCTCTCTGTCTGGTTGTTTTCTCTTTCCCTCCTCTCATTTTCTCCTTTTTATATCATCTTTCTCTATCCATCTCTTGGAGAAACCTGACAAGCAGGTGTCACCTTGTTTATGATGGGTTTCTCCCTCAAAATATTACAGCAAACAGCTTTACATGTAATGTCGTTCTACTAAAACATCTTCTAGCCATTTTTTGTTGTTTTAATTCTCTGATTATATATTAAATAGTATATATAAAACGTATCTCCTATTGAATATACTGTCAGGGCACAAACATGGCAAATCAAATGTTGTTGTAATGAATGGGAAACTCAATAACACACGTGGAAATACAGTCGGTTATTACTGGCATTGAACACCAAACCCTGGTGTCTTCTGGGAACGTCTAATGTTAACTGGATCTTCCTGCTGTGCATTTTAGCAGAACATGAATACCAACATTAACATTAATTAAGTCACTCACTGCAGTAAGTTGTTGGGATGTAAATGTCAGAATGTGGCACTAAAGCCCGTCTACAGGCCTGAACTACAGTGAATGATAAGTTAATCACTAAAGCCCGTCTACAGGCCTGAACTACAGTGAATGATAAGTTAATCACTAAAGCCCGTCTACAGGCCTGAACTACAGTGAATGATAAGTTAATCACTAAAGCCCGTCTACAGGCCTGAACTACAGTGAATGATAAGTTAATCACTAAAGCCCGTCTACAGGCCTGAACTACAGTAAATGATAAGTTAATCACTAAAGCCCGTCTACAGGCCTGAACTACAGTGAATGATAAGTTAATCAGTGAACACTACACTACAGGCCACTACAGTAAATGATAAGTTAATTAAAACAGGCCTGAACTACAGTAAATGATAAGTTAATCACTAAAAAGCCCGTCTACAGGCCTGAACTACAGTGAATGATAAGTTAATCACCAAAGCCCGTACAGGCCTGTTACAGTGAATGATGATAACTACAGTAAATGATAAGTTAATACAGGCCACTACAGTAAATGATAAGTTAATCACCCGTCTACAGGCCTGAACAACTAAAGCCCGTCTCCAGGCCTGAACTACAGTGAATGATAAGTTAATGTAACGTCTACAGGCCTGAACTACAGTGAATGATAAGTTAATCACTAAAGCCCGTCTACAGGCCTGAACTACAGTGAATGATAAGTTAATCACTAAAGCCCGTCTACAGGCCTGAACTACAGTGAATGATAAGTTAATCACTAAAGCCCGTCTACAGGCCTGAACTACAGTGAATGATAAGTTAATCACTAAAGCCCGTCTACAGGCCTGAACTACAGTGAATGATAAGTTAATCACTAAAGCCCGTCTACAGGCCTGAACTACAGTAAATGATAAGTTAATCACAAAAGCCCGTCTACAGGCCTGAACTACAGTGAATGATAAGTTAATCAGTGAACACCACTCACACTCACCAACTTCCTGTAACGGTACTCTGACTTCCTGACTCAGTTTGAAAGAATAAAGACGAGAGATGTGGGGAAGTGGTCACAAACACACAGCATAAGTAGGACAGTTGTTACTGTCAGTCTGTCAGTGTTTGATTGGTCTACCTGACTGCCATGTCCTTATATGGAAACCAAGAAAGGGAGAGCAAGAAAGAGAGGCAGAAAAAGACTGAAAATGGTGTTAAACAGAGAATATCTGACTGCAATCAGGATGTTTTACTGTGAGAATATTTACATGCCAATAATGAAGATGTGGTGGTAAAGATGTGATGGTGAAGATGTGATGGTGTGATGGTAAAGATGTGATGGTAAAGATGTGATGGTAAAGATGTGATGGTAAAGATGTGATGTTAAAGATGTGATGGTAAAGATGTGATGGTAAAGATGTGATGGTAAAGATGTGATGTTAAAGATGTGATGGTAAAGATGTGATGGTAAAGATGTGATGGTGTGGTGGTAAAGATGTGATGGTAAAGATGTGATGATAAAGATGTGATGGTAAAGATGTGATGGTAAAGATGTGATGGTGAAGATGTGATGGTGTGGTGGTAAAGATGTGATGGTAAAGATGTGATGGTAAAGATGTGATGGTAAAGATGTGATGGTGAAGATGTGATGGTGTGGTGGTAAAGATGTGATGGTAAAGATGTGATGGTAAAGATGTGATGGTGTGGATGGTAAAGATGTGATGGTAAAGATGTGATGGTAAAGATGTGATGGTAAAGATGTGATGGTAAAGAGATGTAAAGATGTGTGGTAAAGATGTGATGGTGAAGATGTGATGGTAAAGATGTGATGGTAAAGATGTGATGGTAAAGATGTGATGGTAAAGATGTGATGGTAAAGATGTGATGGTGTGGTGGTAAAGATGTGATGGTAAAGATGTGATGGTAAAGATGTGGTGGTAAAGATGTGATGGTAAAGATGTGATGGTAAAGATGTGATGGTGTGGTGGTAAAGATGTGATGGTGAAGATGTGATGGTAAAGATGTGATGGTAAAGATGTGATGTAAAGATGTGATGGTAAAGATGTGATGGTAAAGATGTGATGGTGAAGATGTGATGGTAAAGATGTGATGGTGTGGTGGTAAAGATGTGATGGTGAAGATGTGATGGTAAAGATGTGATGGTGTGGTGGTAAAGATGTGATGGTAAAGATGTGATGGTAAAGATGTGATGGTGTGGTGGTAAAGATGTGATGGTAAAGATGTGATGGTAAAGATGTGATGGTGTGGTGGTAAAGATGTGATGGTAAAGATGTGATGGTAAAGATGTGATGGTGTGGTGGTAAAGATGTGATGGTGAAGATGTGATGGTAAAGATGTGATGGTGTGGATGGTAAAGATGTGATGGTGAAGATGTGATGGTAAAGATGTGATGGTGAAGATGTGATGGTGTGGTGGTAAAGATGTGATGGTGAAGATGTGATGGTGAAGATGTGATGGTAAAGATGTGATGGTGTGGTGGTAAAGATGTGATGGTGAAGATGTGATGGTAAAGATGTGATGGTAAAGATGTGATGGTGAAGATGTGAAGATGGATGTGGTGGTAAAGATGTGATGGTGAAGATGTGATGGTAAAGATGTGATGGTGTGGTGGTAAAGATGTGATGGTAAAGATGTGGTGGTAAAGATGTGATGGTAAAGATGTGATGGTGTGGTGGTAAAGATGTGATGGTGAAGATGTGATGGTGAAGATGTGATGGTGTGATGGTAAAGATGTGATGGTAAAGATGTGATGGTAAAGATGTGATGGTGAAGATGTGATGGTAAAGATGTGATGGTGTGGTGGTAAAGATGTGGTGGTAAAGATGTGATGGTAAAGATGTGATGGTGAAGATGTGATGGTAAAGATGTGATGGTAAAGATGTGATGGTGAAGATGTGATGGTGAAGATGTGATGGTGTGGTGGTAAAGATGTGATGGTAAAGATGTGATGGTAAAGATGTGATGGTAAAGATGTGATGGTAAAGATGTGATGGTAAAGATGTGATGGTAAAGATGTGATGGTAAAGATGTGATGGTAAAGATGTGATGGTGAAGATGTGATGGTGTGGTGGTAAAGATGTGATGGTAAAGATGTGATGGTAAAGATGTGATGGTGTGATGGTAAAGATGTGATGGTGAAGATGTGATGGTAAAGATGTGATGGTAAAGATGTGATGGTGTGGTGGTAAAGATGTGATGGTAAAGATGTGAAGATGTGGTGGTAAAGATGTGATGGTAAAGATGTGGTGGTAAAGATGTGATGGTAAAGATGTGATGGTAAAGATGTGATGGTAAAGATGTGATGGTGTGGTGGTAAAGATGTGATGGTAAAGATGTGATGGTAAAGATGTGATGGTGTGATGGTAAAGATGTGATGGTAAAGATGAAGATGTGATGGTAAAGATGTGATGGTAAAGATGTGATGGTGTGGTGGTAAAGATGTGATGGTAAAGATGTGATGGTGTGGTGGTAAAGATGTGGTGGTAAAGATGTGGTGGTAAAGATGTGATGGTAAAGATGTGATGGTGTGGTGGTAAAGATGTGATGGTGAAGATGTGATGGTGAAGATGTGATGGTGTGATGGTAAAGATGTGATGGTGAAGATGTGATGGTGAAGATGTGATGGTAAAGATGTGATGGTGTGATGGTAAAGATGTGATGGTAAAGATGTGATGGTGAAGATGTGATGGTGAAGATGAGATGGTGAAGATGTGATGGTGTGGTGGTAAAGATGTGATGGTGAAGATGTGATGGTGAAGATGTGATGGTGTGGATGGTAAAGATGTGATGGTAAAGATGTGATGGTAAAGATGTGATGGTAAAGATGTGATGGTGAAGATGTGATGGTAAAGATGTGATGGTAAAGATGTGATGGTGTGGTGGTAAAGATGTGATGGTGAAGATGTGATGGTGTGGTGGTAAAGATGTGATGGTGAAGATGTGATGGTGAAGATGTGATGGTGTGATGGTAAAGATGTGGTGGTAAAGATGTGATGGTAAAGATGTGATGGTGAAGATGTGATGGTGAAGATGTGATGGTAAAGATGTGATGGTAAAGATGTGATGGTAAAAGATGGTGAAGATGTGATGGTGTGGTGGTAAAGATGTGATGGTGATGGTGGTAAAGATGTGATGGTGAAGATGTGAAAGATGTGATGGTAAAGATGTGATGGTGTGGTGGTAAAGATGTGATGGTAAAGATGTGATGGTAAAGATGGTGGTAAAAGATGTGATGGTGTGGTGGTAAAGATGTGATGGTGAAGATGTGATGGTGTGGTGGTAAAGATGTGATGGTGAAGATGTGATGGTGAAGATGTGATGGTGAAGATGTGATGGTTAAGATGTGATGGTAAAGATGTGATGGTGAAGATGTGGTGGTAAAGATGTGATGGTAAAGATGTGATGGTGAAGATGTGGTGGTAAAGATGTGATGGTAAAGATGTGATGGTGAAGATGTGATGATAAAGATGTGATGGTGAAGATGTGATGGTAAAGATGTGATGGTGAAAGATGTGATGGTAAAGATGTGATGGTGAAGATGTGATGGTAAAGATGTGATGGTAAAGATGTGATGGTGAAGATGTGATGGTAAAGATGTGATGGTGAAGATGTGATGGTGAAGATGTGATGGTGAAGATGTGATGGTTAAGATGTGATGATAAAGATGTGGTGGTAAAGATGTGATGGTGAAGATGTGATGTTAAAGATGTGATGGTGAAGATGTGATGATAAAGATGTGATGATAAAGATGTGATGGTAAAGATGTGATGTTAAAGATGTGATGTTAAAGATGTGATGGTAAAGATGTGATGGTGAAGATGTGATGTTAAAGATGTGATGGTGAAGATGTGGTAGAAAATATGTGATGGTAAAGATGTGGTGGTAAAGATGTGATGATAAAGATGTGATGATAAAGATGTGATGGTAAAGATGTGATGGTGAAGATGTGGTAGAAAATATGTGATGGTGAAGATGTGGTGGTAAAGATGTGATGGTGAATATGTGAAGGTGAAGATGTGAAGGTGAAGATGTCATGTTAAAGATAGATACAGTATGGCCTTCATCACAGATACAGAATGGCCTCCATCACAGATACAGTATGGCCTCCATCACAGATACAGAATGGCCTCCATCACAGATACAGAATGGCCTCCATCACAGATACAGTATGGCCTCCATCACAGATACAGTATGGCCTCCATCACAGATATGGCCTCCATCACACTATGGCCTCCATCACACTATGGCCTCCATCACAGATACACTATGGCCTCCATCACAGATACAGTATGGCCTCCATCACAGATACACTATGGCCTCCATCACAGATACAGTATGGCCTCCATCACAGATACAGTATGGCCTCCATCACAGATACAGTATGGCCTCCATCACAGATACAGTATGGCCTCCATCACAGATACAGTATGGCCTCCATCACAGATACAGTATGGCCTCCATCACAGATACAGTATGGCCTCCATCACACAGTATGGCCTCCATCACAGATACATGGCCTCCATCACAGAAACAGTATGGCCTCCATCACAGATACAGTATGGCCTCCATCACAGATACAGTATGGCCTCCATCACAGATACAGTATGGCCTCCATCACAGATACAGTATGGCCTCCATCACAGATACAGTATGGCCTCCATCACAGATACAGTATGGCCTCCATCACAGATACAGTATGGCCTCCATCACAGATACAGTATGGCCTCCATCACAGTATGGCCTCCATCACAGATACAGTATGGCCTCCATCACAGATACAGTATGGCCTCCATCACAGATACAGTATGGCCTCCATCACAGATACAGTATGGCCTCCATCACAGATACAGTATGGCCTCCATCACAGATACAGTATGGCCTCCATCACAGATACAGTATGGCCTCCATCACAGATACAGTATGGCCTCCATCACAGATACAGTATGGCCTCCATCACAGATACAGTATGGCCTCCATCACAGATACATTATGGCCTCCTCACAGAAAAAGGGTGGCCTCCATCACAGTATGGCCTCCATCACAGATACAGTATGGCCTCCATCACAGATACAGTATGGCCTCCATCACAGATACAGTATGGCCTCCATCAGTATGGCCTCCATCACAGATACAGTATGGCCTCCATCACAGATACAGTATGGCCTCCATCACAGCAGCCTCCATCACAGATACAGAATGGCCTCCATCACAGATACAGTATGGCCTCCATCACAGATACAGTATGGCCTCCATCACAGATACAGTATGGCCTCCATCACAGATACAGTATGGCCTCCATCACAGATACACTATGGCCTCCATCACAGATCCAGCTCACAGATAAAAGAATGGCCTCCATCACAGATACAGAGCCATCACAGGTAACCTCCATCACAGATCAACCAGACGTAGGAGACACCATTCCCCTGGATCAACCAGACGTGCAGAGAGACACCACCCCTCAACCAGATGTGGAGACACCACCCCTCAACCAGACGTGGAGACACCACCCCTCAACCAGATGTGGAGACACCACCCCTCAACCAGATGTGGAGACACCACCCCTCAACCAGATGTGGAGACACCACCCCTCAACCAGACGTGGAGACACCACCCCTCAACCAGATGTGGAGACACCACCCCTCAACCAGATGTGGAGACACCACCCCTCAACCAGATGTGGAGACACCACCCCTCAACCAGACGTGGAGACACCACCCCTCAACCAGACGTGGAGACACCACCCCTCAACCAGACGTGGAGACACCACCCCTCAACCAGATGTGGAGACACCACCCCTCAACCAGACGTGGAGAACAGACAGAACTTGTGTCTGTGCTTTGGTGGGGCAACTTCAACAGGATGAGGGGGGCTGGAAGAGACCATTAAAGAGACCATTAAAGAGACCATTAAAGAGACCATTAAAGAGACCATTAAAGAGACCATTAAAGAGACCATTAAAGAGACCATTAACGAGACCATTAAAGAGACCATTAAAGAGACCATTAAAGAGACCATTAAAGAGACCATTAAAGAGACCATTAAAGAGACCATTAAAGAGACCATTAAAGAGACCATTAAAGAGACCATTAAAGAGAAGGCAAATGAGAAGATGAGGAGCCTAAAGGAGGAAGTGAGAAAGAAAAATGAGGAAGTGATAAAAAGGTGTGACAGAGTCGACCCTAATATACAGCACAGCCCTGGTGGGTTCTGGTATTTGTCTCCCACTGGTGGGTTCTGGTATTTGTCTCCCCCTGGTGGGTTCTGGTATTTGTCTCCCCCTGGTGGGTTCTGGTATTTGTCTCCCCCTGGTGGGTTCTGGTATTTGTCTCCCCCTGGTGGGTTCTGGTATTTGTCTCCCCCTGGTGGGTTCTGGTATTTGTCTCCCCCTGGTGGGTTCTGGTATTTGTCTCCCCCTGGTGGGTTCTGGTATTTGTCTCCCCCTGGTGGGTTCTGGTATTTGTCTCCCCTGGTGGGTTCTGTATTTGTCTCCCACTGGTTTGTATTTGTCCCACTGGTGGGTTCTGGTATTTGTCTCCCACTGGTGGGTTCTGGTATTTGTCTCCCACTGGTTCTGGGTCTCCCCCTGGGTTCTGGTATTTGTCTCCCCCTGGTGGGTTCTGGTATTTGTCTCCCCCTGGTGGGTTCTGGTATTTGTCTCCCCTGGTGGGTTCTGGTATTTGTCTCCCCCTGGTGGGTTCTGGTATTTGTCTCCCCTGGTGGGTTCTGGTATTTGTCTCCCCTGGTGGGTTCTGGTATTTGTCTCCCCCTGGTGGGTTCTGGTATTTGTCTCCCCTGGTGGGTTCTGGTATTTGTCTCCCCTGGTGGGTTCTGGTATTTGTCTCCCACTGGTGGGTTCTGGTATTTGTCTCCCCTGGTGGGTTCTGGTATTTGTCTCCCCTGGTGGGTTCTGGTATTTGTCTCCCCCTGGTGGGTTCTGGTATTTGTCTCCCCTGGTGGGTTCTGGTATTTGTCTCCCCCTGGTGGGTTCTGGTATTTGTCTCCCCCTGGTGGGTTCTGGTATTTGTCTCCCCCTGGTGGGTTCTGGTATTTGTCTCCCCCTGGTGGGTTCTGGTATTTGTCTCCCCCTGGTGGGTTCTGGTATTTGTCTCCCCCTGGTGGGTTCTGGTATTTGTCTCCCCCTGGTGGGTTCTGGTATTTGTCTCCCCCTGGTGGGTTCTGGTATTTGTCTCCCACTGGTGGGTTCTGGTATTTGTCTCCCACTGGTGGGTTCTGGTATTTGTCTCCCACTGGTGGGTTCTGGTATTTGTCTCCCCCTGGTGGGTTCTGGTATTTGTCTCCCACTGGTGGGTTCTGGTATTTGTCTCCCCCTGGTGGGTTCTGGTATTTGTCTCCCCTGGTGGGTTCTGGTATTTGTCTCCCCTGGTGGGTTCTGGTATTTGTCTCCCACTGGTGGGTTCTGGTATTTGTCTCCCACTGGTGGGTTCTGGTATTTGTCTCCCACTGGTGGGTTCTGGTATTTGTCTCCCACTGGTGGGTTCTGGTATTTGTCTCCCACTGGTGGGTTCTGGTATTTGTCTCCCCCTGGTGGGTTCTGGTATTTGTCTCCCACTGGTGGGTTCTGGTATTTGTCTCCCCCTGGTGGGCTCTGGTATTCGTCTCCCACTGGTGGGTTCTGGACCACATCTATTATTATTATTATAGACATGATAAACCCTGGACCACATCTATTATTATTATTATACACATGATAAACCCTGGACCACATTTATTATTTTTATCATATACATGATAAACCCTGGACCACATTTATTATTATTATCATATACATGATAAACCCTGGACCCCATTTATTATTATAGACATGATAAACCCTGGACCACATCTATTATTATTATTATTATAGACATGATAAACCCTGGACCACATCTATTATTATTATTATTATTATTATAGACATGATAAACCCTGGACCCCATTTATTATTATAGACATGATAAACCCTGGACCACATCTATTATTATTATTATTATAGACATGATAAACCCTGGACCACATCTATTATTATTATAGACATGATATACCCTGGACCACATCTATTATTATTATAGACATGATAAACCCTGGACCACATTTATTATTATTTCATTACATGATAAACATTTATTATTATAGACATGATAAACCCTGGACCCATCATTATTATTATTATTATAGACATGATAAACCCTGGACCACATATTATTATTATTATTATAGACATGATAAACCCTGGACCACATCTATTATTATTATTATTATTATTATAGACATGATAAACCCTGGACCACATCTATTATTATTATTATTATTATTATAGACATGATAAAACCCTGGACCCCATCTATTATTATTATTATTATAGACATGATAAACCCTGGACCACATCTATTATTATTATTATTATAGACATGATAAACCCTGGACCACATCTATTATTATTATTATTTATTATAGACATGATAAACCCTGGACCACATCTATTATTATTATTATTATAGACATGATAAACCCTGGACCACATCTATTATTATTATTATTATAGACATGATAAACCCTGGACCACATCTATTATTATTATTATTATAGACATGATAAACCCTGGACCACATCTATTATTATTATTATTATTATAGACATGATAAACCCTATTATTATTATAGACATGATAAACCCTGGACCATCATCTATTATAGACATGATAAACCCTGGACCACATTATTATAGACATGATAAACCCTGGACCACATCTATTATTATTATTATTATAGACATGATAAACCCTGGACCACATCTATTATTATTATAGACATGATAAACCCTGGACCACATAGACATGATAAACCCTGGACCACATTATTATTATTATAGACATGATAAACCCTGGACCACATCTATTATATTATTATAAACCCTGGAACACATATTATTATTATAGACATGATAAACCCTGGACCACATCTATTATTATTATAGACATGATAAACCCTGGACCACATCTATTATTATTATTATGACATGATAAACCCTGGACATCTATTATTATTATAGACATGATAAACCCTGGACCACATCTATTATTATTATAGACATGATAAACCCTGGACCACATCTATTATTATTATTATTATAGACATGATAAACCCTGGACCACATCTATTATTATTATAGACATGATAAACCCTGGACCACATCTATTATTATTATAGACATGATAAACCCTGGACCACATCTATTATTATTATAGACATGATAAAAACCCTGGACCACATCTATTATTATTATAGACATGATAAAAACATCTATTATTATTATAGACTGGACCACATCTATTATTATTATAGACATGATAAACCCTGGACCACATCTATTATTATTATTATTATAGACATGATAAACCCTGGACCACATCTATTATTATTATAGACATGATAAACCCTGGACCACATCTATTATTATTATAGACATGATAAACCCTGGACCACATCTATTATTATTATAGACATGATAAACCCTGGACCACATCTATTATTATTATTATTATAGACATGATAAACCCTGGACCACATCTATTATTATTATAGACATGATAAACCCTGGACCACATCTATTATTATTATTATTATAGACATGATATAGACCACACTATTATTATTATAGACATGATAAACCCTGGACCACATCTATTATTATTATTTATAGACATGATAAACCCTGGACCACATTTATTATTATTATAGACATGATAAACCCTGGACCACATCTATTATTATTATAGACATGATAAACCCTGGACCACATCTATTATTATTATAGACATGATAAACCCTGGACCACATCTATTATTATTATAGACATGATAAACCCTGGACCACATCTATTATTATTATAGACATGATAAACCCTGGACCACATCTATTATTATTATTATTATAGACATGATAAACCCTGGACCACATCTATTATTATTATAGACATGATAAACCCTGGACCACATCTATTATTATTATTATTATTATAGACATGATAAACCCTGGAACACATCTATAGTAGCATTATAGACAAATCAAACTCCTCCTCATTCTACAGTTGTATTATAGACAAATCAAACTCAAATCTATATGATCTCATGTAAACTATAATACAGAATAGAATAAAAATGAAACATGGAAATGTTTAAACCAAATATTCACAAACATTTTATATATTATAATATTGTTCAATTTGAACAACTGTTTTCAATAATCTGATTGTTAAGCATTAAATAGACATGAAATATTGACTGTGTGTTTGAGACTCACTTTGCTGTAGAACAAAAGGTATTACTAAAACCATATTAAAACATTATCATCAATCTGTCAGAGAATAATACCAATAGAACTGGTAATGCTTAACCCTTGTCACCAAAAGCATATAAAAATCAAAAACAACACCTTGACTTTCCAAAATTAAATGTTTTTAATCATTCAACATCATTAAGGATTTAAAGTGTTCTGTTGCTGTGGTTACAGAACTATCCCTTTCCCACATTGGAGTAGGTCTGTTGGCATGGTAACATTTCTGCAGGTAAATCATCCTATAAACATTAAATAATGGTTACAGTAAAGCCAACTGTTTGTCTTCATGCTTTTAAAAGTAGAACCAGCAATATGACTAAGTATGAGACATGATGAATATTAGAACCTGTCCCGTGACTACCAGGCTATGATAACATGTCCCGTGACTACCAGGCTATGATAACATGTCCCGTGACTACCAGGGTATGATAACATGTCCCGTGACCACCAGGCTATGATAACATGTCCCGTGACCACCAGGCTATGATAACATGTCCCGTGCCAACATCATTTAGTTGTGTCTATGTTTAAAAAGCATGTGTGTGTCTGTCTGTGTGCATATGAACTGGGTGTGTCTGTGTGAGAACTATAGCATGTCACTCTGGGTCACATGTCACTCTGGGTCACATGTCACTCTGGGTCACATGTCACTCTGGGTCACATGTCACTCTGGGTCACATGTCACTCTGGGTCACATGTCACTCTGGGTCACATGTCACTCTGGGTCACATGTCACTCTGGGTCACATGTCACTCTGGGTCACATGTCACTCTGGGTCACATGTCACTCTGGGTCACATTTTCAGTTGTCAATCCAAGCAGGCTCCAATCAGGAGTCAGCAGAGATCACATGACATGTCTGAGTGTGTTTCCAGTCTCTAGTTAAGGAAGTAGAGTTTGTAAGCCTTGTTCATCTGTTCCAGGAAGATAAATGTGAGGACAGTGTGTGGACCCAGTCTGGCATAATACGGAGTGAAGCCTTTCCACAGAGAGAAGAAGCCCTCATTACGGATCACCTTCGCCAGGACATCCTGTCAGGGAGACGGGGTAAAAAGACAGAAGCTCAGACAGAAGCTCAGACAGAAGCTCAGACAGAAGCTCAGACAGAAGCTCAGACAGAAGCTCAGACAGAAGCTCAGACAGAAGCTCAGACAGAAGCTCAGACAGAAGCTCAGACAGAAGCTCAGACAGAAGCTCAGACAGAAGCTCAGACAGAAGCTCAGACAGAAGCTCAGACAGAAGCTCAGACAGAAGCTCAGACAGAAGCTCAGACAGAAGCTCAGACAGAAGCTCAGACAGAAGCTCAGACAGAAGCTCAGACAGAAGCTCAGACAGAAGCTCAGACAGAAACTCAGACAGAAGCTCAGACAGAAGCTCAGACAGAAGCTCAGACAGAAGCTCAGACAGAAGCTCAGACAGAAACTCAGACATTCAGAAAACCCTTTGGTGGGGAACAGATGATGCAATTTTATTTTATTACTCAGTGCATTATGGGAGTCTTTGCACAGCCTAAAGGGGCCAATGAGGGCCCCGTCACTCACCAGGGCCCCGTCACTCACCAGGGCCCCGTCACTCACCAGGGCCCCGTCACTCACCAGGGCCCCGTCACTCATCAGGGCCTCGTTACTCACCAGGCCGTTCCTAAACTCTGGCTTTCCATCAATCATCCTCATGTTCTGAATCCTGGTCTTCACAATGTCCACCGGCATAGAGGCTGCCGTGGTAACCAGTCCGCTGATCATACTGGCACAGAAATGAAGGAAGATACCGTCAACAAAATATCCTGCAGGGACAAACAGAAGGCAGATCAATGAACAGGATAATATCTCACTATGGATGTCACAGTCTCAAAATAGAATATCAGGAGAAAGAAAAGATCGGGGAGAGCAAGGAATAGCAAAGAACAACAGACAACAGGGGGGGCCGGCAGGAAAAACAACTGGGAAACAGCAGGGGGGCACGGCAGGAAACAACTGGGAAACAGCAGGAGGGCACGGCAGAAAACAACAACAGACAGCAGGGGGGCCCGGCAGGAAACAACTGGGAAACAGCAGGGGGGCACGGCAGGAAACAACAACAGACAGCAGGGGGGCCCGGCAGGAAACAACTGGGAAACAGCAGGGGGCACGGCAGGAAACAACTGGGAAACAGCAGGAGGGCACGGCATGAAACAAAACAGACAGCAGGGGGGCCCGGCAGGAAACAACTGGGAAACAGCAGGGGGCACGGTGGAAAACAACAACAGACAGCAGGGGGGCCCGGCAGGAAAAAACTGGGAAACAGCAGGGGGGCACGGCAGGAAACAACTGGGAAACAGCAGGGGGGCACGGCAGGAAAAACTGGGAAAAGCAACAGACAGCAGGGGGGCCCGGCAGGAAACAACTGGGAAACAGCAGGGGGGCACGGCAGGAAACAACAACAGACAGCAGGGGGCCCGGCAAGAAACAACTGGGAAACAGCAGGGGGCAACGGCAGGAAACAACAACAGACAGCAGGGGGGCACGGCATGGAATATTAATTCAGAGTCAGATCTGACCTGTACCCAGCCTTATCTACATACAGGGGTCAGGGGTCACATGTCAGGGGTTACCTGTCTCTGTGAGAGCCTGTTTGCTCTGAGAATAGGAAGCTAGCTGGGCAGCGTTGACCACAACAGCACGAGCCATGGTAGGAATACAACCCTGGAAAGACACAGAAACAGAACAGAGCCATAGTGGGAATACATTATTATTATTAGAGGCTGTGGTTGTCTCACCCTCCACAGGGTGGTGACCTAATGAACTGACCACTGATTCATTATTATTATTAGAGGCTGTGGTTCTCACCCTCCACAGGGTGGTGACCTAATGAACTGACCACTGATTTATTATTAGAAGCTGTGGTTGTCTCACCCTCCACAGTGTGGTGACCAAATGAACTGACCACTGATTCATTCTTATTATTAGTAGAGGCTGTAGTTGTCTCACCCTCCACAGGGTGGTAACCAAATAAACTGACCACTGATTCACTATTATTATTAGAGGCTCTGGTTGTCTCACCCTCCACAGGGTGGTGACCTAATGAACTGACCACTGATTCATTATTATTATTAGAGGCTGTGGTTGTCTCACCCTCCACAGGGTGGTGACCTAATGAACTGACCACTGATTCATTATTATTATTAGAGGCTGTGGTTGTCTCACCCTCCACAGGGTGGTGACCTAATGAACTGACCACTGATTCATTATTATTATTAGAGGCTGTGGTTGTCTCACCCTCCACAGGGTGGTGACCTAATGAACTGACCACTGATTCATTATTATTAGAGGCTGTGGTTGTCTCACCCTCCACAGGGTGGTGACCAAATGAAATGACCACTGATTCATTATTATTATTAGAGGCTGTGGTTGTCTCACCCTCCACAGGGTGGTGACCTAATGAACTGACCACTGATTCATTAATATTATTAGAGGCTTGGGTTGTCTTACCGTCCACAGGGTGGTGACCTAATGAAATGACCACTGATTCATTATTATTATTATTATTTGAGGCTGTGGTTGTCTCACCCTCCACAGGGTGGTGACCTAATGAACTGACCAGTGATTTATTATTATTATTAGAGGCTGTTGTTGTCTCACCCTCCACAGGGTGGTGACCTAATGAACTGACCACTGATTTATTATTATTATTAGAGGCTGTCCACAGGGTGGTGTTGTCTAGAGGCTGTGGTTGTCCCTCCACAGGGTGGTGACCTAATGAACTGACCACTGATTCATTATTATTATTAGAGGCTGTGGTTGTCTCACCCTCCACAGGGTGGTGACCTAATGAACTGACCACTGATTCATTATTATTATTAGAGGCTGTGGTTGTCTCACCCTCCACAGGGTGGTGACCTAATGAACTGACCACTGATTCATTATTATTATTAGAGGCTGTGGTTGTCTCACCCTCCACAGGGTGGTGACCTAATGAACTGACCACTGATTCATTATTATTATTATTAGAGGCTGTGGTTGTCTCACCCTCCACAGGGTGGTGACCTAATGAACTGACCACTGATTCATTATTATTATTAGAGGCTGTGGTTGTCTCACCCTCCACAGGGTGGTGACCTAATGAACTGACCACTGATTCAGGGTGGTGACCTAATGAACTGACCACTGATTTTATTATTAGAGGCTGTGGTTGTCTCACCTAATGAACTCCACAGTGTGGTGACCAAATGAACTGACCACTGATTCATTCTTATTATTAGTAGAGGCTGTGGTTGTCTCACCCTCCACAGGGTGGTGACCTAATGAACTGACCACTGATTCATTATTATTATTAGAGGCTGTAGTTGTCTCACCCTCCACAGGGTGGTGACCAAATAAACTGACCACTGATTCACTATTATTATTAGAGGCTGTGGTTGTCTCACCCTCCACAGGGTGGTGACCTAATGAACTGACCACTGATTCATTATTATTATTAGAGGCTGTGGTTGTCTCACCCTCCACAGGGTGGTGACCTAATGAACTGACCACTGATTTATTATTATTATTAGAGGCTGTGGTTGTCTCACCCTCCACAGGGTGGTGACCTAATGAACTGACCACTGATTCATTATTATTATTAGAGGCTTCTTAGAGGCTGTGGTTGTCTCACCCTCCACAGGGTATTATTATTAGAGACTGTGGTTGTCTCACGCTCCACAGGGTGGTGACCTAATGAACTGATCACGGATTCATTATTATTATTATTAGAGGCTGTGGTTGTCTCACCCTCCACAGGGTGGTGACCTAGAAATGACAACTGATTCATTACTATTATTAGAGGCTGTGGTTGTCTTACCCTCCACAGGGTGGTGACACCCTCTTCTTTGGTTATTCTGACCAGAGCATTGAACACATTGGAATAGCCTCTTCTCTGGTCAGCAGGAAGACTAGACAAGAAGGGAGGAAAGATGGAAGAAAGATAAAAAAGTGTTTGAGTAAATAACAGAGATATGTTTTCACTACATTCTGTACATGTGTGTGTCTTGGATTACCGTCCATCAGCTGTCATCCTTATCAAGGCGACCTCGGCAGGCGTACCAACAAAGGCTCCGATGGCTCCAGCCGTCATACCGATCACAGCCTTAAAGAAATTAAACGTCAGTACCGATCACCGCCTTAAAGAAATTAAACGTCAGAACCGATCACAGCCTTAAAGAAATTAAACGTCAGTACCGATCACAGCATTAAAGAAATTAAACGTCAGTACCGATCACAGCCTTAAAGAAATTTCAGAACCGAAAGCCTTAAAAAATTAAACGTCAGTACCGATCACAGCCTTAAAGAAATTAAACGTCAGTACCGATCACAGCATTAAAGAAATTAAAATTAAACAGTACCGATCACAGCCTTAAAGAAATTAAACGTCAGTACCGATCACAGCATTAAAGAAATTAAACGTCAGTACCGCTCACAGCATTAAAGAAATTAAACGTCAGTACCGATCACAGCATTAAAGAAATTAAACGTCAGTACCGATCACAGCCTTAAAGAAATTAAACGTCAGTACCGATCACAGCCTTAAAGAAATTAAACGTCAGAACCGATCACAGCATTAAAGAAATTAAACGTCAGCACCGATCACAGCCTTAAAGAAATTAAACGTCAGTACCGATCACAGCATTAAAGAAATTAAACGTCAGTACCGATCAGTGTAAAGAGTGTATTCAGACCTTCATGAGGAATTTTGGAGGGGTCCCATCTGACCCTGTCATCTTTTCAAACAGAACCGTGTAGATCCCTAACCGGGTCGTAGTGTAGGTGGCCTGACGGAGCAGCCCTGCTGATAGACTGGTCAACAACAACAACATGTCAACAACAACAACATGTCAACAACAACAACATGTAAACAGACCAGCCCTGTGTTGCTTGCTAGGCAAAAAAGGATTTACTGTAAAATACTGTTTTCATGAAAGCAACAACCAGGTAAACGAGTGCGTACCCTGTGTAGATTCCACCCAGACCTTCATTCTTCAATATGGAAGCCAGAGCGTGAAACGACGTCCTGTACTCCCGGACCTTCCCTCCTTGACCACTAAGCTGCATACGATTCTTAACCAGATCCAGTGGCTGGACAAACACTGTGGCTCCCATTCTGAAGGAGAGAGGAGCATGTGGACCTGCCATTATAGATAGGTTATTATAGATAGGTTATTATAGATACGTTATTATAGATACGTTATTATAGATACGTTATTATAGATACGTTATTATAGATACGTTATTATAGATAGGCTATTATAGATAGGCTATTATAGATAGGCTATTATAGATGCGCTATTATAGATGCGCTATTATAGATGCGTTATTATAGATGCGTTATTATAGATGCGTTATTATAGATGCGTTATTATAGATGCGTTATTATAGATGCGTTATTATAGATGCGTTATTATAGATGCGTTATTATAGATGCGTTATTATAGATGCGTTATTATAGATGCGTTATTATAGATGCGTTATTATAGATGCGTTATTATAGATGCGTTATTATAGATGCGTTATTATAGATGCGTTATTATAGATGCGTTATTATAGATGCGTTATTATAGATGCGTTATTATAGATGCGTTATTATAGATGCGTTATTATAGATGCGTTATTATAGATGCGTTATTATAGATGCGTTATTATAGATGCGTTATTATAGATGCGTTATTATAGATGCGTTATTATAGATGCGTTATTATAGATGCGTTATTATAGATGCGTTATTATAGATGCGTTATTATAGATGCGTTATTATAGATACGTTATTATAGATACGTTATTATAGATAGGCTATTATAGATAGGCTATTATAGATAGGCTATTATAGATAGGCTATTATAGATAGGCTATTATAGATAGGCTATTATAGATAGGCTATTATAGATAGGCTATTATAGATAGGCTATTATAGATAGGCTATTATAGATAGGCTATTATAGATAGGCTATTATAGATAGGCTATTATAGATAGGCTATTATAGATAGGCTATTATAGATAGGCTATTATAGATAGGCTATTATAGATAGGCTATTATAGATAGGCTATTATAGATAGGCTATTATAGATAGGCTATTATAGATAGGCTATTATAGATAGGCACGTTATGAGCGCACATTTCTGCTGGGTAATACTAATATGGAAACAAATATTGATGCTAGAACAATGAACAGAACAAGACTTTTCTTCTCTAGTAAAGAAGCACTACTAACCTTAGATTCTAAGAAAGCTATAAAAGGGGCAGACGATTAGGAACCTGATCTATTAAAATGTAGAGCATTCCTCATTGCTGGCGCAGTAACACAAATGTTTAACTTATATTATATTAAGGACTTATTCCTAAATTATGCAAATCTGCATATGTGTTTCCTCTCCATAAGGGGGTTTATTGTGGTGATCTCAACCGTTAGCCCAACTTCTAGGCTACCTTGTCTGGCAAAGATTCTTGAATCATTGATAAATGTGCCGCTTCGCTCTTTCCTGGCCTAAAAAAATATTTTAAAATCAATCCGGTTTTAGACCTCATCATAGCACGGTTACTGCCTCTACATTAGTTATGAATTACCTCATCATAGCACGGTTACTGCCTCTACGTTAGTTATGAATGACCTCACCATAGCACGGTTACTGCCTCTACATTAGTTATGAATGACCTCATCATAGCACGGTTACTGCCTCTACGTTAGTTATGAATGACCTCATCATAGCACGGTTACTGCCTCTACATTAGTTATGAATGACCTCACCATAGCACGGTTACTGCCTCTACATTAGTTATGAATGACCTCATCATAGCACGGTTACTGCCTCTACGTTAGTTATGAATGACCTCATCATAGCACGGTTACTGCCTCTACATTAGTTATGAATGACCTCATCATAGCACGGTTACTGCCTCTACATTAGTTATGAATGACCTCATCATAGCACGGTTACTGCCTCTACATTAGTTATGAATGACCTCACCATAGCACGGTTACTGCCTCTACATTAGTTATGAATGACCTCACCATAGCACGGTTACTGCCTCTACATTAGTTATGAATGACCTCATCATAGCACATTAGTTATGAATGACCTCACCATAGCACGGTTACTGCCTCTACATTAGTTATGAATGACCTCATCATAGCACGGTTACTGCCTTACTGCCTCTACATTAGTTATGAATGACCTCATCATAGCACGGTTACTGCCTCTACATTAGTTATGAATGACCTCATCATAGCACGGTTACTGCCTCTACATTAGTTATGAATTACCTCATCATAGCACGGTTACTGCCTCTACATTAGTTATGAATGACCTCATCATAGCACGGTTACTGCCTCTACATTAGTTATGAATGACCTCATCATAGCACGGTTACTGCCTCTACATTAGTTATGTTAAGTTAAGTTGTAGAAACTCTGGACGCCAAATAAACTTGTGCTTCACTGTTCATTGACTTGTCTAAGGCCTTTTGTACAGTTGACCATGGTATCATGCAGAATATATAGTCATACCGTAGTCATACCTTTGTCCCGCGGCATGTTCTTGGTTTTATAACTATCTTACCGACCGAACACAATCTATTGTGCTGGATGGAGTTAGGTCTGATAATCTGGACACACACAGAGGTGTTCCTCAGAGATCTATTGTGCTGGATGAAGTTAGGTCTGATAATCTGGACACAGAGGTGTTCCTCAGGAATCTAAAACTAGGAACTGTTCTTGTTACGATCAACAATGATCTGTCAATCTGTAAATAGTTTTACATTCCACATTTATGATGACGATACTATTCTGTGCTCCAACAATCAATTCTGATATATGGCCAGTTTACAGTCGGATTTTAATCATGTTCATCACTGGTGTCGTCCGGTTTCAATACTAGATCACAGAGTTGGATAGTATTTATAAAAGGTGTCTGCAAGAGTTAAGTCGTTCTGCTTTCTCAGCACCTCATCTGTGGAATAGTATCCAAACAGAGATTCATTTAGGTGCCTTGGTGTCCATGGGTCAGTTTAAGAAAAATATGTTAGGGAAAATATTTTTTGTGACAATTATTGTCAGTATGGATCTGTCTTTATTTGGTATTGTATTTGTCAGTTGATGTTCCCAGGGCATGCTTGAAAATGAGACCTCGGTCTCAATGTGTCTCCCTGCCTGGGAAAATAAATTCAATAATACATTTAAATATATATTCTGCCAATAATCCAGTGATACGCATCCTCATGCCAATAAATAATTTGTTCAAACCCTACCAACCTATTCTAACATGCATTAATCCAGCTTACATTATGTTTAACATGTTTGGTCTTATTCTGCCGTATACGAGCAGGTTTATATTCTGGTGGCTGGACACCGAGCGTGCGTGCGTGCGTGCGTGTTAGACCGAAAGGTCAATGCCGTGTTCCCCCCGTGAGTATGTGCAACTAAATGTCATAAACGAAATGATTATGAACCAAACATGCTCTCTCTCACTAAAACTGGTTTGTTATCTCAGCAAACTCAAGCATGACGTTTTACCGGACCGGGATTACCGATTCACAGTGACACCTACCCCTGTAGCCCGAGCACCTACACTTGTAGCCCCTGTACCTACCCCTGTAGCCCGAGCACCTACATTTGTAGCCCCTGTACCTACCCCTGTAGCCCGAGCACCTACACTTGTAGCCCCTGTACCTACCCCTGTAGCCCGAGCACCTACACTTGTAGCCCCTGTAGCCCCTGTAGCCCGAGCACCTACATTTGTAGCCCCTGTACCTACCCCTGTAGCCCGAGCACCACACTTGTAGCCCCACCTACCCCTGTAGCCCGAGCACCCACTTGTAGCCCCTGTAGCCCGAGCACCTACATTTGTAGCCCCTGTACCTACCCCTGTAGCCCGAGCCTACACGTGTAGCCCCTGTACCTACCCCTGTAGCCCGAGCAGCCCCTGTACCTAGCCCGAGCACCTACACTTGTAGCCCCTGTACCTACCCCTGTAGCCCGAGCACCTACATTTGTAGCCCCTGCCCGAGCACCTACATTTGTAGCCCCTGTACCTACCCCTGTAGCCTGAGCACCCCTTGTAGCCCGAGCACCTACATTTGTAGCCCCTGTACCTACCCCTGTAGCCCGAGCACCTACCTTGTAGCCCCTGTAGCCCGAGCACCTACATTGTAGCCCCTGTACCTACCCCCGTAGCCCGAGCACCTACCCCCGTAGCCCGAGCACCTACCCCTGTAGCCCCTGTGGCCCGAGCACCTACCCCTGTAGCCCCTGTACCTACCCCTGTAACCCGAGCACCTACCCCTGTAGCCCATGTAGCCCCTGTGGCCCGAGCATCTACCCCTGTAGCCCCTGTAGCCCGAGCACCTACCCCGCCAGTCCCCCGAACAGGAACTTGATGGCCTTAGGAGACGTTTTCGGTTTGGAGGCTTCCATTTGTCCCTCTAGTTACTCCGACCGGTAAACTGTAACTAGGTCAGCGGTCACTTTACCTCTAAACGCAGATAGCAAGGTGATACGGGAGCGCGCACGCACGGATACAGGGGAAGTACTTTGACCAATGAACAGCGAGGATAATGACGCACGCATGAAGGCGGCGAGCACGCACGAGGGAAAAACGGAACATTTGACACATTTATTAGATCATTCAAAAATATATATTTTACATTTATTTACACAATGAATGATAAGCCAAACCGATGCAATTCAGGCTCCCATTAAAAATCTGGTTGTCTTTACAGCACTTCAATATCTACATTACCCCAGCACCATTGGAAATGATAGACCAATCACATGCCATTATAGCCCACACGTCTGTCTAGGCAAACCAATCAGAGGACAAGGAAGGCGGGCGTTGTTGCTGTCACTGCACAAAACGTAAACACGGAAGTAGCATCAGACAGGCAGAACAGCTAACCAACGAGAAGGCAGATTTGACTCGGTAATCTTCGTTTATTGGATGATATGGTTATAAAGTGGGTTCAGAAGTACCTTTCCTGCAGAGAATACGGGGGAGATGTAAGTTAGCAGAATATATGTCGTTTATGGTACTTTTAGAGGTTTTATATGGTAAATACAGTAGTGATACTTAGTGTAACAGCTCGTATTGCATGTATAACCACTGTCCGTTACGTACCGCTGTTACTCTTTTTTTAGTTAGTCAACCGCAGCCTGATAACTTAACTAACGTAACGTTACTTGAGCAAATCCAAATCCATGGGCACTTTGTTTCTACAGACAGCGATTTCGTCAGTATCCTTTCGTTATGGGTCACATATCAAAGCCAGTCGTGACATATGACGTGTAGAATTAGCTGTACCCATGGCAAAACAAAATACTGTGCGATTACTGCATAAGATAATGAACTAGATGCGTGAAAGTAATCCTAATTTGCAGACATCACAGACATGTGTAATGTCGTCACATTAACTAAAACGAATGTATTTTAATAAAGTTGCTAACATAAGTACACCCACTTTCTGTTCCTCTTAAACTGCATTTATGCACCTGGCCACCAGATGTCGCTGTTGTAACGTGATCTCTGGCCCATCTCGGATCCAATCAGATTATGGCTGAGTACCCGTCATCATGCATCAGCAGCCAATGAAGAAGCAGGAGATTGGGACCAGAGGTGACTCTGACGATGTAGGGGTAAGGCGTAAGGGGGAACGAGTTGAGAGACCTGACTGTTCTACCTCCCCATCTCCCTCTGAGTCTCCACCCAGCCCCCTACCTATTTTCCTGTTCCCGTCAGAGCTGGTGTTCTACTCAGACCAGAGGAGCTCTCATCGGAAGATTCTGACCCTATACAACCCGTACACCTTCACCATTACATTCAAGAGTAAGACCCCTGACCTCAAACACCCCTGGTTTACAATTAGAGCTTTTAAACATGACGTTACATTATTATACATATTATTATTATTATACATATTATTATTATACATATACACATTGTTATTCTTATCATTATACATATTATGATGATCATATTACATATTATTATTATTATTATATTACATATTTTTATTATTATTATATTACATATTATTATTATTATTATATTATTATTATATTACATATTATTGATTATTCATATTATTATTATTATTATATTCATATTATTATTATATACATATTATTATTATATATATATTGTTATTCTTATCATTATACATATTATGATGATCATATTACATATTATTATTATTATTATATTACATATTTTTATTATTATTATATTACATATTATTATTATTATTATATTACATTGTTATTCTTATCATTATACATATTATGATGATCATATTACATATTATTATTATTATTATATTACATATTTTTATTATTATTATATTACATATTATTATTATATATACACATTGTTATTCTTATCATTATACATATTATGATGATCATATTACATATTATTATTATTATTACATTTATTATTATTATTATACATATTATTATTATATATATACATTGTTATTCTTATCATTATACATATTATGATGATCATATTACATATTTTTATTATTATTATATTACATATTATTATTATATTACATATTATTATTATATTACATATTATTATTATTATATTACATATTATTATTATATTACATATTATTATTATATTACATATTATTATTATTATTATATTTATTATTATTATTATATTACATATTTTGATTATTATTATATTACATATTTTTATTATTATTATATTACATATTATTATCCATCTTATTATTATTATAGTGCTGTGTACGTCTCCATCCCGGTACTCTGTGGTGGAGGCTGAGGGGAGCGTCAGAGCAAAGTCCTGCGTTGACCTGTGAGTTTCATCACACACACACACACACACAGTTGTGACTTCCTGTCCCCCCCACAGAGTTGTGACTTCCTGCTTCCTGTCCCCCCCAGAGTTGTGACTTTCCGTTTCCTGTCTCCCCCACAAGTTGTGACTTCCTGCTTCCTGTCCCCCACAAAGTTGTGACCTGCTTCCTGTCCCCCCCCACAGAGTTGTGACTTTCCGTTTCCTGTTCCCCCACAGAGTTGTGACCTGCTTCCTGCCCCGACCCCCACAGAGTTGTGACTTTCCCCCAGAGTTGTGACTTCTTCCTGCCCCGACCCCCACAAAGTTGTGACTTTCCGCTTCCCCCAGAGTTGTGACTTTCCGCTTCCTGTCCCCCCCCACAGATTTGTGACTTTCCGCTTCCTGCCCCCCCCCCCCACAGAGTTGTGCGTCACAGGGACATATCACCTCGTCACTGGGGCCGGAGAGATCAGTTTCGCCTGGAGGTGTCAGGGGGGGGGCAGTGGGGAAGCAGAGGGGTGTGGGCTGAGCTGAAGAGGGGAGACGGGGGAGAGGATGAACCCCAGAACACACCCACAATCCCCAACAAACATGCCCCTCCCTCCTACCTCAACCCCCTTCGCCACTTCACAGCAACACAAGCAGGTGAGTAACACTACATTTACTAGTTAACAATGGTAGTAGTTTGGTACTGTGTTTAGTGTGTACTGTGTTTGGTACTGTCTAGTGTCTACTGTGTTTGGTACTGTGTTTAGTGTCTACTGTGTTTGGTACTGTGTTTAGTGTCTACTTTGTTTGGTACTGTGTTTAGTGTCTACTGTGTTTGGTACTGTGTCTAGTGTGTACTGTGTCTGTCTAGTGTGTACTGTGTCTAGTGTCTAGCGTGTACTGTGTCTAGTGTGTTGACTGTCATTCAAATCCACTTTTAATGTGTGTTCTTGTGTTCAGTTGGAAGCACACTCCAGTTTGCAGTGTTGGTGGTAATGGGGGTAGTGTGTGTTGCAATCTTAATGCTCCCCCTACATGTTGAGCCAGATTCCATGGTTCCAAGCTACTCCCATGTGACAGTCACACAGAAACTGGTGTGTGCCTATATCCTGGGTAAGAACTGTGTGTGTGTACGTGTGTGTGCATACACATGTGTGTGTACATGTGTGTGCGTGTGCATTCATGTGTGTGTATATGTTTAACTATGTCTGTGTCTTTTAAGGTTTGCTCACCATGGTGTTTCTACAGTAACCAGAAGGATGAGATTACCCATGATTCCTCTGACCCATCTGAATGAGATTACCCATGATTCCTCTGACCCATCTGAATGAGATTACCCATGATTCCTCTGACCCATCTGAATGAGATTACCCATGATTCCTCTGACCCATCTGAATGAGATTACCCATGATTCCTCTGACCCATCTGAATGAGATTACCCATGATTCCTCTGACCCATCTGAATGAGATTACCCATGATTCCTCTGACCCATCTGATGTCATAGGGATGATATCAGCGACGATGCTTCTTACACTCAGGACAGAAAACAAAGGCTTAAAGAAAAATTCCATCAAAAGGTTTATTGTTGGTTCAGTTAAACATTATTGTCAACATCGACCCCCATTGACAGAGGAAATAAATGTTTTCATAGATTGTGACAGTCCACACTGTGTGTGTGTGTGTGTGTGTGTGTGTGTTAAGCAGCTCGCGGGCTGAAGAAGGGCAAGGCTCGGATGTAGAGGTCCAGTCGGGTTGAGAAGAGATCAGAGGACAGTTGATCTCCGAGGACACATAAAGGATTCTTCACTATGTACTCTACATACAGCTGGAATAGAGAGAGAGAGAGAGGTTATAAGTACTCTACATACAGAGCTGGAATAGAGAGAGAGAGAGGTTATAAGTACACTACATACAGCTGGAATAGAGAGAGAGAGGTTATAAGTACACTACATACAGCTGGAATAGAGAGAGAGAGGTTATAAGTACACTACATACAGCTGTACACTACATACAGAATACATACAGCTGGAGAGAGAGAGAGGTTATAAGTACTCTATATACAGAGCTGGGAGAGAGAGAGAGGTTATATAGGTTATAAGTACACTACATACAGCTGGAATAGAGAGAGAGGTTATAAGTACACTACATACAGCTAGAGAGAGAGAGAGGTTATAAGTACTCTACATACAGCTGGAATATAGAGAGAGAGGTTATAAGTACACTACATACAGCTGGAATAGAGAGAGAGAGAGGTTATAAGTACACTACATACAGCTGGAATAGAGAGAGAGAGGTTATAAGTACTCTACATACAGCTGGAATATAGAGAGAGAGGTTATAAGTACACTACATACAGCTGGAATAGAGAGAGAGAGAGGTTATAAGTACACTACATACAGCTGGAATAGAGAGAGAGAGAGGTTATAAGTACTCTACATACAGCTGGAATAGAGAGAGAGAGAGGTTATAAGTACTCTACATACAGCTGGAATAGAGAGAGAGAGAGAGGTTATAAGTACTCTACATACAACTGGAATAGAGAGAGAGAGAGAGGTTATAAGTACTCTACATACAGCTGGAATAGAGAGAGAGAGAGGTTAAAAGTACTCTACATACAGCTGGAATAGAGAGAGAGAGAGGTTAGAAGTACACTACATACAGCTGGAATAGAGAAAGAGAGAGAGAGGTTACAAGTACTCTACATACAGCTGGAATAGAGAGAGAGGTTATAAGTACTCTACATACAGCTGGAATAGAGAGAGAGAGGTTATAAGTACTCTACATACAGCTGGAATAGAGAGAGAGAGGTTATAAGTACTCTACATACAGCTGGAATAGAGAGAGAGAGGTTATACGTACTCTACATACAGCTGGAATAGAGAGAGAGGTTATAATTACATTAGCGATAACTGACTCCCAGCCTACCGTGCTGTAGATCTGGTGTGACCCCTGACTCCCAGCCTACCGTGCTGTAGATCTGATGTGACCTCTGACCCCCAGCCTACCGTGCTGTAGATCTGGTGTGATCTCTGACTCCACGCCTACCGTGCTGTAGATCTGGTGTGACCTCTGACCCCCAGCCTACCGTGCTGTAGATCTGGTGTGACGTCCGACCCCCAGCCTACCCTGCTGTAGATCTGGTGTTACCTCTGATCCCCAGCCTACAGTGCTGTAGATCTGGTGTGACGTCCGACCCCCAGCCTACCCTGCTGTAGATCTGGTGTTACCTCTGATCCCCAGCCTACAGTGCTGTAGATCTGGTGTGACCTCTGACCCCCAGCCTACCGTGCTGTAGATCTGGTGTAGGATGTCTCTAGCGTTGGGAACTCCGAGGTCAGTGTTCATTATGATCCTGATTCCAGTCGGAGTCTCATAGTAGTGGAGTTTATATTTGCTGGTTTGGAAAGAGAGAAAGCCGTCCTTCCTGTGGTGAGGTCAAGGGTTACAGCCTTCATTTAGTCATTAGTCTGACTGACCACTGAAGCCAGATGTGATCTACAGTTAACTGGGTTGTCATTCAGCAGATACTATAATCTAGACAGTCAATAACAGCAATATTCCATGCATCTTTCCCTGTTGTTTGCTTGGGAATATTCCTATTCCTCCACATCTGTCTGTTTGGGGGGAAAATAAGCACACATCTATAAGTTACATGCTTTGTTCTACCTTTATATAGCAGTTATATCAGCAGTTGTCACAAAGTTTTTTAATCTCCAAAGATGAACACACAGACACTCTGAAGGATACATATCAAGTGGAGACATCTTACTACAAAATGACCTGATGGAGAACAGCATTCCATACATCAGCTTAAACTCCTGGAGTGTTAAGAAAAATAAAAAGAGAGGAGAGACATGGAAATAAGATGCTAAATATCAGCCCATATATATATATATATAAATTAAGTCACTTACATATAAACCAGTCTAGATAGTAGTTCTGTTATGAATGAAGCCTGTGTACAAATCTATAAAGCACCATGCCAAATGGATAGCTGCTTAGCAACCGGTTCCTTCATTAGCAACAGACTCACTAGTTACACACAGTGGTCCCCTTTGAATGGCACAGATCAACAGACTCACTAGTTACACACAGTGGTCCCCTTTGAATGGCACAGATCAACAGACTCACTAGTTACACACAGTGGTCCCCTTTGAATGGCACAGATCAACAGACTCACTAGTTACACACAGTGGTCCCCTTTGAATGGCACAGATCAACAGACTCACTAGTTACACACAGTGGTCCCCTTTGAATGGCACAGATCAACAGACTCACTAGTTACACACAGTGGTCCCCTTTGAATGGCACAGATCAACAGACTCACTAGTTACACACAGTGGTCCCCTTTGAATGGCACAGATCAACAGACTCACTAGTTACACACAGTGGTCCCCTTTGAATGGCACAGATCAACAGACTCACTAGTTACACACAGTGGTCCCCTTTGAATGGCACAGATCAACAGACTCACTAGTTACACACAGTGGTCCCCTTTGAATGGCACAGATCAACAGACTCACTAGTTACACACAGTGGTCCCCTTTGAATGGCACAGATCAACAGACTCACTAGTTACACACAGTGGTCCCCTTTGAATGGCACAGATCAACAGACTCACTAGTTACACACAGTGGTCGCCTTTGAATGGCACAGATCAACAGATCCAAGGAGATCTCTCTCACCTCGTCCTTAGAAATTCCAGCCTCTTTCTTGCGGTTCCACTCGCCATAATACAGGCAGCTTCCATTACGGTCAAAGATGTACAAGTTATGAACCGTCATCCCAGATGTAAACAGTGACAGCCTCCTATTAGCACAAACAGGCAAATGTAATGGGTTAGGGTTATTCTCTGTGGCGTTCTTCTAGACAAACATTCTACCTATTAAAACGAAAATAACCAAAAAATAACATCATTACTAGGCATAGGCAATCATAATTATGTTTACCTTTCTCTTCCTGTTTCGTGGGAAGTACCCCACAATAAGCGACCTATCACCTAACGGGAAAACGAATTGATGTTAATCTATGTGTTAGTAATATATTTAAATTATAAATCAGATTTCTTCCGATAACTTCATAAACACACTGGTACTGGTACACTACCTAATAAATAGCGCTAGTTACATAGACAAAAACACTTGAAACGTTCCTACGTCAGCGTTTACGTGAACTTACGTCAACTCCGCGCGTGTAGCATTCTGGGTAATGAGGGGACGGATAGCTTTAAAAAAAATTATTATTATTCAAATACAAATATACGTGGATGTTCGAAAACATAAAATGGAACACAATATACAGAAAGAAAAATAGATATCTTCATAACAAAACTTTAGACTAACGCTAGGGGGGACAATACAAATGTATATAAATATCTTACAAGTATTACAGAATGTTACAGTTTTAATCGCCTTCTGGTTAAAGGAATTTTAATTGAAAAAATATACTGTCTGAGCCCTCCATTCAAAGCAATAAAGCATGGTTTCTTTCCCATGAATTTGCATCTGTGAATATGGTACTAAGCCATAATAATAATAAGATTAATTATGTACAGACATATTTTCTTCCTTGAACCGTCCGTCAGCCCAAACAGTACATCCCTCCAAAACAAACAAAAATCGACCTCAATATTTTCAGTAACAAACTCACAAAGAGGGGACAGATAGCTGCTATCAAGAAGGAATTACATGACGACTGTCATAGCAACCGCGTTATCCCACATAGCAACTGAAAAGCGATTTCGTTAACATATTTTGTGAAAAAAAAAACATATTTTGTGTGCGGGAGCATTAGGTATTGGTATCTCATAATTTTAACTTTGACTGTTTCATCCGTATCCGCAGATGTACGCATAGTACGCAGATGTACGCATAGTACGCAGATGTACAGTACGCAGATGTACGCATAGTACGCAGATGATGTACGCATAGTACGCAAAATAAAATGACTAAAATGGCGGCAGCAACTGCAGTAGGATTTGGTCAGCAGCTTTCTGTTCAGCAGCTTATGTGCCCATAATACATGCTATATACGTGAGAACCCATAATACATGCTATATACGTGAGAACCCATAATACATGCTATATACGTGAGAACCTATAATACATGCTATATACGTGAGAACCCATAATACATGCTATATACGTGAGAACCCATAATACATGCTATATACGTGAGAACCCATAATACATGCTATATACGTGAGAACCTATAATACATGCTATATACGTGAGAACCTATAATACATGCTATATACGTGAGAACCCATAATACATGCTATATACGTGAGAACCCATAATACATGCTATATACGTGAGAACCCATAATACATGCTATATACGTGAGAACCCATAATACATGAGAGAACCCATAATACATGCTATATACGTGAGAACCCATAATACATGCTATATACGTGAGAACCCATAATACATGCTATATACGTGAGAACCCATAATACATGCGTGAGACCCACCATGCTATATACATGCTATATACGTGAGAACCCATAATACATGCTATATACGTGAGAACCCATAATACATGCTATATACGTGAGAACCCGTGAGAATAATACATGCTATATACGTGAGAACCCATAATACATGCTATATACGTGAGAACCCATAATACATGCTATATACGTGAGAACCTATAATACATGCTATATACGTGAGAACCCATAATACATGCTATATACGTGAGAACCCATAATACATGCTATATACGTGAGAACCCATAATACATGCTATATACGTGAGAACCCATAATACATGCTATATACGTGAGAACCCATAATACATGCTATATACGTGAGAACCCATAATACATGCTATATACGTGAGAACCCATAATACATGCTATATACGTGAGAACCCATAATACATGCTATATACGTGAGAACCTATAATACATGCTATATACGTGAGAACCCATAATACATGCTATATACGTGAGAACCCATAATACATGCTATATACGTGAGAACCTATAATACATGCTATATACGTGAGAACCCATGCTATATATAATACATATACGTGAGAACCCATAATACATGCTATATACGTGAGAACCTATAATACATGCTATATACGTGAGAACCCATAATACATGCTATATACGTGAGAACCTATAATACATGCTATATACGTGAGAACCCATAATACATGCTGTATACGTGAGAACCTATAAAACATGCTATATACGTGAGAACCCATAATACATGCTATATACGTGAGAACCCATAATACATGCTGTATACGTGAGAACCTATAAAACATGCTATATACGTGAGAACCCATAATACATGCTATATACGTGAGAACCCATAATACATGCTGTATACGTGAGAACCCATATGCTATATACTAGAGAACCTATAATACATGCTATATACGTGAGAACCCACATGCTATATACGTGAGAACCCACATGCTATACACGTGAGAACCCATAATACATGCTATATACGTGAGAACCCATAATACATGCTATATACGTGAGAACCCATAATACATGCTATATACGTGAGAACCCATAATACATGCTATATACGTGAGAACCCATAATACATGATATATACATGAGAACCCATAATACATGCTATATACGTGAGAACCCACATGCTATATACGTGAGAACCCATAATACATGCTATATACGTGAGAACCCACATGCTATATACGTGAGAACCCATAATACATGCTATATACGTGAGAACCCATAATACATGCTATATACGTGAGAACCTATAAAACATGCTGTATACGTGAGAACCCATAATACATGCTATATACGTGAGAACCCATAATACATGCTATATACGTGAGAAACCTTCTGTTTTAGTCCTAAAAATGCAGGAATGTGGAGCCTTCTATTTTAATCCTAATAATGGCGGAATGAGGAACCTTTTGTTTTAGTCCTAATAATGCAGGAACGAGAAACCTTCTGTTTTATGTGTTAATAATGGCGGAATGAGGAACTTTCTGTTTTAGTCCTAATAATGCAGGAATGAGGAACCTTCGGTTTTATGTGTTAATAATGGCGGAATGAGGAACCTTCAGTTTTATGTTTTAATAATGGCGGAATGAGGAACCATGTTTTAATAATGGCGGAATGAGGAACCTTCGGTTTTATGTGTTAATAATGGCGGAATGAGGAACCTTCGGTTTTATGTGTTAATAATGGCGGAATGAGGAACCTTCTGTTTTATGTGTTAATAATGGCGGAATCAGCCATTCATACCGATGTATTTCTATAAAGCTGAGGGAGGTCCTGGACAAATCAGACTACAGGTCTGATTTTCAGCTCTGATTGGATAGAACTGGTCTGATTTGGAGCTCTGATTGGATAGAACAGGTCTGATTTGGAGCTCTGATTGGATAGAACTGGTCTGATTTGGAGCTCTGATTGGATAAAACAGGTCTGATTTGGAGCTCTGATTGGATAGAACAGGTCTGATTTGGAGCTCTGATTGGATAAAACAGGTCTGATTTGGAGCTCTGATTGGATAGAACAGGTCTGATTTGGAGCTCTTGTAACCCATGTTAAAATATGTAATAAATAAGAAAAAAATAGTTTAAAAAGCAGCATAAATATGTTTGGAAGTTAAGTGATTCATTAAATGTAAGTTAATTCATCGGAGTTATTTAAAAATGTTAATGCAACAATTTGATGTTTAATGCCGACAGAAAATTATGTCACTGCCCCTTTAAGGGACAAGTGACGCTAGACGCAGCACCTGGGTGACGCTGCCGAGACCCGAGGGTGAGAACGATCTGTGTTAATAAGCAGAAGAAAGAGTAAAGAAAGTTGATTTTGCAGTTAAAAACATAACTTACCTGGTCAAGAACTGACAGGGATTTTATAAAAACTAAGCCACACCGGTTTTAATGAGTTTGTGTTGTTTTCTCGCATTTTGTGAATGTTCTAAAAGCAGGGGTGGTAAGTAACGAAGTAAAAATACTTCGTTACTTTACTCAAGTATTTTTTTTCGGGTATCTGTACTTTACTTGAGTATTTTTTATTTGCATCTACTTTTACTTTTACTCCACTACAATATTAAAGACAAAATGTACTTTTTACTCCGATACATTTCCCCATGCCCGCTCCATACTGATTGGATAAAACAGGTCTGATTTTAAGACTCCATGGAATTATAGATTACATGAAAACACCTTCTTGCAGGTATGTTGTATTATGAAAGTGGCCATGAATGAGCTATTGGACTTCAGACAATGTTAACACAGCATGGAGGACAAATGAAAACATATCTTCAGTTTGGATAAGATATGAAAATGGAAACTGGGTAGAGAAGAATATGTAATGTCCTCATCTCTCAGTCAAAAGAAGGACAACACATATCATACTTATGATTTATTAAATATATTTTCTGACATAAAAAGGGCATTTTAAATATAATTTATAAAGGAAATTATAATAAACGTTACAAAACAAACATCTCCAGGTGATACAAGACTTATTTCAGCAGAGATGATGTCAAATCAACCAATTAATGAACAGTGTCTCTAACGCCAACTTCAGATCAGCCAATCAATGAACAGTGTCTCTAACGCCATCTTCAGATCAACCAATCAATGCACAGTGTCTCTAAGGTATTCCTACTCCTCTTATCAGGGACCCCAAGGGCCCTTAACTAGCAAACACAGTTAACTATACAAGGACTTGTCAGGTGTCATTTAAAAATAATAAAATACTTGGAACAGCAGTGGTTCCTGAGAGGCTTTAAAGCAGTCAGTCAATGTACAGTGGCTCTAAAGCAGTCAGTCATTGTACAGTGGCTCTAAAGCAGTCAGTCAATGTACAGTGGCTCTATAGCAGTCAGTCAATGTACAGTGGCTCTAAAGCAGTCAGTCAATGTACAGTGGCTCTAAAGCAGCCAGTCAATGTACAGTGGCTCTAAAGCAGTCAGTCAATGTACAGTGGCTCTAAAGCAGTCAGTCATTGTACAGTGGCTCTAAAGCAGTCAGTCAATGTACAGTGGCTCTAAAGCAGTCAGTCAATGTACAGTGCCTCTAAAGCAGTCAGTCAATGTACAGTGCCTCTAAAGCAGTCAGTCAATGTACAGTGCCTCTAAAGCAGTCAGTCAATGTACAGTGGCTCTAAAGCAGTCAGTCAATGTACAGTGCCTCTAAAGCAGTCAGTCAATGTACAGTGCCTCTAAAGCAGTCAGTCAATGTACAGTGCCTCTAAAGCAGTCAGTCAATGTACAGTGGCTCTAAAGCAGTCAGTCAATGTACAGTGCCTCTAAAGCAGTCAGTCAATGTACAGTGCCTCTAAAGCAGTCAGTCAATGTACAGTGCCTCTAAAGCAGTCAGTCAATGTACAGTGCCTCTAAAGCCATCAAATATGCAGTTGAAACAAGGTCCTCAAATATCCAGCAATGCAGACAAACACTGTCTGGGGGAATGTCACTGCCCAGAGGCGGCGTCAGGGGGGTTACACCAGGGCATTCTGGGTAAGAGGGAGCACCAGTCCCCAGCACGCTCTACATCACCTCCTATCTCCCATCCTCCTACCACCCACTCTTCCCTCCCTACCCCTCTTTCCCACTCTCCTTTCTCCTCTCGCAAAACCAGGCTGTAGCGCTTCTTAGTCTCTGCCCCTCTCTTACGTTCCATCCCTTCTCTCTCTCCTCTTTCTGTAGCTTCCCAATTCCCCTCCTCCCTCCATTCCCCTATCTTCCCCTCCCTGCTGTACATTCTCGACAAACACTTCCTGTATACAGCCTTCCTGTTCGACCCACCTCCCTCCATCTCTATCTCTCTAGTCAGCCCTCCCTCACTTCCTCTTATTCCCTTCTCTCTTTCTCCACCTTCCTCACTTCCTCTTATTCCCTTCTCTCTTTCTCCACCTTCCTCACTTCCTCTTATTCCCTTCTCTCTTTCTCCACCTTCCTCACTTCCTCTTATTCCCTTCTCTCTTTCTCCACCTTCCTTACTTCCTCTTATTCCCTTCTCTCTTTCTCCACCTCCCTCACTTCCTCTTATTCCCTTCTCTCTTTCTCCACCTTCCTCACTTCCTCTTATTCCCTTCTCTCTTTCTCCACCTTCCTCACTTCCTCTTATTCCCTTCTCTCTTTCTCCACCTTCCTCACTTCCTCTTATTCCCTTCTCTCTTTCTCCACCTTCCTCACTTCCTCTTATTCCCTTCTCTCTTTCTCCACCTCCCTCACTTCCTCTTATTCCCTTCTCTCTGTTTTCACTTTCCACTTCTCTCTTGTGTTCTGGTGATTCCACTATCACTTCTATTGAAGAGTCAACATTTACAGCCCCCCCCTCCCTCGCACTCTGTTCTTCTCTGGAGATGAATAGAACAGAGCGATATATTGCCTGCACCCCCCCTCCTCCCAGACGAAGGGAATCAACGTTCACTCTCCCATTCTCCTCTTCTGGGTGTTTGAGCAGACTGACTCCCACTCTCCCATTCTCCTCTTCTGGGTGTTTGAGCAGACTGACTCCCACTCTCCCATTCCCCACTCGGTCCAGCAGTGACCTATAGAGTCCGTACCCCCTCCAGAGCCACAACACACTCACACAAACACACATCCCAGAGAGTACACACAGCAACACACAACCAGCAAACAGCCAAAAGCAAAACACAGCCTGTCTGCCCTGGTGAACACCCGCTACCCTGGAAACTGATCCACCCACCGTCTGGGGTCTGTGGGTCATCAGGGTCTGGGGTCTGTGGGTCATCAGGGTCTGGGGTCTGTGGGTCATCAGGGTCTGGGGTCTGTGGGTCATCAGGGTCTGGGGTCTGTGGGTCATCAGGGTCTGGGGTCTGTGGGTCATCAGGGTCTGGGGTCTGTGGGTCATCAGGGTCTGGGGTCTGTGGGTCATCAGGGTCTGGGGTCTGTGGGTCATCAGGGTCTGGGGTCTGTGGGTCATCAGGGTCTGGGGTCTGTGGGTCATCAGGGTCTGGGGTCTGTGGGTCATCAGGGTCTGGGGTCTGTGGGTCATCAGGGTCTGGGGTCTGTGGGTCATCAGGGTCTGGGTTGTGGACACAGTGAAGTCTGGGGAGGGTGTTGTTTCTGGTGGTCGTCTAAAGGTGGCGGTAGAGAGACGATTCCTTTCCCAGTTACTCCCTCCCAACTCCCCCCTGACCACCTCTCTTCCCTCCCATCCCCCTCCCAACTCCCCCCTGACCACCTCTCTTCCCTCCCATCTCCCTCCCAACTCCCCCCTGACCTCCTCTCTCTCCTCCCTTTCCATCATACTGGTAACCACCTCCCACCCTCTGAATACATCACCTGTTAAGAGGAAGGGAGGGAGATATATGAGGTCAGTATAGCTCTGATAAGTGATGGGTTCCAGAGGACTTGGACTTGTAGAAGTAGTGGAGGTTTGTCTAAGGGTTCTGGGTAACACAGGAGTAGAAGTGGGAGTGGGAGTAGAAGTGGGAGTGGGAGTAGAAGTAGAAGTGGGAGTAGAAGTAGAAGTGGGAGTAGAAGTAGAAGTGGGAGTAGAAGTGGGAGTAGAAGTGGGAGTAGAAGTAGAAGTGGGAGTAGAAGTGGGAGTAGAAGTGGGAGTATTAGTAGAAGTGGGAGTAGTAGTGGTAGAAGTAATATTAGGAGTATTAATAGTAGTAGGATGAAGGCCAGGTGAGGTTTGAACTGGGCAGTATTCCTCTTCGTCCAGGTTGATAACTGGTCTCTGGGCCAAGCTGGGTGGCGTGTCACAGATCACACTCTCGTCATTTGGGATGTAGATCAAACCATCTCTGACATACACGTTTCCGCCATGATCATCCAGATAGTTTTTTAAATAACCCACCTAAAAAAAATGAACTTTATAAATCAACCTAAAAATGACAACTTATTCCAGTGTTTCCATCTAATAAAGAGACATTGAATATTCAAACTTACAGGGTTTGCTTTCAGTTTGTTAATCGGTACAACATAGTGTGGTTGAAATGTCCATTGGAGTAATTCTCTTAGATTGACATTATTGACTTTTGCCCCTCTAATTTGTGTGGGTAGCAGAAACCTACAGAAGGTCAGATGATTATGTGTAGCTACATTGAAGATTTGTATGTCAGTTCAATGCATATAAATTCAATCTGCCTGGTTGGGTGGAGCTATTTCCTGCCTGGTTGGTTGGAGCTATTTCCTGCCTGGTTGGGTGGAGCTATTTCCTGCCTGGTTGGGTGAATCGGTTCTGTCTTATTTGGTATCATGTTGGAAAGAGGTCTTTCTAAATATATATGGTTTTATTTAAAGGTATTCTAAATATATATGGTTTTACTGACTGGTATTCTAAATATATATGGTTTTATTGACTGGTATTCTAAATATATATGGTTTTATTGACCGGTATTCTAAATATATATGGTTTTATTTAATGGTATTCTAAATATATATGGTTTTATTGACCGGTATTCTAAATATATATGGTTTTATTGACCGGCATTCTAAATATATATGGTTTTATTGACCGGCATTCTAAATATATATGGTTTTATTTAATGGTATGCTAAATATATATGGTTTTATTTAATGGTATGCTAAATATATATGGTGTTATTTAATGGTATTCTAAATATATATGGTTTTATTTAATGGCATTCTAAATATATATGGTTTTATTTAATGGTATTCTAAATATATATGGTTTTATTTAATGGTATTCTAAATATATATGGTTTTATTTAATGGTATTCTAAATATATATGGTTTTATTTATGGTATTCTAAATATATATGGTTATATTGACTGGCATTCTAAATATATATGGTTTTATTTAATGGTATTCTAAATATATATGGTTTTATTGACTGGCATTCTAAATATATATGGTTTTATTGACTGGTATTCTAAATATATATGGTTTTAACTGGTATTCTAAATATATATGGTTTTACTGACTGGTATTCTAAATGTATATGGTTTTATTGACTGGTGTTCTAAATATATATGGTTTTATTGACTGGTTTTCTAAATATATATGGTTTTATTTAATGGTATTCCAAATATATATGGTTTTACTGACTGGTATTCTAAATATATATGGTTGTACTGACTGGTATTCTAAATATATATGTTTTTTTTGACTGGCATTCTAAATATATATGGTTTTATTGAACAGATGTGGTTCTAGATTAGAGAATGTACCTGACAGAAGCAGGCCCAGGGGTTTTGAGACAAGAAGACGTAAGACAACACATCTTTGTGGGAGTGTGGGAACCAGTTGTTGGGCATAATTGTAATGCGGTTCTCCTCTAGATACAGAGTCGTGATGGCTGGTAAGAAACTCATCATCAGTGGGGGCAGAACAGATATATGGTTCTGTGACAGGGACAAGGTCTAGAACAAATAACAAAAGAGTCATTGTTAATGGTTGCTTATCTTTCTATGTGTCTCTGTTTCCGTATGTCTGTGTGAGTGTGTTTGTCTGTTTCCGTATGTCTGTGTGTGTGTCTATGTGAGTGTGTGTCTATGTGAGAGTGTGTGTGTGTGTGTGTCTGTTTCTGTATGTCTGTGTGAGTGTCTATTTCCGTATGTCTGTGTGAGTGTGTGTGTCTGTTTCCGTATGTCTGTGTGTGTGTGTGTGTGTGTGTGTGTGTGTGTGCATGTTTCTATGTGTCTCTGTTTCCGTATGTCTGTGTGAGTGTGTTTGTCTGTTTCCGTATGTCTGTGTGTGTGTGTGTGTGTGTGTGTGTGTGTGTGTGTGTGTGTGTGTGTGTGTCTATGTGAGTGTGTGTCTATGTGAGAGTATGTGTGTGTGTCTGTTTCTGTATGTCTGTGTGAGTGTGTGTGTCTGTTTCCGTATGTCTGTGTGAGTGTGTGTGTGTGTGTGTGTCTATGTGAGTGTGTGTCTATGTGAGTGTGTGTCTATGTGAGTGTGTGTGTGTGTGTGTGTGTGTATGTTTCTGTATGTCTGTGTGAGTCTGTTTCCGTATGTCTGTGTGAGTGTGTGTGTCTGTTTCCGTATGTCTGTGTGAGTGTGTGTCTGTTTCTGTATGTCTGTGTGTGTGTATGTTTCTGTATGTCTGTGTGAGTGTGTGTGTCTGTTTCCGTATGTCTGTGTGAGTGTGTGTGTCTGTTTCCGTATGTCTGTATGAGTGTGTGTGTCTGTCTCCGTATGTCTGTGTGAGTGTGTGTCTGTTTCTGTATGTCTGTGTGAGTGTGTGTGTCTGTTTCCGTATGTCTGTATGAGTGTGTGTCTGTCTCCGTATGTCTGTGTGAGTGTGTGTGTCTGTTTCCGTATGTCTGTATGAGTGTGTGTGTCTGTCTCCGTATGTCTGTGTGAGTGTGTGTGTCTGTTTCTGTATGTTTCTGTGTTTAGGTGTTTCTGGGTGTCTGTGTGAATTTTTCTTTGTGTGTCTGTTTCTGTGTGGTTCAGTGTATATATACATATATATTGTTTGTTTTTGTGTGGTTTAGTGTACATATATATTTGTTGTTTCTGTGTGGTTTAGTGTATATACTTATATGGTTTCTGTGTGTTTTAGTGTATACATACATACATATACATATATATATATATTTGTTATTTCTGTGTATATATATATGTATATATATGTATATATGTATATATATATATATGTGTGTGTGTGTGTATATATTCTGTGTGTGTATATATATATGTGGTTTAGTGTGTGTGTATATCTATATATATATATATATATATATATATATATAAATTTATATGTGTGTGTATATTCTGTGTGTATATATATATGTGGTTTAGTGTATATATATTAGTGTTTACCTCTAACAGTTTCAGCCCAGAGAAGGAGTGGTCGTTAAGCGTCTCCAGATGGTTCTGTTCCAGGTAAAGTTTTGTCAGGCCTGATGTGGCCCTAAACGAGTTGGGTGGCAGGGTTCTAATGCGGTTCCCTACCAACCGTAGAACCTTCAGAGTGGGGAGAACAAGATCAGGTGACAGGGGAATCTCTGGAATTGTGTTATGGCTGAGATCCACCTCGTAGATCTTCTGAAAGGGGCTGTAGGATGACCACACCAGACTGGAGAACTGGTTCTGACAGAAGATCAGCACCTAGAACAACATATAGCACTTTAATGGAATAAAACACCAGATTCAGTTAACAACAACACAACCCAACCAAAAAACACAAACCAAACACAACCAAACCAACAACACAACCAAACCAACAACACAACAACAAGTGGTACTTCTGTGCTGACATTGATACTAGAGAGACCAGTCGTACCTCTGTGCTGACGTTGATAACTAGAGAGACCAGTCGTACCTCTGTGCTGACGTTGATACTAGAGAGACCAGTCGTACCTCTGTGCTGACGTTGATACTAGAGAGACCAGTCGTACCTCTGTGCTGACTACTGTGCTGACGTTGATACTAGAGAGACCAGTCGTACCTCTGTGCTGACGTTGATACTAGAGAGACCAGTCGTACCTCTGTGCTGACGTTGATACTAGAGAGACCAGTCGAGACGTTGATACTAGAGAGACCAGTCGTACCTCTGTGCTGACGTTGATACTAGAGAGACCAGTCGTAGAGAGACCACGTACCTCTGTGCTGACGTTGATACTAGAGAGACCAGTCGTACCTCTGTGCTGACGTTGATACTAGAGAGACCAGTCGTTGATACTGGAGAGACCCTCTGTGCTGACGTTGTTGATACTAGAGAGACCAGTCGTACCTCTGTGCTAGAGAGACTGTGCTGACGTTGATACTAGAGAGACCAGTCGACCTCTGTGCTACGTTGATACTGGAGAGACCAGTCGTACCTCTGTGCTGACGTTGATACTAGAGAGACCAGTCTGTGCTGACGTTGATACTAGAGAGACCAGTCGTACCTCTGTGCTGACGTTGATACTAGAGAGACCAGTCGTCCCTCTGTGCTGACGTTGATACTAGAGAGACCAGTCGTACCTCTGTGCTGACGTTGATACTAGAGAGACCAGTCGTACCTCTGTGCTGACGTTGATACTAGAGAGACCAGAGACCAGTACCTCTGTGCTGACGTTGATACTAGAGAGACCTCTGTGCTGACGTTGATACTAGAGAGACCAGTCGTACCTCTGTGCTGACGTTGATACTAGAGAGACCAGTCGTACCTCTGTGCTGATACTAGAGAGACCAGTCGTACCTCTGTGCTGACGTTGATACTAGAGAGACCAGTCGTACCTCTGTGCTGACGTTGATACTAGAGAGACCAGTCGTCTGTGCTGATACTACGTTGATACTAGAGAGACCAGTCGTACCTCTGTGCTGACGTTGATACTAGAGAGACCAGTCGTAGCGTTGATACTAGAGAGACCAGTCGTACCTCTGTGCTGACGTTGATACTGGAGAGACCAGTCGTACCTCTGTGCTGACGTTGACTACCAGTCGTAGAGACCAGACCAGACCAGTCGTACCTCTGTGCTGACGTTGATACTAGAGAGACCAGTCGTACCTCTGTGCTGACGTTGATACTAGAGAGACCAGTCGTACCTCTGTGCTGACGTTGATACTAGAGAGACCAGTCGTACCTCTGTGCTGACGTTGATACTAGAGAGACCAGTCGTACCTCTGTGCTGACGTTGATACTAGAGAGACCAGTCGTACCTCTGTGCTGACGTTGATACTAGAGAGACCAGTCGTACCTCTGTGCTGACGTTGATACTAGAGAGACCAGTCGTACCTCTGTGCTGACGTTGATACTAGAGAGACCAGTCGTACCTCTGTGCTGACGTTGATACTAGAGAGACCAGTCGTACCTCTGTGCTGACGTTGATACTAGAGAGACCAGTCGTACCTCGGTGCTGACGTTGATACTAGAGAGACCAGTCGTACCTCGGTGCTGACGTTGATACTAGAGAGACCAGTCGTACCTCGGTGCTGACGTTGATACTAGAGAGACCAGTCGTACCACCGTGCTGACGTTGATACTAGAGAGACCAGTCGTACCTCTGTGCTGACGTTGATACCAGTCGGCACAACCATTAGCCTCATGCCGGTACAGTTGATCAGAGGACGGTGATCGATGTCGTAATCTTTATGACAGACCGTCATGGCAGAAGTGTGGTAAGAGAGGAAGAAGAAGAGGAAGACAAGTATCATTCTGAAGAACTGAAACACCTGGCTGAGAAGAAAGAGGTAAGTTATTAGCACCTATAAATAGCGTCTATATAGTACTATTTCCTATAAACAACACTTTATTACTAACCAGACACATCCTATATATACAACACTATTACTAACCAGACACATCCTATATATATATATATAACACTTTATTACTAACCAGACACATCCTATATATATAACACTTTATTACTAACCAGACACATCCTATATATATATAACACTATTACTAACCAGACACATCCTATATATAACACTATTACTAACCAGACATCCCATATATAACACTATTACTAACCAGACATCCTATATACAACACTATTACTAACCAGACACATCCTATATATAACACTATTACTAACCAGACATCCTATATATAACACTATTACTAACCAGACACATCCTATATATACAACACTATTACTAACCAGACACATCCTATATATATATAACACTTTATTACTAACCAGACACATCCTATATATACAACACTATTACTAACCAGACACATCCTATATATAACACTATTACTAACCAGACACATCCTATATATATAACACTATTACTAACCAGACACATCTATATATATACTTTATTATAACACTATATATTATTACTAACCAGACACATCCTATATATAACACTATTACTAACCAGACACATCCTATATATATATAACACTTTATTATTAACCAGACACATCCTATATATATAACACTTTATTACTAACCAGACACATCCTATATATAACACTATTACTAACCAGACACATCCTATATATATATAACACTTTATTACTAACCAGACACATCCTATATATATAACACTTTATTACTAACCAGACACATCCTATATATATAACACTTTATTACTAACCAGACACATCCTATATATATAACACTTTATTATTAACCAGACACATCCTATATATAACACTTTATTATTAACCAGACACATCCTATATATAACACTTTATTACTAACCAGACACATCCTATATATAACACTTTATTACTAACCAGACACATCCTATATATAACACTTTATTACTAACCAGACACATCCTATATATATATAACACTTTATTATTAACCAGACACATCCTATATATAACACTTTATTACTAACCAGACACATCCTATATATAACACTTTATTACTAACCAGACACATCCTATATATAACACTTTATTATTAACCAGACACATCCTATATATAACACTTTATTATAACACTATATATATATATATATATAACACTTTATACTAACCAGACACATCCTATATATAACACTTTATTACTAACCAGACACATCCTATATATATAACACTTTATTATTAACCAGACACATCCTATATATAACACTTTATTATTAACCAGACACATCCTATATATAACACTTTATTACTAACCACACATCCTATATATATATATATATAACACTTTATTACTAACCAGACACATCCTATATATAACACTTTATTACTAACCAGACACATCCTATATATATATAAAACTTTATTACTAACCAGACACATCCTATATATATATAACACTTTATTATTAACCAGACACATCCTATATATAACACTTTATTACTAACCAGACAAATCCTATATATATATACATATAACACTTTATTACTAACCAGACACATCCTATATATTTATATATATAACACTTTATACTTAACCAGACACATCCTATATATAAAATTTTATTACTAACCAAACACATCCTATATATAACACTTTATTATTAACCAGACACAACCTATATATATATATATATATATATAACACTTTATTACTAACCAGACACATCCTATATATAACACTTTATTACTAACCAGACACATCCTATATATAACACTTTATTACTAACCAGACACATCCTATATATAACACTTTATTATTAACCAGACACATCCTATATATAACACTTTATTATTAACCAGACACAACCTATATATATATATATAACACTTTATTACTAACCAGACACATCCTATATATATAACACTTTATTATTAACCAGACACATCCTATATATAACACTTTATTACTAACCAGACACATCCTATATATAACACTTTATTACTAACCACACATCCTATATATATATATATATATAACACTTTATTACTAACCAGACACATCCTATATATATATCACTTTATTATTAACCAGACACATCCTATATATAACACTTCTTTACTAACCAGTCACATCCTATTTATAACACTTTATTACTAACCAGACACATCCTATATATATAACACTTTATTATTAACCAGACACAACCTATATATAACACTTTATTACTAACCAGACACATCATATATATATAACACTTTATTACTAACCAGACACATCCTATATATATAACACTTTATTATTAACCAGACACATCCTATATATAACACTTTATTACTAACCACACATCCTATATATATATATATATAACACTTTATTACTAACCAGACACATCCTATATATATTTTATATAACCAAACACATCCTATTATTACTTTATTACTAACCAGACACATCCTATATATATATATATATATATAACACTTTATACTTAACCAGACACATCCTATATATAACACTTTATTACTAACCAAACACATCCTATATATAACACTTTATTATTAACCAGACACAACCTATATATATATATAACACTTTATTACTAACCAGACACATCCTATATATAACACTTTATTACTAACCAGACACATCCTATATATATATATATATAACACTTTATTATTAACCAGACACATCCTATATATAACACTTTATTACTAACCAGACACATCCTATATATATACATATAACACTTTATTACTAACCAGACACATCCTATATATATATATAACACTTTATACTTAACCAGACACATCCTATATATAACATTTTATTACTAACCAAACACATCCTATATATATATAAAACACTTTATACTTAACCAGACACATCCTATATATAACATTTTATTACTAACCAAACACATCCTTTATATAACACTTTATTATTAACCAGACACAACCTATATATAACACTTTATTACTAACCAGACACATCCTATATATATATATAACACTTTATTATTAACCAGACACATCCTATATATAACACTTTATTACTAACCAGACACATCCTATATATAACACTTTATTACTAACCAGACACATCCTATATATAACACTTTATTATTAACCAGACACATCCTATATATAACACTTTATTATTAACCAGACACATCCTATATATAACACTTTATTATTAACCAGACACATCCTGAATATAACCAATCAACCAAATAATTCAACCCTAATTCCCCTAAGAACCTTAAGTTCATTTAAATAACCTAGGATACAACCTTCTGTTGAATTACGGAAAATAATTCATAAATATTGTTTTAATGTATTTCAGTTATTTTTTCCGTACCTTTTATTTCCTTGGTAATGAATGTTCAGCTGTTCAGTTTGACTAGAGTCAGTTCAGTGGTGTGAGTTATGTATCGTACTCAGTAGGGTAGGATATCAGACAGGAAGAGATAAGTGAGAGGAAAGCAGCCTGTCATGACTGGACGAGAGGAAAGCAGCCTGTCATGACTGGACGAGAGGAAAGCAGCCTGTCATGACTGGACGAGAGGAAAGCAGCCTGTCATGACTGGACGAGAGGAAAGCAGCCTGTCATGACTGGACGAGAGGAAAGCAGCCTGTCATGACTGGACGAGAGGAAAGCAGCCTGTCATGACTGGACGAGAGGAAAGCAGCCTGTCATGACTGGACGAGAGGAAAGCAGCCTGTCATGACTGGACGAGAGGAAAGCAGCCTGTCATGACTGGACGGGGGGAAAGCAGCCTGTCATGACTGGACGGGGGGAAAGCAGCCTGTCATGAATGGACGAGAGGAAAGCAGCCTGTCATGACTGGACCAGTTTGTGTTCCTGTATCTTTACTGGATCACATAGAAAGCAGCCTGTCATGAATGGACGATCACATAGAGGAAAGCAGCCTGAGTTCCTGAATGATCACATAGAGAAACAGACACCAGTTTGACATCTTTACTACGATCACATATAGAAACAGGCACCAGTTTGAGTTCCTGTATCTTTACTACGATCACATAGAGAAACAGACACCAGTTTGAGTTCCTGTATCTTTACTACGATCACATATAGAAACAGACACCAGTTTGAGTTCCTGTATCTTTACTACGATCACATAGAGAAACAGACACCAGTTTGAGTTCCTGTATCTTTACTACGATCACATAGAGAAACAGACACCAGTTTGAGTTCCTGTATCTTTACTACGATCACATATAGAAACAGACACCAGTTTGAGTTCCTGTATCTTTACTACGATCACATAGAGAAACAGACACCAGTTTGAGTTCCTGTATCTTTACTACGATCACATAGAGAAACGATCACATAGAGAAACAGACACCAGTTTGAGTTCCTGTATCTTTACTACGATCACATATAGAAACAGACACCAGTTTGAGTTCCTGTATCTTTACTACGATCACATAGAGAAGCAGACACCAGTTTGAGTTCCTGTATCTTTACTACGATCACATAGAGAAACAGACACCAGTTTGAGTTCCTGTATCTTTACTACGATCACATAGAGAAACAGACACCAGTTTGAGTTCCTGTATCTTTACTACGATCACATAGAGAAACAGACACCAGTTTGAGTTCCTGTATCTTTATTGCCACATCGTTGCATCATCAGATTCAATCTGAGCTCAGACCACACAACCATCCACACGGCGCAAAACAGGAAATAAAACAATGCAGAAAACATTGACAGATTGAACATCTCTTGACCTGCTAAAGGAGGGGTGGTCACTGTGTAGTTAGGTCCTGAAACGGTCAGAGGGTAGGAGGTCAGTCCTTTTTACAGTCCATATAACCACTGAAAGAACTTCACAGAACCCTGAGTCCTATTCAGGATCTCAACGTGACCGTGGTGATGACTCCCCTCCCCAGAAACAACTTCATTATGACCCGATCAGGACGTTCAAAATAAAACCACATATTCAGTGAACACACACACATACTTCAACATACACACACACACACACGAGCAGTTAACATGATCAGACAAATAGATTCTCCTTAAAGCAGCTTCACGTATGGGGGCAGGGCCAAGCAGGTTATCATTGATGACATCACAAGTGACATCACAAGGCAGATTACATACAGAAGATGATGTCATCTCAATGTTAAAATAAATGTATCTGTAGAAGTCGACACAGCAGGGTCACAGCAAATAAAAGAAAAACAGAAAAAATTACCACATTTCCCAGCAAGCTCAGAGGCATTGCTCAGATTGTCCTGTGATTGGTCAGCATAGTGGGCATGGGGTGTTACGAGACACACCCATACCCGTCCATTTTCTGTGTTACACATCCTGTATTTGTTCGTCTAACCCTGGTGAATCAGTAGCCAAGCATTCAGCTCCACTAGTCATCTCCCAGGAGGTGCTGGTAAGCTCCCTAGTCATCTCCCAGGAGGTGCTGGTAAGCTCCCTAGTCATCTCCCAGGAGGTGCTGGTAAGCTCCCTAGTCATCTCCCAGGAGGTGCTGGTCAGCTCCCTAGTCATCTCCCAGGAGGTGCTGGTAAGCTCCCTAGTCATCTCCCAGGAGGTGCTGGTCAAGCTCCCTAGTCATCTCCCAGGAGGTGCTGGTAAGCTCCCTAGTCATCTCCCAGGAGGTGCTGGTCAGCTCCCTAGTCATCTCCCAGGAGGTGCTGGTCAGCTCCCTAGTCATCTCCCAGGAGGTGCTGTCCCTTCAGACATGGGGACATATCTCTGAACTAATCAATGCTCCTCAAACTCCTCTTGTTCTCCCTTTACTTGGAACACCTCGCCATCTAATAATTCTGTTGTGTTTTCTTTTCCTATTAAAGGCACAATCTGTGATTTGTGTTTCCACATCCTAACATTCTGTTCAATGGTATCAGCATGTAGGTACTTTCTCTGATTCCCCATCTTATAAACACACACATTGTTATTAAAACTCAATATACATAAACTCCATATCATTACATATATGTCACACAATCCCAAACCCATTCCCAGATCATATCCTGACATTCAAATGAACAAAAGGATAGAATTCACAATTGTCCACATGGAGATTGACATCTCCATGACAACCAACAGTTTTCTGTGTTGCTATAGCAACACTTACAGACTGTTTCTCTATGACAGCAGGTCAGTAATGCAGAACAGACTGCCAAATCTATTTCCTGAAGAGCTTTTGATCAAAGGCCCAGACAACAACAATTCAACATGTATATTCTGGCTGTATTAAAGGACTTAAAATATAATCCTTTAGATATTCTACACTATCAGAGCTAATGTCTGAGGTGACATACAAGCATATTAGTTAACATGTCCCATTTACCACTTTTTTACCAAGTTACAAAGCAAAGGTGCTAAAATGACAATTATCCATCAAGTTAAAGATTTTTTTAGCCTAAATAATAAGTATTGTTTATCCATCTGTAAGGCTAACTAGCAATATTTACTTCTATCTTGATGACAACTGAAAACCTAAGCTGCTGTACTTGTTACAACTAAGTGCCTTGGTAGAAGTAAAATTTGGTTTGAAGATGGCGAAGAAGCATGAATGTTTTAAACCAAAAATATTTAATGTCCATTTCAAGCAAAACACGCAAGTGAAAGGCTTTTCAAAGTCCTCAAGCTTTCTTTACTCTTGGTGGTTGTTGCTTAGCAACACAATGGGTCACCTGTGATGGTGATCTGTTTACCTAAAGCACCACATGGACAATAGATGTTAGAGCTGTGATGGTGATCTGTTTACCTAAAGCACCACATGGACAATAGATGTTAGAGCTGTGATGGTGATCTGTTTACCTAAAGCACCACATGGACAATAGATGTTAGAGCTGTGATGGTGATCTGTTTACCTAAAGCACCACATGGATAATAGATGTTAGAGCTGTGATGGTGATTTGTTTACCTAAAGCACCACATGGACAATAGATGTTAGAGCTGTGATAGTGATCTGTTTACCTAAAGCACCACATGGACAATAGATGTTAGAGCTGTGATGGTGATCTGTTTACCTAAAGCACCACATGGACAATAGATGTTAGAGCTGTGATGGTGATCTGTTTACCTAAAGCACCACATGGACAATAGATGTTAGAGCTGTGATGGTGATCTGTTTACCTAAAGCACCACATGGACAATAGATGTTAGAGCTGTGATGGTGATTTGTTTACCTAAAGCACCACATGGACAATAGATGTTAGAGCTGTGATGGTGATCTGTTTACCTAAAGCACCACATGGACAATAGATGTTAGAGCTGTGATAGTGATCTGTTTACCTAAAGCACCACATGGACAATAGATGTTAGAGCTGTGATAGTGATCTGTTTACCTAAAGCACCACATGGACAATAGATGTTAGAGCTGTGATAGTGATCTGTTTACCTAAAGCACCACATGGACAATAGATGTTAGAGCTGTGATGGTGATCTGTTTACCTAAAGCACCACATGGACAATAGATGTTAGAGCTGTGATAGTGATCTGTTTACCTAAAGCACCACATGGACAATAGATGTTAGAGCTGTGATGGTGATTTGTTTACCTAAAGCACCACATGGACAATAGATGTTAGAGCTGTGATAGTGATCTGTTTACCTAAAGCACCACATGGACAATAGATGTTAGAGCTGTGATGGTGATCTGTTTACCTAAAGCACCACATGGACAATAGATGTTAGAGCTGTGATGGTGATCTGTTTACCTAAAGCACCACATGGACAATAGATGTTAGAGCTGTGATGGTGATCTGTTTACCTAAAGCACCACATGGACAATAGATGTTAGAGCTGTGATGGTGATCTGTTTACCTAAAGCACCACATGGACAATAGATGTTAGAGCTGTGATAGTGATCTGTTTACCTAAAGCACCACATGGACAATAGATGTTAGAGCTGTGATAGTGATCTGTTTACCTAAAGCACCACATGGACAATAGATGTTAGAGCTGTGATAGTGATCTGTTTACCTAAAGCACCACATGGACAATAGATGTTAGAGCTGTGATAGTGATCTGTTTACCTAAAGCACCACATGGACAATAGATGTTAGAGCTGTGATAGTGATCTGTTTACCTAAAGCACCACATGGACAATAAAAGTTTGGCCACTTTTTAATCAAGTCTGACCTGGCCTCTGTCCAGCCAGCTGGTTCCAGGTAAATATATAACTTGGTACCTGTCCTATTACCAGGTATATAACTTACCTGTATAAACAGGTGTAGCTGTATGTGTGAGCCAGTCTGAGTGTGCTGTGATTCGTCCAAGCCACCAGGGGGCTCCAACACAGACCTCTCTCCCTGCTCTTCTAGACTCTTTGGGATTCAGCACAGCTATGCATGATTATAACAACAATGTAAACAGCTAACCCATGCTAACACTAAAGTTCTAGACTAACACATGAGTCTCACTAGCATGATGCCAATGAACGCTAATCTGACCATCAGACTAACACACGAGTCTCACTAGCATGATGCTAATGAACGCTAATCTGACCATCAGACTAACACACGAGTCTCACTAGCATGATCCTAATGAACGCTAATCTGACCATCAGACTAACACACGAGTCTCACTAGCATGAGGCTAATGAACGCTAATCTGACCATCAGACTAACACACGAGTCTCACTAGCATGAGGCTAATGAACGGTAATCTGACCATCAGACTAACACACGAGTCTCACTAGCATGATCCTAATGAACGCTAATCTGACCATCAGACTAACACACGAGTCTCACTAGCATGAGGCTAATGAACGCTAATCTGACCATCAGACTAACACACGAGTCTCACTAGCATGAGGCTAATGAACGCTAATCTGACCATCAGACTAACACACGAGTCTCACTAGCATGATCCTAATGAACGCTAATCTGACCATCAGACTAACACACGAGTCTCACTAGCATGATCCTAATGAACGCTAATCTGACCATCAGACTAACACACGAGTCTCACTAGCATGAGGCTAATGAACGCTAATCTGACCATCAGACTAACACACGAGTCTCACTAGCATGATGCTAATGAACGCTAATCTGACCATCAGACTAACACACGAGTCTCACTAGCATGATCCTAATGAACGCTAATCTGACCATCAGACTAACACACGAGTCTCACTAGCATGATGCTAATGAACGCTAATCTGACCATCAGACTAACACACGAGTCTCACTAGCATGAGGCTAATGAACGGTAATCTGACCATCAGACTAACACACGAGTCTCACTAGCATGAGGCTAATGAACGCTAATCTGACCATCAGACTAACACACGAGTCTCACTAGCATGATGCTAATGAACGGTAATCTGACCACCAGACTAACACACGAGTCTCACTAGCATGAGGCTAATGAACGGTAATCTGACCATCAGACTAACACACGAGTCTCACTAGCATGAGGCTAATGAACGCTAATCTGACCATCAGACTAACACATGCTAAGATAGTTAACTAGGGCGTTAAAACATTACCATGATAAAGTGGTTTCTCAGGTTAACAAATGCTAACAGAAAGATGTTGTCTGTTTAAGGCACCTGACAGAATAAAACAACACAGAAACATCTGTCTGTTTTGTTCATAAAAACATATAATCTATCTAAGTATATATAGAAATTATCTAAATAATGGAAATTGTTTATAGAAATAGCTTCTGGTGCATAAAAAATATTAAGAAAACATCCTAACAGAACAGCTGAACTGAACACCTGACTCTCACAACTATGATAAAAATCACAAACAACACACAATCTAAAAGTCAACACACACACACACAGAGCATGCAAAGCACAGCACGACCACACACACTCGGGGTCAATATTTGGCGTTGTGCAAGTGGCATTGTGTGCAGATAAGCAGAACACACACACACCCCTCAGTGATACATCCTGCCCACAGTATCCCTATGAAATCATGTAGTGTAATAGCATCAGTTATAACATTGATATGTAGTGTTAGGACAGCTCATATCCTGTCTAGTGGATATGTAGTGTACCAGAAAGTGGTCAGGGGTCAGAGGTGAGAGTTCAGACAGGGGTCTCCTTGTTCTTTAGATCAGGGGCACTAAAATGCCTCTTCATTCGAGGTGGGGTGCTGTAACCCCCCTGCACCCACCCACCTCCTCTCATGTTGACCCCTGGTGGTGGGGGGCGGTGGTAGAGCTGGTGTTGGGCCTGGTGTTGGACCAGGTGTTGGGCCTGGTGTTGGGCCTGGTGTTGGACCAGGTGTTGGGCCTGGTGTTGGGCCTGGTGTTGGGCCTGGTGTTGGACCTGGTGTTGGGCCTGGTGTTGGGCCTGGTGTTGGGCCTGGTGTTGGGCCTGGTGTTGGACCAGGTGTTGGATCAGGTGTTGGGCCTGGTGTTGGACCTGGTGTTGGACCTGGTGTTGGACCTGGTGTTGGACCTGGTGTTGGACCTGGTGTTGGACCTGGTGTTGGGCCTGGTGTTGGGGGATGAACTGGGAATGGTATTGATGGAATCCTCCTCCCTGCAGAAACGTTCCCCTTTCTCTACCTCCTCTCTGCTCCCCCTCTCCTCCTCTCTGCTCAAACATTCCCCTTTCTCTACCTCCTCTCTGCTCCCCCTCTCCTCTCTGCTCAAACGTTCCCCTTTCTCTACCTCCTCTCGGCTCCTTCTCTTCTCTCTCCATCCCTCCAGGCCCTGGCGATGTTCCTTGACGATACCGCGCCCTCCCCTGGTGACCACCTCCATTGTTGGGGTTTCCATGGTAGTTGTTGCCATGGTGATTGTTCTGTCCATTTTGGGAGCTGTCCAGGGAGTTCCGTCTGTACCGCCAAGGTGGTGGTCCCTGTTGCCCGGGGACGGAGAAGTCCCTGTGGTTACTGTTGCTATGGGGCTGTTGTTGCCAGGTGTGGTGCGGTGAGGGGGTTCGGCCTCGAGGGACCATCTGGAAAGGGAGGGGGAGGAGAGCAGGAGGAGGAGAGGGAGAACCTTTAACACCTCCACCGGTCCTCCTTTCCTCCCCTCCTCCCCCTGCCTCCTCTTCTCCTTGCCCTCCATCACCTCCTCCCTCCCCCAACATCATCAGGGCCGTAGAGGGGGACCAGGATAAACGGTGGTGAGGGTTACTCTTAAAGGGGAACTTGAGCTTACAGTCCTGGGGTGGGATAAAGCGGCCAGTCCCTGGAAGGTGGACCACAGGGGGGGGGTGTACTGGAACTACAGGGGTGTTTGGGCTGCTGGGGTTCTGGCTGTTCTGACGAAGTCTCTTCGTAATGTTCTGCTGCTGGAGATTCTGAAGCCTGGCCTGTTCCTGTGATTAGAAGTCACAAGACATTTGTTCTGACCTAGCTGCAAAACGTAAAGAATGGATACGTACTGTACAACAGAACAAACAATACAAACAGTTGGACAAGAGAGACCGTGGGTAGATAAAATATGTCATGAGTAAATACAAAATGTATTATATGTATCTAAATGGTACAAAAAAGCAATGTCAAAATTATAGTTCCATTATAAATCAGTCAAGCAGCATTTATAACATATATTCATTAGCAAATTCATTATCTATAATTATAGTTCCATTATAAATCAGTCAAAGAGAATTTATAACATATATTCATTGGCACATTTATAATTTATAGTTCCATTATAAATCAGTCAAAAGAGCATTTATAACATATAGTCATTGGCACATTTATAATTTATAGTTCCATTATAAATCAGTCAAAAGAGCATTTATAACATATATTCATTGGCACATTTATAATTTATAGTTCATTATAAATCAGTCAAAAGAGCATTTATAACATATATTCGTTGGCACATTTATAATTATAGTTCCATTATAAAACAGTCAAAGAGAATTTATAACATATTCATTAGCACATTTATAATATATAATTATAGTTCCATTATAAATCAGTCAACGAGCATTTATAACATATATTCATTGGCACATTTATAATATATAAATATAGTTCCATTATAAAACAGTCAAAGAGGATTCATAACATATATTCATTTGCACATTTATAATATATAAATATAGTTCCATTATAAAACAGTCAAAGAGGATTTATAACATATATTCATTGGCACATTTATAATATATAAATATAGTTCCATTATAAAACAGTCAAAGAGGATTCATAACATATATTCATTTGCACATTTATAATATATAAATATAGTTCCATTATAAAACAGTCAAAGAGGATTCATAACATATATTCATTTGCACATTTATAATATATAAATATAGTTCCATTATAAAACAGTCAAAGAGGATTTATAACATGTATTCATTTGCACATTTATAATATATAAATATAGTTCCATTATAAAACAGTCAAAGAGGATTTATAACATGTATTCATTTGCACATTTATAATATATAAATATAGTTCCATTATAAATCAGTCAGAGCATTTATAACATATATTCATTAGCACATTTATTATCGATAATTATAGTTCCATTATAAAACAGTCAAAGAGCATTTATAACATATATTCATTATCACATTTATAATCTATATTCATATAAAACATGTAAAACAAAAAATAATAGTTTAAAAGAGAAATGATATGCATGAAGTTTGTAACCTACATAATAACAACGATTACAAAGTGAAGGTAAACATCCCAACCTGTTTGAGCCATCTCATTCTGCCCCTTCTGAAGGCAGGGTCTTCAGTCATCAACTTAGTTACTTTCTTTTCATTGGGTGGTTTGGGCTTTCCGTCATCATCAACCCCGTCCACATCAACCAGAGTCAAGACCCCTTCCTCATCGTCATCCTCCATGTCCTCCTCCTAAGAATGAGAGAAACAAAGACAGAAAGATGGAAAGGCGGAGGAGGAACTGTGGTGCCCAAACACCCAGCATGCCCTATAGCTGATAGAGGAGGAACTGGTGTGGTGCCCAAACACCCAGCATGCCCTATAGCTGATAGAGGAGGAACTGGTGTGGTGCCCAAACACCCAGCATGCCCTATAGCTGATAGAGGAGGAACTGGTGTGGTGTCCAAACACCCAGCATGCCCTATAGCTGATAGAGGAGGAGGAACTGGTGTGGTGTCCAAACACCCAGCATGCCCTATAGCTGATAGAGGAGGAACTGGTGTGGTGTCCAAACACCCAGCATGCCCTATAGCTGATAGAGGAGGAGGAACTGGTGTGGTGCCCAAACACCCAGCATGCCCTATAGCTGATAGAGGAGGAACTGGTGTGGTGTCCAAACACCCAGCATGCCCTATAGCTGATAGAGGAGGAACTGGTGTGGTGCCCAAACACCCAGCATGCCCTATAGCTGATAGAGGAGGAACTGGTGTGGAGCCCAAACACCCAGCATGCCCTATAGCTGATAGAGGAGGAACTGGTGTGGTGTCCAAACACCCAGCATGCCCTATAGCTGATAGAGGAGGAACTGGTGTGGTGTCCAAACACACAGCATGCCCTATAGCTGATAGAGGAGGAACTGGTGTGGTGCCCAAACACCCAGCATGCCCTATAGCTGATAGAGGAGGAACTGGTGTGGTGCCCAAACACCCAGCATGCCCTATAGCTGATAGAGGAGGAACTGGTGTGGTGCCCAAACACCCAGCATTTATTTGTTACATTTACCTGTCCAGTTGGTATAATACATATGTACTGTGTAATATAGTATATTTATTTGTTACATTTACCTGTCCAGTTGGTATAATACATATGTGCTGTGTAATATAGTATATTTATTTGTTACATTACCTGTCCAGTTGGTATAATACATCTGTGCTGTGTAAAATAGTATATTTATTTGTTACATTTACCTGTCCAGTTGGTATAATACATCTGTGCTGTGTAATATAGTATATTTATTTGTTACATTTACTGTGTAATATAGTATATTTATTTGTCCAGTTGGTATAATACATCTGTGCTGTGTAATATAGTATATTTATTTGTTACATTTACCTGTCCAGTTGGTATAATACATCTGTGCTGTGTAATATAGTATATTTATTTGTTACATTTACCTGTCCAGTTGGTATTATACATCTGTGCTGTGTAATATAGTATATTTATTTGTTTCCAGTTGGTATAATACATCTGTGCTGTGTAATATAGTATATTTATTTGTTGCATTTACCTGTCCAGTTGGTATAATACATCTGTGCTGTGTAATATAGTATATTTATTTGTTACATTTACCTGTCCAGTTGATATAATACATCTGTGCTGTGTTATACAGTGTATTTATTTGTTACATTTACCTGTCCAGTTGGTATAATACATCTGTACTGTGTAATATAGTATATTTATTTGTTACATTTACCTGTCCAGTTGGTATAATACATATGTACTGTGTAATATAGTATATTTATTTGTTACATTTACCTGTCCAGTTGGTATAATACATCTGTGCTGTGTAATATAGTATATTTATTTGTTACATTTACCTGTCCAGTTGGTATAATACATCTGTGCTGTGTAATATAGTATATTTATTTGTTACATTTACCTGTCCAGTTGGTATAATACATCTGTGCTGTGTAATATAGTATATTTATTTGTTACATTTACCTGTCCAGTTGGTATAATACTTTCCATCTTAACCATTCTGTCTCGCAGAGACTTGATCTCTTCATCCTTCAATCAGAATCCCAAAAACAAACATCAGAACATTCACATTAATCACCATCACTAGAACACTCACATTAATCACCATCATCACAATAACATCCACTAGAACACTCACATTAATCACCATCACTAGAACACTCATATTAATCACCATCATCACAATAACATCCACTAGAACACTCACATTAATCACCATCACTAGAACACTCACATTAATCACCATCACTAGAACACTCATTAATCACCATCATCACAATAACATCCACCAGAACACTCACATTAATCACCATCACTAGAACACTCACATTAATCACCATCATCACAATAACATCCACTAGAACACTCACATTAATCACCATCACTAGAACACTCACATTAATCACCATCATCACAATAACATCCACTAGAACACTCACATTAATCACCATCACTAGAACACTCACATTAATCACCATCATCACAATAACATCCACCAGAACACTCACATTAATCACCATCACTAGAACACTCACATTAATCACCATCACTAGAACACTCACATTAATCACCATCATCACAATAACATCCACAGAACACTCACATTAATCACCATCACTAGAACACTCACATTAATCACCATAGAACATCACATTAATCACCATCACTAGAACACTCACATTAATCACCATCACTAGAACACTCACATTAATCACCATCATCACAATAACATCCACTAGAACACTCACATTAATCACCATCACTAGAACACTCACATTAATCACCATCATCACAATAACATCCACTAGAACACTCACATTAATCACCATCACTAGAACACTCACATTAATCACCATCACTAGAACACTCACATTAATCACCATCATCACAATAACATCCACTAGAACACTCACATTAATCACCATCACTAGAACACTCACATTAATCACCATCACTAGAACACTCACATTAATCACCATCACTAGAACACTCACATTAATCACCATCACTAGAACACTCACATTAATCACATCATCACATCCACTAGAACACTCACATTAATCACCATCACTAGAACACTCACATTAATCACCATCATCCACTAGAACACTCACATTAATCACCATCACTAGAACACTCACATTAATCACCATCACTAGAACACTCACATTAATCACCATCACTAGAACACTCACATTAATCACCATCACTAGAACACTCACATTAATCACCATCACAATAACATCCACCAGAACACTCACATTAATCACCATCACTAGAACACTCACATTAATCACCATCATCACAATAATCACCATCACTAGAACACTCACATTAATCACCATCACTAGAACACTCACATTAATCACCATCACTAGAACACTCACATTAATCACCATCACTAGAACACTCACATTAATCACCATCATCACAATAATCAACATCACTAGAACACTCACATTAATCACCATCACTAGAACACTCACATTAATCACCATCATCACAATAACATCCACAGAACACTCACATTAATCACCATCACTAGAACACTCACATTAATCACCATCACTAGAACACTCACATTAATCACCATCATCACAATAACATCCACTAGAACACTCACATTAATCACCATCACAATAACATCCACTAGAACACTCACATTAATCACCAATCACAATAACATCACTAGAACACTCACATTAATCACCATCACTAGAACACTCACATTAATCACCATCACTAGAACACTCACATTAATCACCATCACCAGAACACTCACATTAATCACCATCACTAGAACACTCACATTAATCACCATCATCACAATAACATCCACCAGAACACTCACATTAATCACCATCACTAGAACACTCACATTAATCACCATCACTAGAACACTCACATTAATCACCATCACTAGAACACTCACATTAATCACCATCATCACAATAACATCCACTAGAACACTCACATTAATCACCATCACTAGAACACTCACATTAATCACCATCACTAGAACACTCATATTAATCACCATCATCACAATAACATCCACCAGAACACTCACATTAATCACCATCACTAGAACACTCACATTAATCACCATCACCACAAGAACATTCACTAGAACACTCACATTAATCACCATCACTAGAACACTCACATTAATCACCATCACTAGAACACTCACATTAATCACCATCATCATTAATCACCATCACTAGAACACTCACATTAATCACCATCACTAGAACACTCACTCACATTAATCACCATCACTAGAACACTCACATTAATCACCATCACTAGAACACTCACATTAATCACCATCACTAGAACACTCACATTAATCACCATCACTAGAACACTCACATTAATCACCATCACTAGAACACTCACATTAATCACCATCACTAGAACACTCACATTAATCACCATCACTAGAACACTCACATTAATCACCATCACTAGAACACTCACATTAATCACCATCACTAGAACACTCACATTAATCACCATCACTAGAACACTCACATTAATCACCATCACTAGAACACTCACATTAATCACCATCACTAGAACACTCACATTAATCACCATCACTAGAACACTCACATTAATCACCATCACTAGAACACTCACATTAATCACCATCACTAGAACACTCACATTAATCACCATCACTAGAACACTCACATTAATCACCATCACTAGAACACTCACATTAATCACCATCATCACAATAACATCCACTAGAACACTCACATTAATCACCATCACTAGAACACTCACATTAATCACCATCATCACAATAACATCCACTAGAACACTCACATTAATCACCATCACTAGAACACTCACATTAATCACCATCATCACAATAACATCCACTAGAACACTCACATTAATCACCATCACTAGAACACTCACATTAATCACCATCATCACAATAACATCCACCAGAACACTCACATTAATCACCATCACTAGAACACTCACATTAATCACCATCACTAGAACACTCACATTAATCACCATCATCACAATAACATCCACTAGAACACTCACATTAATCACCATCACTAGAACACTCACATTAATCACCATCACTAGAACACTCATATTAATCACCATCACTAGAACACTCACATTAATCACCATCACTAGAACACTCACATTAATCACCATCACTAGAACACTCACATTAATCACCATCACTAGAACACTCACATTAATCACCATCACTAGAACACTCACATTAATCACCATCATCACAATAACATCCACTAGAACACTCACATTAATCACCATCATCACAATAACATCCACTAGAACACTCACATTAATCACCATCACTAGAACACTCACATTAATCACCATCATCACAATAACATCCACTAGAACACTCACATTAATCACCATCACTAGAACACTCACATTAATCACCATCATCACAATAACATCCACCAGAACACTCACATTAATCACCATCACTAGAACACTCACATTAATCACCATCACTAGAACACTCACATTAATCACCATCATCACAATAACATCCACTAGAACACTCACATTAATCACCATCACTAGAACACTCACATTAATCACCATCACTAGAACACTCACATTAATCACCATCACCAGAACACTCACATTAATCACCATCACTAGAACACTCACATTAATCACCATCACTAGAACACTCACATTAATCACCATCACTAGAACACTCACATTAATCACCATCACTAGAACACTCACATTAATCACCATCACTAGAACACTCACATTAATCACCATCATCACAATAACATCCACCAGAACACTCACATTAATCACCATCACTAGAACACTCACATTAATCACCATCATCACAATAACATCCACTAGAACACTCACATTAATCACCATCACTAGAACACTCACATTAATCACCATCATCACAATAACATCCACTAGAACACTCACATTAATCACCATCACTAGAACACTCACATTAATCACCATCACTAGAACACTCACATTAATCACCATCACTAGAACACTCACATTAATCACCATCACTAGAACACTCACATTAATCACCATCACTAGAACACTCACATTAATCACCATCACTAGAACACTCACATTAATCACCATCACTAGAACACTCACATTAATCACCATCATCACAATAACATCCACTAGAACACTCACATTAATCACCATCACTAGAACACTCACATTAATCACCATCACTAGAACACTCACATTAATCACCATCACTAGAACACTCACATTAATCACCATCACTAGAACACTCACATTAATCACCATCACTAGAACACTCACATTAATCACCATCACTAGAACACTCACATTAATCACCATCACTAGAACACTCACATTAATCACCATCACTAGAACACTCACATTAATCACCATCATCACAATAACATCCAATTAGCACAAGAGCTATATACATACCTTCATGTTATTCTGAATCTTCACTTCCTGCAGAACATCCGTCAGCCTATCAATATGGGCCTTCAGGTCATACACTCCCCCCTCTCCTGCCCCTTCCTCCCCCTCCCTTCGGTCCTCTTCTATCCCCACGGTAACCCAGACGTCCTGAGCAACAGCTCGCCAGCTGTCCTTCTCCATGTTGTCCCGTTTTGAATACATTCGAGTCAACTCCTTCATTTTCACAATGGACATGGCCTCAATCTCCTGCCGGGAATGTCGGAAGTCCCCCAGAGCAACCTAAAACCCAAATACACCATTACATAACCCTAACCCTAAAACCCAAATACACCATTACATAACCCTAACCCTAAAACCCAAAACACCATTACATAACCCTAACCCTAAAACCCAAATACACCACTACATAACCCTAACCCTGAAACCCAAATACACCATTACATAACCCTAAAACCCAAATACACCATTACATAACCCTAACCCTAAAACCCAAATACACCATTACATAACCCTAACCCTAAAACCCAAAAACACCAACCCAAATAACCCTAACCCTAAAACCCAAATACACCATTACATAACCCTAACCCTAAAACCCCCAAATAACCATTACAAACCCTAAAACCCAAAAACACCATTACATAACCCTAACCCTAAAACCCAAAAACACCATTACATAACCCTAACCCTAAAACCCAAATACACCACTACATAACCCTAACCCTAAAACCCAAATACACCATTACATAACCCTAACCCTAAAACCCAAATACACCATTACATAACCCTAACCCTGAAACCCAAATACACCATTACATAACCCTAAAACCCAAATACACCATTACATAACCCTAACCCTAAAACCCAAATACACCATTACATAACCCTAACCCTAAAACCCAAATACACCATTACATAACCCTAACCCTAAAACCCAAAAACACCATTACATAACCCAACCCTAAAACCCAAATACACCATTACATAACCCTAACCCCAAAAACCCAAATAACACCATTACATAACCCTAACCCTAAAACCCAAATACACCATTACATAACCCTAACCCTAAAACCCAAATACACCATTACATAACCCTAACCCTAAAACCCAAATACACCATTACATAACCCTAACCCTAAAACCCAAATACACCATTACATAACCCTAACCCCCAAATACACCATTACATAACCCTAACCCTAAAACCCAAATACACCATTACATAACCCTAACCCCCAAATACACCATTACATAACCCTAACCCCCAAATACACCATTACATAACCCTAACCAAATACACCATTACATAACCCTAAAACCCAAATACACCATTACATAACCCTAACCAAATACACCATTACATAACCCTAACCCTAACCCCCAAATACACCATTACATAACCCTAACCAAATACACCATAACATAACCCTAAAACCCAAATACACCATTACATAACCCTAACCAAATACACCATAACATAACCCTAAAACCCAAATACACCATTACATAACCCTAACCAAATACACCATTACATAACCTTGACCCTAAAACTCAAATACACCATTACAGGGTGTATTTAGATGGTGTATTTAGGGTGTAGGTTGTATGTTTAGGGCTGGTGAAGGATGTAGAGTAGGTGTGTAGGGTGTATTTAGAGGGTGTATTTAGGGTGTAGGTTGTATGTTTAGGGCTGGTGAAGGATGTAGAGTAGGTGTGAAGGGTGTATTTAGAGGGTGTATTTAGGGTGTAGGTTGTATGTTTAGGGCTGGTGAAGGATGTAGAGTAGGTGTGAAGGGTGTATTTAGAGGGTGTATTTAGGGTGTAGGTTGTATGTTTAGGGCTGGTGAAGGATGTAGAGTAGGTGTGAAGGGTGTATTTAGAGGGTGTATTTAGGGTGTAGGTTGTATGTTTAGGGCTGGTGAAGGATGTAGAGTAGGTGTGAAGGGTGTATTTAGAGGGTGTATTTAGGGTGTAGGTTGTATGTTTAGGGCTGGTGAAGGATGTAGAGTAGGTGTGAAGGGTGTATTTAGAGGGTGTATTTAGGGTGTAGGTTGTCATTGCACCTCGTAGCAAATCTCCTTGACCGCCTGCATTCTGAGGTCGCTAATGGTAACACGTTTGGGGTCTTTGCTGATTCGCCGACGCTGGGGGATCTGGTAGACACGGAGAGGTTCCCGACGCTTCCCACTGCTGGGTAGGCCACACCTCTTCACTATTGACTGGACCTATAGAATACAGTTGTTATATTAACCCTATGGCATGTGATATAAACTAACTACTGTAACATCATGTCGTATCCATTAACCCTTACTACATCATGTCATATCCATTAACCCTTACTACGTCATGTCATATCCATTAACCCTTACTACGTCATGTCATATCCATTAACCCTTACTACGTCATGTCATATCCATTAACCCTTACTACGTCATGTCATATCCATTAACCCTTACTACATCATGTCATATCCATTAACCCTTACTACATCATGTCATATCCATTAACCCTTACTACGTCATGTCATATCCATTAACCCTTACTACATCATGTCATATCCATTAACCCTTACTACATCATGTCATATCCATTAACCCTTACTACATCATGTCATATCCATTAACCCTTACTACATCATGTCATATCCATTAACCCTTACTACATCATGTCATATCCATTAACCCTTACTACGTCATGTCATATCCATTAACCCTTACTACGTCATGTCATATCCATTAACCCTTACTACGTCATGTCATATCCATTAACCCTTACTACGTCATGTCATATCCATTAACCCTTACTATCCATTAATCATGTCATATCCATTAACCCTTACTACATCATGTCATATCCATTAACCCTTACTACATCATGTCATATCCATTAACCCTTACTACATCATGTCATATCCATTAACCCTTACTACATCATGTCATATCCATTAACCCTTACTACATCATGTCATATCCATTAACCCTTACTACATCATGTCATATCCATTAACCATGTCATATCCATTAACTACATCATGTCATATCCATTAACCCTTACTACATCATGTCATATCCATTAACCCTTACTACATCATGTCATATCCATTAATCCCCTTACTACATCATGTCATATCCATTAACCCTTACTACATCATGTCATATCCATTAACCCTTACTACATCACGTCATATCCATTAACCCTTACTACATCACGTCATATCCATTAACCCTTATATACTATGTCATATCCATTAACCCTTCGTCATGTCATATCCATTAACCCTTACTACGTCATGTCATATCCATTAACCCTTACTCATGTCATATCCATTAATCCATATCCATTAACCCTTACTACGTCATGTCATATCCATTAACCCTTACTACGTCATGTCATATCCATTAACCCTTACTACGTCATGTCATATCCATTAACCCTTACTATGTCATGTCATATCCATTAACCCTTACTACATCATGTCATATCCATTAACCCTTACTACGTCACGTCATATCCATTAACCCTTACTACATCACGTCATATCCATTAACCCTTACTACGTCATGTCATATCCATTAACCCTTACTACGTCATGTCATATCCATTAACCCTTACTACATCATGTCATATCCATTAACCCTTACTACATCACGTCATATCCATTAACCCTTACTACGTCATGTCATATCCATTAACCCTTACTACATCATGTCATATCCATTAACCCTTACTACATCATGTCATATCCATTAACCCTTACTACATCATGTCATATCCATTAACCCTTACTACATCATGTCATATCCATTAACCCTTACTACATCACGTCATATCCATTACCACGTCATACCACGTCATATCCATTAACCCTTACTACGTCACGTCATATCCATTAACCCTTATACATCATGTCATATCCATTAACCCTTACTAACCCATCATGTCATATCCATTAACCCTATCCATTAACATCATCATGTCATATCCATTAACCCTTACTACGTCATGTCATATCCATTAACCCTTACTACATCATGTCATATCCATTAACCCTTACTACATCATGTCATATCCATTAACCCTTACTACATCACGTCATATCCATTAACCCTTACTACGTCACGTCATATCCATTAACCCTTACTACGTCACGTCATATCCATTAACCCTTACTACGTCACGTCATATCCATTAACCCTTACTACGTCATGTCATATCCATTAACCCTTACTACGTCATGTCATATCCATTAACCCTTACTACGTCATGTCATATCCATTAACCCTTACTACGTCATGTCATATCCATTAACCCTTACTACGTCATGTCATATCCATTAACTCTTACTACGTCATGTCATATCCATTAACCCTTACTACGTCATGTCATATCCATTAACCCTTACTACGTCATGTCATATCCATCAACCCTTACTACGTCATGTCATATCCATTAACCCTTACTACGTCATGTCATATCCATTAACCCTTACTACGTCATGTCATATCCATTAACCCTTACTACGTCACGTCATATCCATTAACCCTTACTACGTCACGTCATATCCATTAACTCTTACTACGTCATGTCATATCCATTAACCATTCACCTCCTTTAAGTAGTGAGGTGGAGCAGCAGTGGATCAGACTTGTTGGTTCACCACATGTAATAGATGCTCAATCTGATCTATTGAATCATCATGTGATAACTTGCAGCATTGTTTTAATCTGTAATCAACTAAATTAAATTAAATAATGTCCTCAGTAACAACATGACAGTTCATGAAGGTTGTCGTCATACGGTGTGTAGCGTAGTGGTTGTCGTCAGACGGTGTGTAGCGTAGTGGTTGTCGTCACACGGTGTGTAGCGTAGTGGTTGTCGTCACACGGTGTGTAACGTAGTGGTTGTCGTCACACGGTGTGTAGCGTAGTGGTTGTCGTCATACGGTGTGTAGCGTAGTGGTTGTCGTCATACGGTGTGTAGCGTAGTGGTTGTCGTCATACGGTGTGTAGCGTAGTGGTTGTCGTCATACGGTGTGTAGCGTAGTGGTTGTCGTCATACGGTGTGTAGCGTAGTGGTTGTCGTCATACGGTGTGTAGCGTAGTGGTTGTTGTCATACGGTGTGTAGCGTAGTGGTTGTCGTCATACGGTGTGTAGCGTAGTGGTTGTCGTCATACGGTGTGTAGCGTAGTGGTTGTCGTCATACGGTGTGTAGCGTAGTGGTTGTCGTCATACGGTGTGTAGCGTAGTGGTTGTTGTCATACGGTGTGTAGCGTAGTGGTTGTCGTCATACGGTTTGTAGCGTAGTGGTTGTCGTCATACGGTGTGTAACGTAGTGGTTGTCGTCATACGGTGTGTAACGTAGTGGTTGTCGTCATACGGTGTGTAGCGTAGTGGTTGTCGTCATACGGTGTGTAGCGTAGTGGTTGTCGTCATACGGTGTGTAGCGTAGTGGTTGTCGTCATACGGTTTGTAGCGTAGTGGTTGTCGTCATACGGTGTGTAGCGTAGTGGTTGACGTCATACGGTGTGTAACGTAGTGGTTGTCGTCATACGGTTTGTAGCGTAGTGGTTGTCGTCATACGGTGTGTAGCGTAGTGGTTGTCGTCATACGGTGTGTAGCGTAGTGGTTGTCGTCATACGGTGTGTAGCGTAGTGGTTGTCGTCACACGGTGTGTAGCGTAGTGGTTGTCGTCATACGGTGTGTAACGTAGTGGTTGTCGTCATACGGTGTGTAGCGTAGTGGTTGTCGTCATACGGTGTGTAGCGTAGTGGTTGTCGTCATACGGTGTGTAACGTAGTGGTTGTCGTCATACGGTGTGTAGCGTAGTGGTTGTCGTCATACGGTGTGTAGCGTAGTGGTTGTCGTCATACGGTGTGTAGCGTAGTGGTTGTCGTCATACGGTGTGTAGCGTAGTGGTTGTCGTCGTACGGTGTGTAGCGTAGTGGTTGTCGTCGCACGGTGTGTAGCGTAGTGGTTGTCGTCACACGGTGTGTAACGTAGTGGTTGTCGTCATACGGTGTGTAGCGTAGTGGTTGTCGTCATACGGTGTGTAGCGTAGTGGTTGTCGTCATACGGTGTGTAACGTAGTGGTTGTCGTCATACGGTGTGTAGCGTAGTGGTTGTCGTCATACGGTGTGTAGCGTAGTGGTTGTCGTCATACGGTGTGTAGCGTAGTGGTTGTCGTCATACGGTGTGTAGCGTAGTGGTTGTCGTCATACGGTGTGTAGCGTAGTGGTTGTCGTCATACGGTGTGTAGCGTAGTGGTTGTCGTCATACGGTGTGTAACGTAGTGGTTGTCGTCATACGGTGTGTAACGTAGTGGTTGTCGTCATACGGTGTGTAGCGTAGTGGTTGTCGTCATACGGTGTGTAACGTAGTGGTTGTCGTCATACGGTGTGTAACGTAGTGGTTGTCGTCATACGGTGTGTAGCGTAGTGGTTGTCGTCATACGGTGTGTAGCGTAGTGGTTGTCGTCATACGGTGTGTAGCGTAGTGGTTGTCGTCATACGGTGTGTAGCGTAGTGGTTGTCGTCATACGGTTTGTAGCGTAGTGGTTGTCGTCATACGGTGTGTAGCGTAGTGGTTGTCGTCATACGGTGTGTAGCGTAGTGGTTGTCGTCATACGGTGTGTAGCGTAGTGGTTGTCGTCATACGGTGTGTAGCGTAGTGGTTGTCGTCATACGGTGTGTAGCGTAGTGGTTGTCGTCATACGGTTTGTAGCGTAGTGGTTGTCGTCATACGGTGTGTAGCGTAGTGGTTGACGTCATACGGTGTGTAGCGTAGTGGTTGTCGTCATACGGTTTGTAGCGTAGTGGTTGTCGTCATACGGTGTGTAGCGTAGTGGTTGTCGTCATACGGTGTGTAGCGTAGTGGTTGTCGTCATACGGTGTGCAGCGTAGTGGTTGTCGCCGCACGGTGTGTAGCGTAGTGGTTGTCGTCACGGTGTGTAAGCGTAGTGGTTGTCGTCATACGGTGTGTAGCGTAGTGGTTGTCGTCATACGGTGTGTAGCGTAGTGGTTGTCGTCATACGGTGTGTAACGTAGTGGTTGTCGTCATACGGTGTGTAGCGTAGTGGTTGTCGTCATACGGTGTGTAGCGTAGTGGTTGTCGTCATACGGTGTGTAGCGTAGTGGTTGTCGTCATACGGTGTGTAGCGTAGTGGTTGACGTCATACGGTGTGTAAGCGTAGTGGTTGTCGTCATACGGTGTGTAGCGTAGTGGTTGTCGTCATACGGTGTGTAGCGTAGTGTGTAGGTGTTTCTACCATAACAGTAGTGTGTGTCTGTGCAGTGGGTGTGTCTGTGCAGTGGGTGTGTCTGCAGTGGGTGTGGGTGTGTCTGCAGTGGGTGTGGGTGTGTCTGTGCAGTGGGTGTGTCTGTGCAGTGGGTGTGTCTGTGCAGTGGGTTTGTCTGTGCAGTGGGTGTGTCTGTGCAGTGGGTGTGTCTGTGCAGTGGGTGTGTCTGTGCAGTGGGTGTGTCTGTGCAGTGGGTGTGTCTGTGCAGTGGGTGTGTCTGTGCAGTGGGTGTGTCTGTGCCTGTACAGTGGGTGTGTCTGTACAGTGTGTGTGTACCTTGTTAGCCGGTAATTTCTCTCGGAGGGAGGAAATCAATCTCCAGCTCTCCTCACAGGACCTCTTGTCAGAATCATCACCGCTGTCTGAGTCAGCATACTGCAGGAGAAGGGCAACACACAGACACTCATATGTCAGGTTATTTGAATGAGATTAAGTACCAGTCACCAGGAGACAGGATCTAGTCCTACCAGCCCACCAGGAGACAGGATCTAGTCCTATCAGCCCACCAGGAGACAGGATCTATTCCTACCAGCCAGCAGGAGACAGGATCTAGTCCTACCAGCCAGCAGGAGACAGGATCTAGTCCTACCAGCCCACCAGGAAACAGGATCTAGTCCTACCAGCCTGCAGGAGACAGGATCTAGTCCTACCAGCCTGCAGGAGACAGGATCTAGTCCTACCAGCCTGAAGGAGACAGGATCTAGTCCTACCAGCCTGCAGGAGACAGGATCTAGTCCTACCAGCCTGCAGGAGACAAGATCTAGTCTCAACAGTCTCTGAGAGGTCTAATCCTATCAGTCTCTGTGGGGTCTAGTCTAACCAGTCCCTGTGGGGTCTAGTCTCACCAGTCCCTGTGAGGTCTAGTATTACCAGTCTCTGTGAGGTCTAGTATTACCAGTCTCTGTGAGGTCTAGTCTCACCAGTCTCTGTGAGGTCTAATCCTACCAGTCTCTGTGAGGTCTAGTCTCACCAGTCTCTGTGAGGTCTAGTCTCACCAGTCTCTGTGAGGTCTAGTCTCACCAGTCTCTGTGAGGTCTAGTCTCACCAGTCTCTGTGGGGTCTAGTCTCACCAGTCTCTGTGAGGTCTAGTATTACCAGTCTCTGTGAGGTCTAGTCTCACCAGTCTCTGTGAGGTCTAGTATCACCAGTCTCTGTGAGGTCTAGTATTACCAGTCTCTGTGAGGTCTAGTATCACCAGTCTCTGTGAGGTCTAGTATTACCAGTCTCTGTTGCTCCAGCAAGAGGTCTGCTTCCTCTTTCTCTCTGCGGTATTGAACCTCCATATCCTGCAGTCTGGGAACATTAAAAACATGTCAAAGGGCAAAAGATAAGAGACGACAGGAGATACGAGAGACGACAGGAGATACGAGAGACGGCAGGAGATACGAGAGACGGCAGGAGATACGAGAGACGGCAGGAGATACGAGAGACGGCAGGAGATACGAGAGACGGCAGGAGATACGAGAGACGGCAGGAGATACGAGAGACGGCAGGAGATACGAGGAGATACGCAGGAGACGAGAGAGGCAGGAGATACGAGAGACGGCAGGAGATACGAGAGACGGCAGGAGATACAGGAGAGAGACGGCAGGAGATACGAGAGACGGCAGGAGATACGAGAGACGGCAGGAGGAGATACGAGAGACGGCAGGAGATACAGGAGAGAGAGACGGCAGGAGACGAGACGGCAGGAGATACGAGAGACGGCAGGAGATACGAGAGACGACAGGAGATACGAGAGACGACAGGAGATACGAGAGACGACAGGAGATACGAGACGACAGGAGATACGAGAGACGACAGGAGATACGAGGGACGACAGGAGATACGCGGGACGACAGGAGATACGAGAGACGACAGGAGATACGAGAGACGAGAGACGACAGGAGATACGAGAGACGACAGGAGATACGAGAGACGACAGGAGAAAGACGACAGGAGATACGAGAGACGACAGGAGATACGAGAGACGACAGGAGAGAAACGACAGGAGATACGAGAGATGACAGGAGATACGAGAGACGACAGGAGAGAAACGACAGGAGATACGAGAGATGACAGGAGATACGAGGGACGACAGGAGAGACGACAGGAGATACGAGGGACGACAGGAGATACGAGAGACGGCAGGAGATACGAGAGACGGCAGGAGATACAGGAGATACGAGAGACGGCAGGAGATACGAGAGACGGCAGGAGATACGAGAGACGGCAGGAGATACGAGAGACGGCAGGAGATACGAGAGACGGCAGGAGATACGAGAGACGGCAGGAGATACGAGAGACGACAGGAGATACGAGAGACGACAGGAGATACGAGAGACGACAGGAGATACGAGAGACGACAGGAGGAGAGAGACAACAGGAGATACGAGAGACGACAGGAGATACGAGAGACGACAGGAGAGAGACGACAGGAGATACGAGACGACAGGAGATACGAGAGACGACAGGAGATACGAGAGACGACAGGAGATACGAGAGACGACAGGAGATACGAGAGACGAAAGGAGATACGAGAGACGACAGGAGAGAAACGACAGGAGATACGAGAGATGACAGGAGATACGAGGACGACAGGAGAGACGACAGGAGATACGAGGGACGACAGGAGATACGAGGGACGACAGGAGAGAAACGACAGGAGATACGAGAGACGACAGGAGATACGAGGGACGACAGGAGATACGAGGACGACAGGAGATACGAGGACGACAGGAGATACGAGAGACGACAGGAGATACGAGAGACGACAGGAGATACGAGAGACGACAGGAGATACGAGAGACGACAGGAGATACGAGAGACGACAGGAGATACGAGAGACGACAGGAGAGAAAGACGACAGGAGATACGAGAGACGACAGGAGATACGAGAGACGACAGGAGAGAAACGACAGGAGATACGAGAGATGACAGGAGATACGAGAGACGACAGGAGAGACGACAGGAGATACGAGAGATGACAGGAGATACGAGGGACGACAGGAGAGACGACAGGAGATACGAGGGACGACAGGAGATACGAGAGACGGCAGGAGATACGAGAGACGGCAGGAGATACGAGAGACGGCAGGAGATACGAGAGACGGCAGGAGATACGAGAGACGAGCAGGAGATACGAGAGACGGCAGGAGATACGAGAGACGGCAGGAGATACGAGAGACGGCAGGAGATACGAGAGAGGACAGGAGATACGAGAGACGACAGGAGATACGAGAGACGACAGGAGATACGAGAGACGATAGGAGAGAGACAACAGGAGATACGAGAGACGACAGGAGATACGAGAGACGACAGGAGAGAGACGACAGGAGATACGAGACGACAGGAGATACGAGAGACGACAGGAGATACGAGAGACGACAGGAGATACGAGAGACGAAAGGAGATACGAGAGACGAAAGGAGATACGAGAGACGACAGGAGAGAAACGACAGGAGATACGAGAGATGACAGGAGATACGAGGGACGAGAGGAGAGACGACAGGAGATACGAGGACGACAGGAGATACGAGGGACGACAGGAGAGAAACGACAGGAGAGAAGACGACGAGAGCAGGAGACAGGAGATACGAGGAGATACGAGAGACGGCAGGAGATACGAGGAGACGACAGGAGATACAGGAGATACGAGAGACGAGAGACGACAGGAGATACAGGAGAGAGACGACAGGAGAGAGACGACAGGAGATACGAGAGACGACAGGAGATACGAGAGACGACAGGAGATACGAGAGACGACAGGAGATACGAGAGACGACAGGAGAGAGACGACAGGAGAGAGACGACAGGAGACACGAGAGACGACAGGAGATACGAGAGACGACAGGAGATACGAGAGACGACAGGAGAGAGAGACGACAGGAGAGAGAGACGACAGGAGATACGAGAGACGACAGGAGATACGAGAGACGACAGGAGATACGAGAGACGACAGGAGATACGAGAGACGACAGGAGATACGAGACGACGACAGGAGAAAGAGACAGGAGATACGAGATACGAGAGAGACAGGAGATACGAGAGACGACAGGAGATACGAGAGACGACAGGAGAGAGACGACAGGAGAGAGATGACAGGAGAGAGACGACAGGAGATACGAGAGACGACAGGAGATACGAGAGACGACAGGAGATACGAGAGACGACAGGAGATACGAGAGACGACAGGAGAGAGACGACAGGAGATACGAGAGACGACAGGAGATACGAGAGACGACAGGAGAGAGACGACAGGAGATACGAGAGACGACAGGAGATACGAGAGACGAAAGGAGATACGAGAGACGACAGGAGATACGAGAGACGACAGGAGAGAAACGACAGGAGAGAAACGACAGGAGATACGAGAGACGACAGGAGAGAAACGACAAGAGATACGAGAGACGACAGGAGATACGAGAGACGACAGGAGATACGAGAGACGACAGGAGATACGAGAGACGACAGGAGATACGAGAGACGAAAGGAGATAGGAGAGACGAAAGGAGATACGAGAGACGACAGGAGAGAAACGACAGGAGATACGAGAGATGACAGGAGATACAAGGGACGACAGGAGAGACGACAGGAGATACGAGGACGACAGGAGATACGAGGACGACAGGAGAGAAACGACAGGAGATACGAGAGACGACAGGAGATACGAGGACAACAGGAGATACGAGGGACGACAGGAGATACGAGGGACGACAGGAGATACGAGAGACGACAGGAGATACGAGAGACGACAGGAGATACGAGAGACGACAGGAGATACGAGAGACGACAGGAGATACGAGAGACGACAGGAGAGAGACGACAGGAGATACGAGAGACGACAGGAGAGAGACGACAGGAGATACGAGAGACGACAGGAGATACGAGAGACGACAGGAGATACGAGAGACGGCAGGAGAGAGACGACAGGAGAGAGACGACAGGAGAGAGACGACAGGAGAGAGACGACAGGAGATACGAGAGACGACAGGAGATACGAGAGACGACAGGAGAGAGACGACAGGAGATACGAGAGACGATAGGAGATACGAGAGACGAAAGGAGATACGAGAGACGACAGGAGATACGAGAGACGACAGGAGATACGAGAGACGACAGGAGATACGAGAGACGACAGGAGAGAGACGACAGGAGAGAGACGACAGGAGATACGAGAGACGACAGGAGAGAGACGACAGGAGATACGAGAGACGACAGGAGATACGAGAGACGAAAGGAGATACGAGAGACGACAGGAGAGAAGCGACAAGAGATACGAGAGACGACAGGAGATACGAGGGACGACAGGAGAGACGAGGGACGACAGGAGATACGAGGGACGACAGGAGATACGAGGGACGACAGGAGATACGAGGGATGACAGGAGATACGAGGGACGACAGGAGAGAGACGACAGGAGATACGAGAGACGGCAGAAGATACGAGAGACAGGAGAGAGACGACCCAGGAGATACGAGAGACTGATAGAGATCGAGGAGACGACAGAAGATACGAGAGACGACAGGAGATACGAGAGACGACAGGAGATACGAGAGACGACAGGAGATACGAGAGACGACAGGAGATACGAGAGACGACAGGAGATACGAGAGACGACAGGAGAGAGAGACGACAGGAGATACGAGAGACGACAGGAGAGAGACGACAGGAGATACGAGAGACGACAGGAGATACAAGAGACGAGGAGACAGGAGATACGAGAGACGACAGGAGATACGAGAGACGACAGGAGATACAAGAAATTTAGGGAGATACGAGGGACGACAGGAGATACGAGGGACGGCAGGAGACACGACAGGAGATACGAGACGACAGGAGAGAGAAGACAGGAGAGATGACAGGAGATACGAGACAACAGGAGAGAGACGACAGGAGAGAGACGACAGGAGATACGAGAGACGACAGGAGATACGAGCGACGACAGGAGATACGAGACGACAAGAGAGAGACGACAGAAGATACGAGAGACGACAGGAGATACGAGCGACGACAGGAGATACGAGAGACGACAGGAGAGACGAGGGACGACAGGAGAGACGAGGGACGACAGGAGATACGAGGGACGACAGGAGATACGAGGGACGACAGGAGATACGAGGGACGACAGGAGATACGAGGGACGACAGGAGATACGAGATACGACAGGAGAGAGAGCACAGTAACAGAATCAGGAAAATGTGTTTCTATGAAATTCTTGCCCTCTCCACCCAAACCTTTTCTCCATCTCCAGTTTGATATCTATCCCCTGTTTTTCTAACAGTTCTCTCTGTGCGTATGTCCAGTCCTCCGGCTCTCCCTGGAGGTCGGTGTTGGTATTGCAGCTTGTCTCCTGGTAGCTGGGACTGGTGTTGCTTCTCTCCCTCTGTTCCCTCTCCAGACGGGCCTGCTCTGGGTGCGTAAATCGAAAGACATGGTTCTTCCCCATTACGATGCGGTGACCTAGAAGACCATATAAAAAGGAGGATAAACAGAAAGAAAAAAGTGGTAGTGGAGTGTGTTGTGCTTGTGGCTTACGTGCTAACGTGCTAAATCCATAACAATAAGAGACGGGAGGCAGTAGTTCGGTTAACTATTTATCTAGGATACAGTTCCCGACAAGACCCGACCCGACAAGACCTGACCCGACAAGACCTGACCCAACAAGACCTGACCCAACAAAACCCGACAAGACCCAACAAAACCCGACAAGACCCGACCAGACAAGACCCAACAAAACCCGACAAGACCCAACAAAACCCGACAAGACCTGACTAGACAAGACCCAACAAAACCCGACCAAACAAGACCCAAATAGCTTAGGGTTAGTGTACAGATAACATATAGATAGAATAGCTTAGGGTTATGGGACAGATAACATATAGATAGAATAGCTTAGGGTTATGGGACAGATAACATATAGATAGAATAGCTTAGGGTTATGGGACAGATAACATATAGATAGAATAGCTTAGGGTTAGGGTACAGATAACATATAGATAGAATAGCTTAGGGTTATGGGACAGATAACATATAGATAGAATAGCTTAGGTTAGGGTACAGATAACATATAGATAGAATAGCTTAGGGTTAGGGACAGATAACATATAGATAGAATAGCTTAGGTTATGGGACAGATAACATATAGATAGAATAGCTTAGGGTTATGGGACAGATAACATATAGATAGAATAGCTTAGGGTTATGGGACAGATAACATATAGATAGAATAGCTTAGGGTTATGGTACAGATAACATATAGATAGAATAGCTTAGGGTTATGGGACAGATAACATATAGATAGAATAGCTTAGGGTTATGGGACAGATAACATATAGATAGAATAGCTTAGGGTTATGGGACAGATAACATATAGATAGAATAGCTTAGGGTTATGGGACAGATAACATATAGATAGAATAGCTTAGGGTTATGGGACAGATAACATATAGATAGAATAGCTTAGGGTTATGGGACAGATAACATATAGATAGAATAGCTTAGGGTTATGGGACAGATAACATATAGATAGAATAGCTTAGGGTTATGGGACAGATAACATATAGATAGAATAGCTTAGGGTTATGGGACAGATAACATATAGATAGAATAGCTTAGGGTTATGGTACAGATAACATATAGATAGATAGCTTAGAGGTTATGGGACAGATAACATATAGATAGAATAGCTTAGGGTTAGGGTACAGATAACATATAGATAGAATAGCTTAGGGTTATGGTACAGATAACATATAGATAGAATAGCTTAGGGTTATGGGACAGATAACATATAGATAGAATAGCTTAGGGTTATGGGACAGATAACATATAGATAGAATAGCTTAGGGTTATGGTACAGATAACATATAGATAGAATAGCTTAGGGTTATGGGACAGATAACATATAGATAGAATAGCTTAGGGTTATGGGACAGATAACATATAGATAGAATAGCTTAGGGTTAGGGTACAGATAACATAGATAGAATAGCTTAGGGTTATGGGACAGATAACATATAGATAGAATAGCTTAGGGTTATGGTACAGATAACATATAGATAGAATAGCTTAGGGTTATGGGACAGATAACATATAGATAGAATAGCTTAGGGTTATGGGACAGATAACATATAGATAGAATAGCTTAGGGTTATGGTACAGATAACATATAGATAGAATAGCTTAGGGTTATGGGACAGATAACATATAGATAGAATAGCTTAGGGTTATGGGACAGATAACATATAGATAGAATAGCTTAGGGTTATGGGACAGATAACATATAGATAGAATAGCTTAGGGTTATGGGACAGATAACATATAGATAGAATAGCTTAGGGTTATGGTACAGATAACATATAGATAGAATAGCTTAGGGTTATGGGACAGATAACACATAGATAGAATAGCTTAGGGTTATGGGACAGATAACACATAGATAGAATAGCTTAGGGTTATGGTACAGATAACATATAGATAGAATAGCTTAGGGTTATGGGACAGATAACACATAGATAGAATAGCTTAGGGTTAGGTACAGATAACATAGATAGAATAGCTTAGGGTTAGGGTACAGATAACATAGATAGAATAGCTTAGGGTTATGGGACAGATAACATATAGATAGAATAGCTTAGGGTTAGGGTACAGATAACATAGATAGAATAGCTTAGGGTTATGGGACAGATAACATATAGATAGAATAGCTTAGGGTTATGGGACAGATAACATATAGATAGAATAGCTTAGGGTTATGGGACAGATAACATATAGATAGAATAGCTTAGGGTTAGGGTACAGATAACATAGATAGAATAGCTTAGGGTTAGGGTACAGATAACATAGATAGAATAGCTTAGGGTTATGGGACAGATAACATATAGATAGAATAGCTTAGGGTTAGGGTACAGATAACATATAGATAGAATAGCTTAGGGTTATGGTACAGATAACATATAGATAGAATAGCTTAAGGTTAGGGTACAGATAACATATAGATAGAATAGCTTAAGGTTAGGGTACAAACAGTTCACCTTGTCTCAGGACCAGCGGCTCTGTGATCTGTTTTCCATTAACATAAGTCTCCGCCCCTTCCAGAGGTTCCAGGGTTACTATGACTACAGGAAAGACACAGACAATAAAAACCCCTTAAACACGATGGGGATGATGTAGATGGGGACGATGTAGATGGGGACGATGTAGATGGGGACGACGTAGATGGGGACGACGTAGATGGGGACGACGTAGATGGGGACGACGTAGATGGGGACGATGTAGATGGGGACGATGTAGATGGGGACGGCGTAGATGGGGACGATGTAGATGGGGACGGCGTAGATGGGGACGGCGTAGATGGGGACGATGTAGATGGGGACGACGCAGACATACATAAACACACACACCACCGCAGACATACATAAACACACACACACCACCGCAGACATACATAAACACACACACACACACACCACCGCAGTAAAACATAAACACATACACACACACCACCGCAGACATACATAAACACACACACACACACACCACACATGTAGATGGGGACGACGTAGATGGGGACGACGTAGATGGGGACGACGTAGATGGGGACGACGTAGATGGGGACGACGTAGATGGGGACGACGTAGATGGGGACGACGTAGATGGGGACGACGTAGATGGGGACGACGTAGATGGGGACGACGTAGATGATGTAGATAGGGACGATGTAGATGGGGAGGACGTAGATGATGTAGATAGGGACGATGTAGATGGGGACGATGGGGGTGATGTAGATGGGGACGGCGTAGATGGGGACGACGTAGATGATGTAGATAGGGACGATGTAGATGGGGACGATGTAGATGGGGACGATGTAGATGGGGACGATGTAGATGGGGACGATGTAGATGGGGACGATGTAGATGGGGACGACGTAGATGGGGACGGCGTAGATGGGGACGACGTAGATGATGTAGATAGGGACGATGTAGATGGGGACGATGTAGATGGGGACGATGTAGATGGGGACGATGTAGATGGGGACGATGTAGATGGGGACGATGTAGATGGGGACGACGTAGATGATGTAGATAGGGACGATGTAGATGGGGACGATGTAGATGGGGACGATGTAGATGGGGACGATGTAGATGGGGACGACGTAGATGGGGACGATGTAGATGGGGACGACGTAGATGATGTAGATAGGGACGATGTAGATGGGGACGATGTAGATGGGGACGATGTAGATGGGGACGTAGATGGGGACGGCGTAGATGGGGACGGCGTAGATGGGGACGACGTAGATGGGGACGACGTAGATGGGGACGACGTAGATGATGTAGATGGGGACGATGTAGATGGGGAGGACGTAGATGGGGAGGACGTAGATGGGGACGACGTAGATGGGGACGACGTAGATGGGGACGACGTAGATGGGGACGACGTAGATGGGGACGATGTAGATGGGGACGATGGGGGTGATGTAGATGGGGACGATGTAGATGGGGACGACGTAGATGGGGACGACGTAGATGGGGACGATGTAGATGGGGACGATGTAGATGGGGACGATGGGGGTGATGTAGATGGGGACGATATTGACTCGGATGATATTGAAGGAGATGTGAATGATGACAGTATGAAGATACATTGGAATAATGGCTAAATAAGGGTTAAAGTTAGGACATAAAAATGATACCTGACAGATTTCCTGGCAAACTTTTGCAGAAGGAAAGAGATACAGAAAGGTCACTACAACACACACACACCACCGCAGACATACATAAACACACACACCACCGCAGACATACATAAACACACACACACCACCGCAGACATACATAAACACATACACACACACCACCGCAGACATACATAAACACACACACACACACCACCGCAGACATACATAAACACACACCACCGCAGACATACATAAACACACACACACCACCGCAGACATACATAAACACACACACACACACACACCACCGCAGACATACATAAACACATACACACACACCACCGCAGACATACATAAACACATACACACACACACCACCGCGGACATACATAAACACATACACACACACCACCGCAGACATACATAAACACATACACACACACCACCGCAGACATACATAAACACATACACACACACCACCGCAGACATACATAAACACATACACACACACCACCGCAGACATACATAAACACATACACACACACCACCGCAGACATACATAAACACATACACACACACCACCGCAGACATACATAAACACATACACACACACCACCGCAGACATACATAAACACATACACACACACCACCGCAGACATACATAAACACATACACACACACCACCGCAGACATACATAAACACACACACACACACACCACCGCAGACATACATAAACACACATCCATGCATGAACACACACACACTCACCCTCTCCCTGTTGGTTGGTGTTGCTGTTGAAAATGCAATGCTGCTCCTTGATGAACTGACCAGACAGTCTAATATCCACCTCCCTCTGGCCAACCCTGTATATAACATATTAATATATAAGGTCTGATATCACCTCCCTCTGGTCCACCCTGTATATAACATATTAATATATAAGGTCTGATATCACCTCCCTCTGGTCCACCCTGTATATAACATATTAATATATACAGTCTGATATCACCTCCCTCTGGCCAACCCTGTATATAACATATTAATATATATAACATATATAACATATAATATAGACGGTCTGATATCACCTCCCTCTGGTCCACCCTGTATATAACATATTAATATATAAGGTCTGATATCACCTCCCTCTGGTCCACCCTGTATATAACATATTAATATATACAGTCTGATATCACCTCCCTCTGGTCCACCCCGTATATAACATATTAATATAGACGGTCTGATATCACCTCCCTCTGGTCCACCCCGTATATAACATATTAATATATACAGTCTGATATCACCTCCCTCTGGTCCACCCCGTATATAACCAGTCTGATATCGCCTCCCTCTGGTCCATATAACCTGATATCATATTAATATATACCTCCCTCTGGTCCACCCTGTATATAACATATTAATATATACAGTCTGATATCACCTCCCTCTGGTCCACCCTGTATATAACATATTAATATATACAGTCTGATATCACCTCCCTCTGGTCCACCCTGTATATAACATATTAATATATACAGTCTGATATCACCTCCCTCTGGTCCACCCTGTATATAACATATTAATATAGACGGTCTGATATCACCTCCCTCTGGTCCACCCTGTATATAACATATTAATATAGACAGTCTGATATCACCTCCCTCTGGTCCACCCCGTATATAACATATTAATATAGACGGTCTGATATCACCTCCCTCACCCTGTATATAACATATTAATATATAAGGTCTGATATCACCTCCCTCTGGTCCACCCCGTATATAACATATTAATATAGACGGTCTGATATCACCTCCCTCTGGTCCACCCTGTATATAACATATTAATATAGACGGTCTGATATCACCTCCCTCTGGTCCACCCCGTATATAACATATTAATATAGACGGTCTGATATCACCTCCCTCTGGTCCACCCCGTATATAACATATTAATATAGACGGTCTGATATCGCCTCCCTCTGGTCCACCCTGTATATAACATATTAATATAGACAGTCTGATATCACCTCCCTCTGGTCCACCCCGTATATAACATATTAATATAGACGGTCTGATATAACGTATATAACATATTAATATATACAGTCTGATATCACCTCCCTCTGGTCCACCCCGTATATAACATATTAATATACGGTCTGATATCACCTCCCTCTGGTCCACCCGTATATAACATATTAATATAGACGGTCTGATATCACCTCCCTCTGGTCCACCCCGTATATAACATATTAATATAGACAGTCTGATATCACCTCCCTCTGGTGTATATAACATATTAATATATCACCTCCCTCTGGTCCACCCCGTATATAACATATTAATATAGACGGTCTGATATCGCCTCCCTCTGGTCCACCCAGTAATATATCATATTAATATACGGTCTGATTTCACCTCCCTCTGGTCCACAGTCTGATATCACCTCCCTCTGGTCCACCCCGTATATAACATATTAATATAGACGGTCTGATATCGCCTCCCTCTGGTCCACCCTGTATATAACATATTAATATAGACGGTCTGATATCGCCTCCCTCTGGTCCACCCCGTATATAACATATTAATATATACGGTCTGATATCACCTCCCTCTGGTCCACCCTGTATATAACATATTAATATAGACGGTCTGATATCACCTCCCTCTGGTCCACCCCGTATATATTAATATAGACAGTCTGATATCACCTCCCTCTGGTCCACCCCGTATATAACATATTAATATATAAGGTCTGATATCACCTCCCTCTGGTCCACCCCGTATATAACATATTAATATAGACGGTCTGATATCGCCTCCCTCTGGTCCACCCCGTATATAACATATTAATATAGACGGTCTGATTTCACCTCCCTCTGGTCCACCCTGTATATAACATATTAATATATACAGTCTGATATCACCTCCCTCTGGTCCACCCTGTATATAACATATTAATGATATTATATTAATATAGACGGTCTGATATCGCCTCCCTCTGGTCCACCCCGTATATAACATATTAATATAGACGGTCTGATATCACCTCCCTCTGGTCCACCCTGTATATAACATATTAATATATACAGTCTGATATCACCTCCCTCTGGTCCACCCTGTATATAACATATTAATATAGACGGTCTGATATCGCCTCCCTCTGGTCTGGTCCCTCTGGTCCGCCTCCCTCTGGTCCCCGTATATAACATATTAATATAGACAGTCTGATATCACCTCCCTCTGGTCCACCCTGTATATAACATATTAATATATAAGGTCTGATATCACCTCCCTCTGGTCCACCCTGTATATAACATATTAATATATACGGTCTGATATCACCTCCCTCTGGTCCACCCTGTATATAACATATTAATATATACGGTCTGATATCACCTCCCTCTGGTCCACCCCGTATATAACATATTAATATAGACAGTCTGATATCACCTCCCTCTGGTCCACCATGTATATATTAATATAGACAGTCTGATATCACCTCCCTCTGGTCCACCCTGTATATATTAATATAGACAGTCTGATATCACCTCCCTCTGGTCCACCCTGTATATATTAATATAGACAGTCCGATATCACCTCCCTCTGGTCCACCCTGTATATATTAATATAGACGGTCTGATATCACCTCCGGCTGGTCCACCCTGTATATATTAATATAGACAGTCTGATATCACCTCCCTCTGGTCCACCCTGTATATAAGATATTAATATATACGGTCTGATATCACCACACACTGACCTGGTCACCCCTTCTTTAATGTAGCACGCACGCACACGCACACACACACACACACACACACACACACACACACACACTGACCTGGTCACCCCTTCTTTAATGTAGTACAGTAGACATTCTGACATCAGAGGATCCTCATTTAGATTTACCAGATGGGGTGTCTAGAAAACACACAATCATCAGAACTGGGTGTGTGTGTGTGTGTGTGTATCGTACCTCTTTTGGGGAGAACACTCCCACTATGTGTGTGTGTGTGTGTGTGTGTGTGTGTGTGTGTGTGTGTGTGTGTGTGTAAATGTGTATACGTGTGTGTGTGTGTGTGTGTGTACATGTGTGTGTGTGTATATGTGTGTGTGTGTACATGTGTGTGTGTATACACGTGTGTGTATACACGTGTGTGTGGGTGTATGTGTGTGTGTGTATATGTGTGTGTGTACATGTGTGTGTGTATACACGTGTGTGTGGGTGTATGTGTGTGTGTGTGTATATGTGTGTGTGTGTACATGTGTGTGTGTGTACATGTGTGTGTGTATACATGTGTGTGTGTATACATGTGTGTGTGTGTGTACATGTGTGTGTGTGTGTGTGTACATGTGTGTGTGTGTGTGTACATGTGTGTGTGTATGTGTGTACATGTGTGTGTGTGTGTATATGTGTGTGTGTGTATACATGTGTGTGTGTGTGTATACACGTGTGTGTGTGTACATATGTGTGTGTATACACGTGTGTGTGTACATGTGTGTGTGTATATGTGTGTGTATGTGTGTATATGTGTATGTATACATGTGTGTGTGGGTGGGTGGGTGTGTGTATGTGTGTGTGTGTGTGTGTGTGTGTGTGTGTGTATACACGTGTGTGTGGGTGTATGTGTGTGTGTGTACATGTGTGTGTGTGTGTGTGTGTATATGTGTGTGTGTGTATACACGTGTGTGTGGGTGTATGTGTGTGTGTGTACATGTGTGTGTGTGTGTGTGTGTATATGTGTGTGTGTGTGTATACACGTGTGTGTGGGTGTATGTGTGTGTGTGTACATGTGTGTGTGTGTGTGTGTATACACGTGTGTGTGGGTGTATGTGTGTGTGTACATGTGTGTGTGTGTGTGTGTGTGTGTGTGTGTGTGTGTGTATACACGTGTGTGTGGGTGTATGTGTGTGTGTGTACATATGTGTGTGTGTGTATATGTGTGTGTGTGTATACACGTGTGTGTGGGTGTATGTGTGTGTGTGTACATGTGTGTGTGTGTGTGTATCGTACCCCTTTTGGGGAGAACACTCCCACTGTACCACCATCCTCTTTGATTGACACGCCCATCTCAGCCAGCAGGGACTCTCTGGAGGACACAAGAAACAGGAAGTGAACAGGAAGTGAACAGGGAGTGAACAGGAAGTGAACAGGGAGTCAGTGTAGAGGGGCTGCTCACCTTTCACAGATTATGTTTTTATCACTTGGATCTTCTACGTTTTCTTTCCTTCTTTTCTCTTTTATGTTACTTCCCTCCTCTCCCCTCTCACCTTTCATGTCGTATTGATTCAGTCTTCCTCAGTTTCTCTTCCCAGGTCTCGTTTAGCTCAGCAATAATCTTCTCTGTTTCCTAGACAACAGTATCAATAACAAAACATTAGAACCTAAACCCACCCTTAACAGTACCTTAGGTAGAACCTTGTTTAGAGGTTAAGTAAAGGTCGTTTAGACTCATTGCTATGGTAACAGCTGACCGCCCCTTTAAAGACAAACCTCCAGTCTTTCGGCCACTTCCTCTTTACTGATTGTCTCCAAAAGCTCCTCCCCCTCTGTAAAGTCCGCCGTCATGTGATCTGGGTCTATATCAGGGGTTGGGTTAGAATCCTGATCATGGCTCCGGATGACTTCTGATTGGCCGTTAGCAGTGATTAACAAGTTGGTTGGTGAAGCCACTACACCAGAAGTGATGTCATTGTTGTTCACCTCCACACCTAAAAAGACGATAAAAGGTCAGAGGTCAGGGGTCAGAGCAGGGTGCGTGTGAGTACGATACCTAGGTGGCTGGGAAGATACAGATTACAGGCTGGAGGAGGTTACCTGTAGTAGCTAGTAGTACAGAGGTTATAACAGATAGATTATAGGCTGGAGGAGGTTACCTGTAGTAGCTAGTAGTACAGAGGTTATAACAGATAGATTACAGGCTGGAGGAGGTTACCTGTAGCAGCTAGTAGTACAGAGATTATAACAGATAGATTACAGGCTGGAGGAGGTTACCTGTAGTAGCTAGTAGTACAGAGGTTATAACAGATAGATTACAGGCTGGATGAGGTTACCTGTAGTAGCTAGTAGTACAGAGATTATAACAGATAGATTACAGGCTGGATGAGGTTACCTGTAGTAGCTAGTAGTACAGAGGTTATAACAGATAGATTACAGACTGGAGGAGGTTACCTGTAGTAGCTAGTAGTACAGAGGTTATAACAGATAGATTACAGGCTGGAGGAGGTTACCTGTAGTAGCTAGTAGTACAGAGGTTATAACAGATAGATTACAGGCTGGAGGAGGTTACCTGTAGTAGCTAGTAGTACAGAGGTTATAACAGATAGATTATAGGCTGGAGGAGGTTACCTGTAGTAGCTAGTAGTACAGAGGTTATAACAGATAGATTACAGGCTGGAGGAGGTTACCTGTAGCAGCTAGTAGTACAGAGGTTATAACAGATAGATTACAGGCTGGAGGAGGTTACCTGTAGTAGCTAGTAGTACAGAGGTTATAACAGATAGATTACAGGCTGGAGGAGGTTACCTGTAGTAGCTAGTAGTACAGAGGTTATAACAGATAGATTACAGGCTGGAGGAGGTTACCTGTAGTAGCTAGTAGTACAGAGGTTATAACAGATAGATTACAGGCTGGAGGAGGTTACCTGTAGTAGCTAGTAGTACAGAGGTTATAACAGATAGATTACAGGCTGGATGAGGTTACCTGTAGTAGCTAGTAGTACAGAGGTTATAACAGATAGATTACAGGCTGGAGGAGGTTACCTGTAGTAGCTAGTAGTACAGAGGTTATAACAGATAGATTACAGGCTGGAGGAGGTTACCTGTAGTAGCTAGTAGTACAGAGGTTATAACAGATAGATTACAGGCTGGAGGAGGTTACCTGTTGCAGCTAGTAGTACAGAGGTAATAACAGATAGATTACAGGCTGGAGGAGGTTACCTGTAGTAGCTAGTAGTACAGAGGTTATAACAGATAGATTACAGGCTGGAGGAGGTTACCTGTAGTAGCTAGTAGTACAGAGGTTATAACAGATAGATTACAGGCTGGAGGAGGTTACCTGTAGTAGCTAGTAGTACAGAGGTTATAACAGATAGATTACAGGCTGGAGGAGGTTACCTGTAGTAGCTAGTAGTACAGAGGTTATAACAGATAGATTACAGGCTGGAGGAGGTTACCTGTAGTAGCTAGTAGTACAGAGGTTATAACAGATAGATTACAGGCTGGAGGAGGTTACCTGTAGTAGCTAGTAGTACAGAGGTTATAACAGATAGATTATAGGCTGGAGGAGGTTACCTGTAGTAGCTAGTAGTACAGAGGTTATAACAGATAGATTACAGGCTGGAGGAGGTTACCTGTAGTAGCTAGTAGTACAGAGGTTATAACAGATAGATTACAGGCTGGAGGAGGTTACCTGTAGTAGCTAGTAGTACAGAGGTTATAACAGATAGATTACAGGCTGGAGGAGGTTACCTGTAGCAGCTAGTAGTACAGAGGTTATAACAGATAGATTACAGGCTGGAGGAGGTTACCTGTAGTAGCTAGTAGTACAGAGGTTATAACAGATAGATTACAGGCTGGAGGAGGTTACCTGTAGTAGCTAGTAGTACAGAGGTTATAACAGATAGATTACAGGCTGGAGGAGGTTACCTGTAGTAGCTAGTAGTACAGAGGTTATAACAGATAGATTACAGGCTGGAGGAGGTTACCTGTAGTAGCTAGTAGTACAGAGGTTATAACAGATAGATTACAGGCTGGAGGAGGTTACCTGTAGTAGCTAGTAGTACAGAGGTTATAACAGATAGATTACAGACTGGAGGAGGTTACCTGTAGTAGCTAGTAGTACAGAGGTTATAACAGATAGATTACAGGCTGGAGGAGGTTACCTGTAGTAGCTAGTAGTACAGAGGTTATAACAGATAGATTACAGGCTGGAGGAGGTTACCTGTAGTAGCTAGTAGTACAGAGGTTATAACAGATAGATTACAGGCTGGATGAGGTTACCTGTAGTAGCTAGTAGTACAGAGGTTATAACAGATAGATTACAGGCTGGAGGAGGTTACCTGTAGTAGCTAGTAGTACAGAGGTTATAACAGATAGATTACAGGCTGGATGAGGTTACCTGTAGTAGCTAGTAGTACAGAGGTTATAACAGATAGATTACAGGCTGGATGAGGTTACCTGTAGTAGCTAGTAGTACAGAGGTTATAACAGATAGATTACAGGCTGGAGGAGGTTACCTGTAGTAGCTAGTAGTACAGAGGTTATAACAGATAGATTACAGACTGGAGGAGGTTACCTGTAGTAGCTAGTAGTACAGAGGTTATAACAGATAGATTACAGGCTGGAGGAGGTTACCTGTAGCAGCTAGTAGTACAGAGGTTATAACAGATAGATTACAGGCTGGAGGAGGTTACCTGTAGTAGCTAGTAGTTCAGAGGTTATAACAGATAGATTACAGGCTGGATGAGGTTACCTGTAGTAGCTAGTAGTACAGAGGTTATAACAGATAGATTACAGGCTGGAGGAGGTTACCTGTTAGCCAGAGGTTAAAACAGATAGATTACAGGCTGAGTAGTAGCTAGTAGTACAGAGGTTATAACAGATAGATTACAGGCTGGATGAGGTTACCTGTAGTAGCTAGTAGTACAGAGGTTATAACAGATAGATTACAGGCTGGAGGAGGTTACCTGTAGTAGCTAGTAGTACAGAGGTTATAACAGATAGATTACAGACTGGAGGAGGTTACCTGTAGTAGCTAGTAGTACAGAGGTTATAACAGATAGATTACAGGCTGGAGGAGGTTACCTGTAGCAGCTAGTAGTACAGAGGTTATAACAGATAGATTACAGGCTGGAGGAGGTTACCTGTAGTAGCTAGTAGTACAGAGGTTATAACAGATAGATTACAGGCTGGATGAGGTTACCAGTAGCTAGTAGTACAGAGGTTATAACAGATAGATTACAGGCTGAGGTTACCTGTAGTAGCTAGTAGTACAGAGGTTATAACAGATAGATTACAGGCTGAATGAGGTTACCTGTAGTAGCTAGTAGTACAGAGGTTATAACAGATAGATTACAGGCTGGAGGAGGTTACCTGTAGTAGCTAGTAGTACAGAGGTTATAACAGATAGATTACAGGCTGGAGGAGGTTACCTGTAGTAGCTAGTAGTACAGAGGTTATAACAGATAGATTACAGGCTGGAGGAGGTTACCTGTAGTAGCTAGTAGTACAGAGGTTATAACAGATAGATTACAGGCTGGAGGAGGTTACCTGTAGTAGCTAGTAGTACAGAGATTATAACAGATAGATTACAGACTGGAGGAGGTTACCTGTAGTAGCTAGTAGTACAGAGGTTATAACAGATAGATTACAGACTGGAGGAGGTTACCTGTAGTAGCTAGTAGTACAGAGGTTATAACAGATAGATTACAGGCTGGATGAGGTTACCTGTAGTAGCTAGTAGTACAGAGGTTATAACAGATAGATTACAGGCTGGAGGAGGTTACCTGTAGTAGCTAGTAGTACAGAGGTTATAACAGATAGATTACAGACTGGAGGAGGTTACCTGTAGTAGCTAGTAGTACAGAGGTTATAACAGATAGATTACAGGCTGAATGAGGTTACCTGTAGTAGCTAGTAGTACAGAGGTTATAACAGATAGATTACAGGCTGGAGGAGGTTACCTGTAGTAGCTAGTAGTACAGAGGTTATAACAGATAGATTACAGGCTGGATGAGGTTACCTGTAGTAGCTAGTAGTACAGAGGTTATAACAGATAGATTACAGGCTGAATGAGGTTACCTGTAGTAGCTAGTAGTACAGAGGTTATAACAGATAGATTAAAGGCTGGAGGAGGTTACCTGTAGTAGCTAGTAGTACAGAGGTTATAACAGATAGATTACAGGCTGGAGGAGGTTACCTGTAGTAGCTAGTAGTACAGAGGTTATAACAGATAGATTACAGGCTGGAGGAGGTTACCTGTAGTAGCTAGTAGTACAGAGGTTATAACAGATAGATTACAGGCTGGATGAGGTTACCTGTAGTAGCTAGTAGTACAGAGGTTATAACAGATAGATTAAAGGCTGGATGAGGTTACCTGTAGTAGCTAGTAGTACAGAGGTTATAACAGATAGATTACAGGCTGGAGGAGGTTACCTGTAGCAGCTAGTAGTACAGAGGTTATAACAGATAGATTACAGGCTGGAGGAGGTTACCTGTAGTAGCTAGTAGTACAGAGGTTATAACAGATAGATTACAGGCTGGAGGAGGTTACCTGTAGTAGCTAGTAGTACAGAGGTTATAACAGATAGATTACAGGCTGGATGAGGTTACCAGTAGCAGCTAGTAGTTCAGAGAGACCCTGTGAAAATAGCAGATCTCTCAATCTGTTGACTTCCTCCTTCAACTCTCTTATCAGTCGGGCGTTGGGGTCCTCATTGATGATGGCATTACATCGGATCTGTTTAGCACGGTCTGCATACCTGCCCACACACACACGCGCCACACACACACGCGCCACACAGATAATAGACTGATTAATTACCTGAGTGTAATAAGTGCAATAGACAGATTAATTACCTGAGTGTAATAAGTGTAATAGACAGATTAATTACCCGAGTGTAATAAGTGTAATAGACAGATTAATTACCCAAGTGTAATAAGTGTAATAGACAGATTAATTACCCGAGTGTAATAAGTGTAATAGACAGATTAATTACCCGAGTGTAATAAGTGTAATAGACAGATTAATTACCCGAGTGTAATAAGTGTAATAGACAGATTAATTACCCGAGTGTAATAAGTGTAATACAGATTAATTACCCGAGTGTAATAAGTGTAATACAGATTAATTACCCGAGTGTAATAAGTGTAATACAGATTAATTACCCGAGTGTAATAAGTGTAATAGACAGATTAATTACCAGAGTGTAATAAGTGTAATAGACAGATTAATTACCCGAGTGTAATAAGTGTAATAGACAGATTAATTACCCGAGTGTAATAAGTGTAATACAGATTAATTACCCGAGTGTAATAAGTGTAATACAGATTAATTACCCGAGTGTAATAAGTGTAATAGACAGATTAATTACCCGAGTGTAATAAGTGTAATAGACAGATTAATTACCTGAGTGTAATAAGTGTAATAGACAGATTAATTACCCGAGTGTAATAAGTGTAATAGACAGATTAAATACCCGAGTGTAATAAGTGTAATAGACAGATTAATTACCAGAGTGTAATAAGTGTAATAGACAGATTAATTACCAGAGTGTAATAAGTGTAATAGACAGATTAATTACCAGAGTGTAATAAGTGTAATAGACAGATTAATTACCCGAGTGTAATAAGTGTAATAGACAGATTAATTACCTGAGTGTAATAAGTGTAATAGACAGATTAATTACCTGAGTGTAATAAGTGTAATAGACAGATTAATTACCTGAGTGTAATAAGTGTAATAGACAGATTAATTACCCGAGTGTAATAAGTGTAATAGACAGATTAATTACCTGAGTGTAATAAGTGTAATAGACAGATTAATTACCTGAGTGTAATAAGTGCAATAGACAGATTAATTACCCGAGTGTAATAAGTGTAATAGACAGATTAATTACCCGAGTGTAATAAGTGTAATACAGATTAATTACCTGAGTGTAATAAGTGTAATAGACAGATTAATTACCCGAGTGTAATAAGTGTAATAGACAGATTAATTACCCGAGTGTAATAAGTGTAATACAGATTAATTACCTGAGTGTAATAAGTGTAATAGACAGATTAATTACCCGAGTGTAATAAGTGTAATAGACAGATTAATTACCTGAGTGTAATAAGTGTAATACAGATTAATTACCTGAGTGTAATAAGTGCAATAGACAGATTAATTACCCGAGTGTAATAAGTGTAATACAGATTAATTACCCGAGTGTAATAAGTGTAATACAGATTAATTACCCGAGTGTAATAAGTGTAATAGACAGATTAATTACCCGAGTGTAATAAGTGTAATACAGATTAATTACCTGAGTGTAATAAGTGCAATAGACAGATTAATTACCCGAGTGTAATAAGTGTAATAGACAGATTAATTACCCGAGTGTAATAAGTGTAATAGACAGATTAATTACCTGAGTGTAATAAGTGTAATAGACAGATTAATTACCCGAGTGTAATAAGTGTAATAGACAGATTAATTACCCGAGTGTAATAAGTGTAATAGACAGATTAATTACCCGAGTGTAATAAGTGTAATACAGATTAATTACCCGAGTGTAATAAGTGTAATAGACAGATTAATTACCAGAGTGTAATAAGTGTAATAGACAGATTAATTACCCGAGTGTAATAAGTGTAATACAGATTAATTACCGAGTGTAATAAGTGCAATAGACAGATTAATTACCCGAGTGTAATAAGTGTAATACAGATTAATTACCAGAGTGTAATAAGTGTAATAGACAGATTAATTACCAGAGTGTAATAAGTGTAATACAGATTAATTACCGAGTGTAATAAGTGCAATAGACAGATTAATTACCTGAGTGTAATAAGTGTAATAGACAGATTAATTACCTGAGTGTAATAAGTGTAATAGACAGATTAATTACCTGAGTGTAATAAGTGTAATAGACAGATTAATTACCTGAGTGTAATAAGTGTAATAGACAGATTAATTACCCGAGTGTAATAAGTGTAATAGACAGATTAATTACCTGAGTGTAATAAGTGTAATAGACAGATTAATTACCCGAGTGTAATAAGTGTAATAGACAGATTAATTACCTGAGTGTAATAAGTGTAATAGACAGATTAATTACCTGAGTGTAATAAGTGTAATAGACAGATTAATTACCTGAGTGTAATAAGTGTAATAGACAGATTAATTACCCGAGTGTAATAAGTGTAATAGACAGATTAATTACCTGAGTGTAATAAGTGTAATACAGATTAATTACCGAGTGTAATAAGTGTAATAGACAGATTAATTACCCGAGTGTAATAAGTGTAATAGACAGATTAATTACCTGAGTGTAATAAGTGTAATAGACAGATTAATTACCCGAGTGTAATAAGTGTAATAGACAGATTAATTACCCGAGTGTAATAAGTGTAATACAGATTAATTACCCGAGTGTAATAAGTGTAATAGACAGATTAATTACCCGAGTGTAATAAGTGTAATAGACAGATTAATTACCTGAGTGTAATAAGTGTAATACAGATTAATTACCTGAGTGTAATAAGTGTAATACAGATTAATTACCTGAGTGTAATAAGTGCAATAGACAGATTAATTACCCGAGTGTAATAAGTGTAATAGACAGATTAATTACCTGAGTGTAATAAGTGTAATAGACAGATTAATTACCCGAGTGTAATAAGTGCAATAGACAGATTAATAACCCGAGTGTAATAAGTGTAATACAGATTAATTACCCAAGTGTAATAAGTGTAATAGACAGATTAATTACCCGAGTGTAATAAGTGTAATACAGATTAATTACCTGAGTGTACTAAGTGTTTCTTCATAATTGATGTCTGCTGGACTGAGAGCCGCAATCATGGCTGTTCTAGAGTTCCCCCCTGACAGAGAGACAGACACGCCGTCGTTACAGAGAGACAGACACCCGGTCGTTACAGAGAGACAGACACCCGGTCGTTACAGAGAGACAGACACCCGGTCGTTACAGAGAGACAGACACCCGGTCGTTACAGAGAGACAGACACGCCGTCGTTACAGAGAGACAGACACGCCGTCGTTACAGAGAGACAGACACGCCGTCGTTACAGAGAGACAGACACCCGGTCGTTACAGAGAGACAGACACCCGGTCGTTACAGAGAGACAGACACGCCGTCGTTACAGAGAGACAGACACCCGGTCGTTACAGAGAGACAGACACGCCGTCGTTACAGAGAGACAGACACGCCGTCGTTACAGAGAGACAGACACGCCGTCGTTACAGAGAGACAGACACGCCGTCGTTACAGAGAGACAGACACGCCGTCGTTACAGAGAGACAGACACGCCGTCGTTACAGAGAGACAGACACGCCGTCGTTACAGAGAGACAGACACGCCGTCGTTACAGAGAGACAGACACGCCGTCGTTACAGAGAGACAGACACGCGGTCGCACGCCGTACCTCACCTCCTCCCTGTGCCGTACCTCACCTCCTCCCTGTGCCGTACCTCACCTCCTCCCTGTGCTGTACCTCACCTGCCTGTGCCGTATCTCACCACCTCCCTGTGCTGTACCTCACCTCCCTGTGCTGTACCTCACCTGCCTGTGCCGTACCTCACCTCCTGCCTGTGCTGTACCTCACCTCCTCCCTGTACCGTACCTCACCTCTCTGTACCGTACCTCACCTCCTCCCTGTGCTGTACCTCACCTCCTCCCTGTACCGTACCTCACCTCCTCCCTGTACCGTACCTCACCTCCTCCCTGTACCGTACCTCACCTCCTCCCTGTACCGTACCTCACCTCCTCCCTGTACCGTACCTCACCTCCTGCCTGTACCGTACCTCACCTCCTGCCTGTACCGTACCTCACCTCCTGCCTGTACTGTACCTCCTTCTTACCCAGGTTTTCCTTCAGTAACCAGGTCAGAACTGAGTCCCTGTACGGGATAAAGTCTGATCTCCTCTTCTTACTGCTTTGCTGAAAACACAACAGAGAAACAGAGAGTTAGAAAACAAAGACCAAAGCCATGTAGTACTCATTTATTAGCATAGAGTGTAATGTGTGTGTGTGTGTGTGTGTGTGTCTGGTTGTCTGTGTGTGTGTGTGTGTGTGTGTCTGGTTGTCTGTGTGTGTGTGTGTCTGGTTGTTGTGTGTGTGTGTGTGTGTGTGTGTCTGGTTGTCTGTCTGTCTGTCTGTCTGTCTGTGTGTGTGTGTCTGGTTGTCTGTGTGTGTGTCTGGTTGTCTGTGTGTGTGTGTGTGTGTGTGTGTGTTTGTCTGGTTGTCTCTGTGTGTGTGTGTGTATCTGTCTGTGTGTGTGTATCTGTCTGGGTGTGTGTGTATCTGTCTGGGTGTGTGTGTATCTGTCTGGGTGTGTGTCTGGTTGTCTGTGTGTGTGTGTGTGTGTGTCTGGTTGTCTGGTTGTGTGTGTGTGTGTGTCTGGTTGTGTGTGTGTGTGTGTGTGTGTGTGTGTGTGTGTGTGTGTGTGTGTGTGTGGTTGTGTGTGTGTGTGTGTGTGTGTCTGGTTGTGTGTGTGTGTGTGTGTGTGTGTGTGTGTGTCTTTGTTTGCCAGTGTGTGTGTGTGTGTGTGTCTGGTTGTGTGTGTGTG
>CM055735.1:23706146-23718646 GCA_029465975.1 Dallia pectoralis
ACTAGAATATAGTACACACTAGAATATAATATAGTACACATTAGAATATAGTACACATTAGAATATAGTACTAGTACACACTCGAATATAGTACTCTCTTGAATATAGTACACTCTCGAATATAGTACACACTAGAATATAGTACACACTAGAATACTAGAATATAGTACACACTAGAATATAGTACTAGTACACTCTAGAATATAGTACACTAGAATATAGTACACATTAGAATATAGTACTAGTACACACTCGAATATAGTACACACTAGAATATAGTACACATTAGAATATAGTACACATTAGAATATAGTACTAGTACACTCTAGAATATAGTACACTAGAATATAGTACACATTAGAATATAGTACTAGTAATAGAGAGTGTTTACGGGGTGTATTACCTCCACAGAGAAGGAGAGATCAGTGTCTTTGTTCCCAACTGTTCTATTAAACAGATCCTCACACAGCTGAAGAATCAAGACAATACCGGTTAAACACATCAGAATCAAGACAATACCGGTTAAACACATCAGAATCAAGACAATACCGGTTAAACACATCAGAATCAAGACAATACCGGTTAAACACATCAGAATCAAGACAATACCAGTTAAACACATCAGAATCAAGACAATACCGGTTAAACACATCAGAATCAAGACAATACCAGTTAAACACATCAGAATCAAGACAATACCAGTTAAACACATCAGAATCAAGACAATACCGGTTAAACACATCAGAATCAAGACAATACCGGTTAAACACATCAGAATCAAGACAATACCGGTTAAACACATCAGAATCAAGACAATACCAGTTAAACACATCAAAATCAAGACAATACCAGTTAAACACATCAAAATCAAGACAATACCAGTTAAATCACATTTTATAATGAAGAGGGAATAGAGGTTATGGGTTAAAGGTTAACGAGTTAAAGGTCATGGATTACCTGTGGTATGATCCCCTCCTGCCCTTCCTCCTGCCTCCCCATCATGGTGTAACTCTTTCCTGCTCCTGTTATAATCATCATCATCATCAAAATGATTAACCATCATCACAACTAGATACAATCATCATCAGCAGCAGCAAACTTATAGCGGCTAGCAGGCTACAACTCCCACGGCACCACTATATGTAATCAGAGTCATTATCACCACTATATATAATCAGAGTCATTATCACCACTATATATAATCAGAGTCATTATCACCACTATATGTAATCAGAGTCATTATCACCACTATATATAATCAGAGTCATTATCACCACTATATATAATCAGAGTCATTATCACCACTATATATAATCAGAGTCATTATCACCACTATATGTAATCAGAGTCATTATCACCACTATATATAATCAGAGTCATTATCACCACTATATATAATCAGAGTCATTATCACCACTATATATAATCAGAGTCATTATCACCACTATATATAATCAGAGTCATTATCACCACTATATATAATCAGAGTCATTATCACCACTATATATAATCAGAGTCATTATCACCACTATATATAATCAGAGTCATTATCACCACTATATATAATCAGAGTCATTATCACCACTATATATAATCAGAGTCATTATCACCACTATATATAATCAGAGTCATTATCACCACTATATATAATCAGAGTCATTATCACCACTATATGTAATCAGAGTCATTATCACCACTATATATAATCAGAGTCATTATCACCACTATATATAATCAGAGTCATTATCACCACTATATATAATCAGAGTCATTATCACCACTATATATAATCAGAGTCATTATCACCACTATATATAATCAGAGTCATTATCACCACTATATATAATCAGAGTCATTATCACCACTATATATAATCAGAGTCATTATCACCACTATATGTAATCAGAGTCATTATCACCACTATATATAATCAGAGTCATTATCACCACTATATATAATCAGAGTCATTATCACCACTATATATAATCAGAGTCATTATCACCACTATATATAATCAGAGTCATTATCACCACTATATATAATCAGAGTCATTATCACCACTATATATAATCAGAGTCATTATCACCACTATATATAATCAGAGTCATTATCACCACTATATATAATCAGAGTCATTATCACCACTATATATAATCAGAGTCATTATCACCACTATATATAATCAGAGTCATTATCACCACTATATATAATCAGAGTCATTATCACCACTATATATAATCAGAGTCATTATCACCACTATATATAATCAGAGTCATTATCACCACTATATATAATCAGAGTCATTATCACCACTATATATAATCAGAGTCATTATCACCACTATATATAATCAGAGTCATTATCACCACTATATATAATCAGAGTCATTATCACCACTATATATAATCAGAGTCATTATCACCACTATATATAATCAGAGTCATTATCACCACTATATATAATCAGAGTCATTATCACCACTATATATAATCAGAGTCATTATCACCACTATATATAATCAGAGTCATTATCACCACTATATATAATCAGAGTCATTATCTATATATAATCAGAGTCATTATCACCACTATATATAATCAGAGTCATTATCACCACTATATATAATCAGAGTCATTATCACCACTATATATAATCAGAGTCATTATCACCACTATATATCAGAGTCATTATCACCACTATATATAATCAGAGTCATTATCAGTCATTATCACTATATATAATCAGAGTCATTATCACCACTATATATAATCAGAGTCATTATCACCACTATATATAATCAGAGTCATTATCACCACTATATATAATCAGAGTCATTATCACCACTATATATAATCAGAGTCATTATCACCACTATATATAATCAGAGTCATTATCACCACTATATATAATCAGAGTCATTATCACCACTATATATAATCAGAGTCATTATCACCACTATATATAATCAGAGTCATTATCACCACTATATATAATCAGAGTCATTATCACCACTATATATAATCAGAGTCATTATCACCACTATATATAATCAGAGTCATTATCACCACTATATATAATCAGAGTCATTATCACCACTATATATAATCAGAGTCATTATCACCACTATATATAATCAGAGTCATTATCACCACTATATAATCAGAGTATTATCACCACTATATATAATCAGAGTCATTATCACCACTATATATAATCAGAGTCATTATCACTATATATAATCAGAGTCTATATATAATCAGAGTCATTATCACCACTATATATAATCAGAGTCATTATCACCACTATATATAATAGTAATCTATATATAAGAGTCATTATCACCACTATATATAATCAGAGTCATTATCACCACTATATATAATCAGAGTCATTATCACCACTATATATAATCAGAGTCATTATCACCACTATATATAATCAGAGTCATTATCACCACTATATATAATCAGAGTCATTATCACCACTATATATAATCAGAGTCATTATCACCACTATATATAATCAGAGTCATTATCACCACTATATATAATCAGAGTCATTATCACCACTATATATAATCAGAGTCATTATCACCACTATATATAATCAGAGTCATTATCACCACTATATATAATCAGAGTCATTATCACCACTATATATAATCAGAGTCATTATCACCACTATATATAATCAGAGTCATTATCACCACTATATATAATCAGAGTCATTATCACCACTATATATAATCAGAGTCATTATCACCACTATATATAATCAGAGTCATTATCACCACTATATATAATCAGAGTCATTATCACCACTATATATAATCAGAGTCATTATCACCACTATATATAATCAGAGTCATTATCACCACTATATATAATCAGAGTCATTATCACCACTATATATAATCAGAGTCATTATCACCACTATATATAATCAGAGTCATTATCACCACTATATATAATCAGAGTCATTATCACCACTATATATAATCAGAGTCATTATCACCACTATATATAATCAGAGTCATTATCACCACTATATATAATCAGAGTCATTATCACCACTATATATAATCAGAGTCATTATCACCACTATATATAATCAGAGTCATTATACTATATAATCAGAGTCATTATCACCACTATATATAATCAGAGTCATTATCACCACTATATATAATCAGAGTCATTATCACCACTATATATAATCAGAGTCATTATCACCACTATATATAAATCTATATATAATCAGAGTCATTATCACCACTACTATATAATCAGAGTCATTATCACCACTATATATAATCAGAGTCATTATCACCACTATATGTAATCAGAGTCATTATCATCACCACTATTTATAATCAGAGTCATTATCACCACTATATATAATCAGAGTCATTATCACCACTATATATAATCAGAGTCATTATCACCACTATATATAATCAGAGTCATTATCACCACTATATATAATCAGAGTCATTATCACCACTATATATAATCAGAGTCATTATCACCACTATATATAATCAGAGTCATTATCACCACTATATATAATCAGAGTCATTATCACCACTATATATAATCAGAGTCATTATCACCACTATATATAATCAGAGTCATTATCACCACTATATATAATCAGAGTCATTATCACCACTATATATAATCAGAGTCATTATCACCACTATATATAATCAGAGTCATTATCACCACTATATATAATCAGAGTCATTATCACCACTATATATAATCAGAGTCATTATCACCACTATATATAATCAGAGTCATTATCACCACTATATATAATCAGAGTCATTATCACCACTATATATAATCAGAGTCATTATCACCACTATATATAATCAGAGTCATTATCACCACTATATATAATCAGAGTCATTATCACCACTATATATAATCAGAGTCATTATCACCACTATATATAATCAGAGTCATTATCACCACTATATATAATCAGAGTCATTATCACCACTATATATAATCAGAGTCATTATCACCACTATATATAATCAGAGTCATTATCACCACTATATATAATCAGAGTCATTATCACCACTATATATAATCAGAGTCATTATCACCACTATATATAATCAGAGTCATTATCACCACTATATATAATCAGAGTCATTATCACCACTATATATAATCAGAGTCATTATCACCACTATATATAATCAGAGTCATTATCACCACTATATATAATCAGAGTCATTATCACCACTATATATAATCAGAGTCATTATCACCACTATATATAATCAGAGTCATTATCACCACTATATATAATCAGAGTCATTATCACCACTATATATAATCAGAGTCATTACTATATATAATCAGAGTCATTATCACCACTATATATAATCAGAGTCATTATCACCACTATATATAATCAGAGTCATTATCACCACTATATATAATCAGAGTCATTATCACCACTATATATAATCAGAGTCATTATCACCACTATATATAATCAGAGTCATTATCTATATATAATCAGAGTCATTACTATATATAATCAGAGTCATTATCACCACTATATATAATCAGAGTCATTATCACCACTATATGTAATCAGAGTCATTATCACCACTATATATAATCAGAGTCATTATCACCACTATATATAATCAGAGTCATTATCACCACTATATATAATCAGAGTCATTATCACCACTATATATAATCAGAGTCATTATCACCACTATATATAATCAGAGTCATTATCACCACTATATATAATCAGAGTCATTATCACCACTATATATAATCAGAGTCATTATCACCACTATATATAATCAGAGTCATTATCACCACTATATATAATCAGAGTCATTATCACCACTATATATAATCAGAGTCATTATCACCACTATATATAATCAGAGTCATTATCACCACTATATATAATCAGAGTCATTATCACCACTATATATAATCAGAGTCATTATCACCACTATATATAATCAGAGTCATTATCACCACTATATATAATCAGAGTCATTATCACCACTATATATAATCAGAGTCATTATCACCACTATATATAATCAGAGTCATTATCACCACTATATATAATCAGAGTCATTATCACCACTATATATAATCAGAGTCATTATCACCACTATATATAATCAGAGTCATTATCACCACTATATATAATCAGAGTCATTATCACCACTATATATAATCAGAGTCATTATCACCACTATATATAATCAGAGTCATTATCACCACTATATATAATCAGAGTCATTATCACCACTATATATAATCAGAGTCATTATCACCACTATATATAATCAGAGTCATTATCACCACTATATATAATCAGAGTCATTATCACCACTATATATAATCAGAGTCATTATCACCACTATATATAATCAGAGTCATTATCACCACTATATATAATCAGAGTCATCAGAGTCATTATCACCACTATATATAATCAGAGTCATTATCACCACTATATATAATCAGAGTCATTATCACCACTATATATAATCAGAGTCATTATCACCACTATATATAATCAGAGTCATTATCACCACTATATATAATCAGAGTCATTATCACCACTATATATAATCAGAGTCATTATCACCACTATATATAATCAGAGTCATTATCACCACTATATATAATCAGAGTCATTATCACCACTATATATAATCAGAGTCATTATCACCACTATATATAATCAGAGTCATTATCACCACTATATATAATCAGAGTCATTATCACCACTATATATAATCAGAGTCATTATCACCACTATATATAATCAGAGTCATTATCACCACTATATATAATCAGAGTCATTATCACCACTATATATAATCAGAGTCATTATCACCACTATATATAATCAGAGTCATTATCACCACTATATATAATCAGAGTCATTATCACCACTATATATAATCAGAGTCATTATCACCACTATATGTAATCAGAGTCATTATCACCACTATATATAATCAGAGTCATTATCACCACTATATATAATCAGAGTCATTATCACCACTATATATAATCAGAGTCATTATCACCACTATATAATCAGAGTCATTATCACCACTATATATAATCAGAGTCATTATCACCACTATATATAATCAGAGTCATTATCACCACTATATATAATCAGAGTCATTATCACCACTATATATAATCAGAGTCATTATCACCACTATATATAATCAGAGTCATTATCACTATATATAATCAGAGTCATTATCACCACTATATATAATCAGAGTCATTATCACCACTATATATAATCAGAGTCATTATCACCACTATATATAATCAGAGTCATTATCACCACTATATATAATCAGAGTCATTATCACCACTATATATAATCAGAGTCATTATCACCACTATATATAATCAGAGTCATTATCACACTATATATAATCAGAGTATTATCACCACTATATATAATCAGAGTCATTATCACCACTATATATAATCAGAGTCATTATCACCACTATATATAATCAGAGTCATTATCACCACTATATATAATCAGAGTCATTATCACCACTATATATAATCAGAGTCATTATCACCACTATATATAATCAGAGTCATTATCACCATATATAATAATCAGAGTCATTATCACTATATGTAATCATCAGAGTCATTATCACCACTATATATAATCAGAGTCATTATCACCACTATATATAATCAGAGTCATTATCACCACTATATATAATAATCAGAGTCATTATCACCCTATATGTAATCAGAGTATTATCACCACTATATATAATCAGAGTCATTATCACCACTATATATAATCAGAGTCATTATCACCACTATATATAATCAGAGTCATTATCACCACTATATGTAATCAGAGTCATTATCACCACTATATATAATCAGAGTCATTATCACCACTATATATAATCAGAGTCATTATCACCACTATATGTAATCAGAGTCATTATCACCACTATATATAATCAGAGTCATTATCACCACTATATATAATCAGAGTCATTATCACCACTATATGTAATCAGAGTCATTATCACCACTATATATAATCAGAGTCATTATCACCACTATATGTAATCAGAGTCATTATCACCACTATATGTAATCAGAGTCATTATCACCACTATATATAATCAGAGTCATTATCACCACTATATGTAATCAGAGTCATTATCACCACTATATATAATCAGAGTCATTATCACCACTATATATAATCAGAGTCATTATCACCACTATATATAATCAGAGTCATTATCACCACTATATATAATCAGAGTCATTATCACCACTATATATAATCAGAGTCATTATCACCACTATATGTAATCAGAGTCATTATCACCACTATATATAATCAGAGTCATTATCACCACTATATATAATCAGAGTCATTATCACCACTATATATAATCAGAGTCATTATCACCACTATATATAATCAGAGTCATTATCACCACTATATATAATCAGAGTCATTATCACCACTATATATAATCAGAGTCATTATCACCACTATATATAATCAGAGTCATTATCACCACTATATATAATCAGAGTCATTATCACCACTATATATAATCAGAGTCATTATCACCACTATATATAATCAGAGTCATTATCACCACTATATGTAATCAGAGTCATTATCACCACTATATATAATCAGAGTCATTATCACCACTATATATAATCAGAGTCATTATCACCACTATATATAATCAGAGTCATTATCACCACTATATATAATCAGAGTCATTATCACCACTATATATAATCAGAGTCATTATCACCACTATATATAATCAGAGTCATTATCACCACTATATATAATCAGAGTCATTATCACCACTATATATAATCAGAGTCATTATCACCACTATATATAATCAGAGTCATTATCACCACTATATATAATCAGAGTCATTATCACCACTATATATAATCAGAGTCATTATCACCACTATATATAATCAGAGTCATTATCACCACTATATATAATCAGAGTCATTATCACCACTATATATAATCAGAGTCATTATCACCACTATATATAATCAGAGTCATTATCACCACTATATGTAATCAGAGTCATTATCACCACTATATATAATCAGAGTCATTATCACCACTATATATAATCAGAGTCATTATCATAATATCATTATCCACTATAATCAGAGTAATCAGAGTCATTAATCACCACTATATGTAATCAGAGTCATTATCACCACTATATATAATCAGAGTCATTATCACCACTATATATAATCAGAGTCATTATCACCACTATATGTAATCATCAGAGTCATTATCACCACTATATGTAATCAGAGTCATTATCACCACTATATATAATCAGAGTCATTATCACCACCACTGAAAAAGAGTTGTCAGAACAAAATAATTGTTGTAAACAAACTAGGCGAATAAAACTATTTTTTTATGACGAAAACTATCAGCAGAAGCTACAATGGTGTATTAAACCAAATCATATATCAAATAGACTACTGCTAGTTAGGTGAACCAACCTGTCTGTCCGTAAGCAAAGATACACACATTGTATCCCTCGAAGGCATGTAGCAACATCTCTTTCCCAATGTCCAAATATACCTGACGCTGGGAGGCAAACGTCTCATCCTCTGGCTGCAAGAGAGTGAAACCGGCATTATAGTTGGCTCAATGTAAATACATAGTTACCACATTATAAATGGGAAATAGTGAAACTGTCATTACAGTTGGCTCAACATGAATACATAGTTACCACATTATAAATGGGAAATAGTGAAACTGTCATTACAGTTGGCTCAACATGAATACATACTATAGGTAAATATATAATTTACCATTGTGTGGGACCAGTAGGAGTAGTCAAAGGTAAAACTTTTGGCTTCAGTCTTCGGCTGTTTGGGGTTGGAGATGCCTGAAGAAAATGCAAACAGATATAATATAATAAGATTACTAATATGCTAATATATGACAATAGTCCATACTGGATGGTTGATTTATTAACTGTCTCCAATGAGAGAATGCTTCAAATTTATGTCTTGCTCATGTTAGCTAGCTGGCTTGTTGCCATTAGGTTGTTAGCTGATGTTTTGCTCATGTTAGCTAGCTGGCTTGTTGTTGCCATTAGGTTGTTAGCTGATGTTTTGCTCATGTTAGCTAGCTGGCTTGTTGTTGCCATTAGGTTGTTAGCTGATGTTTTGCTCATGTTAGCTAGCTGGCTTGCTGTTGCCATTAGGTTGTTAGCTGATGTTTTGCTCATGTTAGCTAGCTGGCTTGTTGTTGCCATTAGGTTGTTAGCTGATGTTTTGCTCATGTTAGCTAGCTGGCTTGCTGTTGCCATTAGGTTGTTAGCTGATGTTTTGCTCATTTTAGCTAGCTGGCTTGTTGTTGCCATTAGGTTGTTAGCTGATGTTTTGCTCATGTTAGCTAGCTGGCTTGTTGTTGCCATTAGGTTGTTAGCTGATGTTTTGCTCATTGTAGCTAGCTGGGGTCCGTTTCAAGAAGGAGGTTTAACAAACTCTAAATCTAACCCTGACCTCGGAGTTGATTTACCCTAAGATGGAAAACTCGGTTTCAGAACAGCTGCATTGAGTTGGTTCAATGAACTCAGTGTAGGTTCACTCAGAGTGACGCGTGTGCACCGCCGCTATAAAAAGGCAGCATGAATGGAGCCGCGATTCTACGATTCACCATGGCAACCAGCATTACTACCGCATACCTCACCCCAATAGAGCTTGAAATACTGAAAAAAATGCTGCTCGGGTCAACGCGTAAGTTCCAATATAGTGTTTTAATTTGATTTTTAATTTACACAATAATTTTAATTTATATTTTTTTATTAATTCACAGTTGGTAAATACTTTTTTTTGACACTCTGTTAGAACAAACTACACACAGGCCTGAAATACAAGGCGATGCTCAAATTTAATTTAAAGTATTATATTACAGGTAAAAACTGGTAGAATGGTATTGACGCTATATCTATTTCATTTATAGGTGCAATCCTGCGGGTGAAAAACACATTTTTGTGCCATCAATGCAGCCAATCGCATTAGGAAATCCTAAAATAAATTCAAATAATTTATACCAGTCTGATCTTGCAGCACCATGTCATTAACCGAATTATAGTTAATAACTATTCATTGTAAAGGGTTTTGCATTATTCACCTGCAATGCTGTGGACCTCTTCTTTAATGTCTCTCACTGGTTTGTGTCCAGGGAACACTACAAACACGTTTAATATAACAGCTCTGCATACAGTGGCTGTAATACTGCCCTAAAACTGACGTTTGCAAAAAACGTAATGCGACACAAATAATCTGCTCGATGTAAGAGCATGTCCACGATGGGTTACATTAGTGATATGAGGATAGATAAGGTTATGTACATATCTGATAGATTGTACAGAAAAACTATACAGCGGAGATAGGAAGTTATCTGGAAATTAAAATACATCTAGTCGGGTTTCTTCTTCATCTGCAGGATCGTGTAACAAAAGGACATGTCATGTTCGAGAAAAAAACTTTAATCTATAACGTCACCTAAGTAAGTTAATAAAACAATCCTATATTATTCATGCAGATGACAACACTGCGCTAAAATGCACCTGATGCTGACTGAATTAATTAAAAATGAAATGAAAGAGCGCTGTGTCAGAGGGAGGAGACTGAGAGAAACTCCAGGTTTATTGAAGAAAAACTGCTCCCGACAAGGTTAGGTTCACCGACTCAGTTACCATAGTAACTGACTCTGAGGTTAAGTTTCCTCCCTTTCTGAAACAGAAAACTCAGAGTTTCCCTCATCTCAGGGTAAAAAAACTCTGAAACGGGCCCCTGGCTTGTTGTTGCCATTAGGTTGTAAGCTTTTCTGATGCTCTATGCAATACTCAAAAACAACATTTGTATTTTAACGAAACTTTGGTATTTAAAGAAACAACAATATTTAGTAGAAACTATAGTATTTAAAGGAAAACATTTTTTTTAAAGAAACAACTGTCGGCGTGCATGTGTGTTTAGGTGTGTTAGTGTGTTGCTGTGTGAGTGTGTGTTTAGGTGTGTTAGTGTGTTGCTGTGTGAGTGTGTGTTTAGGTGTGTTAGTGTGTTGCTGCGTAAGTGTGTGTTTAGGTGTGTTAGTGTGTTGCTGCGTGAGTGTGTGTTTAGGTGTGTTAGTGTGTTGCTGTGTGAGTGTGTGTTTAGGTGTGTTAGTGTGTTGCTGTGTGAGTAGGTGTTTAGGTGTGTTAGTGTGTTGCTGTGTGAGTAGGTGTGTTAGTGTGTTGCTGTGTGAGTGTGTGTTTAGGTGTGTTAGTGTGTTGCTGCGTGAGTGTGTGTTTAAGTGTGTTAGTGTGTTGCTGCGTAAGTGTGTGTTTAAGTGTGTTAGTGTGTTGCTGCGTGAGTGTGTGTGTGTGTTTAGGTGTGTTAGTGTGTTGCTGTG
>CM055735.1:23721146-23723646 GCA_029465975.1 Dallia pectoralis
TATTAAGAGGCGTAATCTGGACCAGACCATCTATTTATTAAGAGGGGTAATCTGGACTAGACCATCTATTTATTAAGAGGGGTAACCTGGACCAGACCATCTATTTATCAAGAGGGGTAACCTGGACCAGACCATCTATTTATTAAGAGGGGTAACCTGGACCAGACCATCAATTTATTAAGAGGCGTAACCTGGACTAGACCATCTATTTATTAAGAGGGGTAACCTGGACCAGACCATCTATTTATTAAGAGGGGTAACCTGGACCAGACCATCTATTTATTAAGAGGCGTAATCTGGACTAGACCATCTATTTATTAAGAGGGGTAACCTGGACTAGACCATCTATTTATTAAGAGGGGTAAAATCGTGTGTGTGTGTGTGTGTGTGTAGAACTTACAGGTGGAGTTGCCCTGCATCTGGATAACACACTTGGCGTCTCTGCTGGTCTCCCGGGAGTTGAAAGGTCGCACACGAACTGCTACCTTCACCGAGGCTCCTGCCATGATGACCTCTGTACCCCTAAACATAGAACCATTTCTAGGGTCACTTAAAATTAAACACAATGCTTACCCAACCCTCTTGCCATGATGACCTCTAAACCCCTAAATACAGAACAAATCTTTACAGCAGAGAACATTTTTTAGAGTCACTTGGAATCAAACAGAATGTATATCCTCTATAGAACCTGAATGTCTTGTTTTAAGTAAATGTCTTTACCTGAGGGGCAGGACAGGGTTCTACAGTTCTACCGTGTGTTTACAATGTTCTGGCTGAACACCAGGGAGACTTGTCTGTGTGTAGGACTGTCTGTGTGTGTGTGTTTGCGTGTGCCTGTGTGTTTGCCTGCCTGTGTGTGTGTTTCGTAGTCAGGTGACTGACAGCAGATATTTTTCATTACAGAGTCTTCTTCATGAGCACACAGTATTGTCGCTCTCTCACACCATCTCTTCAAACACATTCCTACAACCCGACTGTGAACTGGCACCAAGTCCACATGACTCATATGACAGAGCTGGAGAGGCCAGTGTGTTTGACAGACCGGAGAGGCCAGTGTGTTTGACAGAGCCGGAGAGGCCAGTGTGTTTGACAGACCGGAGAGGCCAGTGTGTTTGACAGAGCCGGAGAGGCCAGTGTGTTTGACAGAGACCAGTGTGTTTAACAGAGACCAGTGTGTGTTTAACAGAGAGACCAGTGTGTTTAACAGAGACCAGTGTGAGAGGCCAGTGTGTTTGACAGCCAGAGAGGCCAGTGTGTTTGACAGAGAGACCAGTGTGTTTAACAGAGAGACCAGTGTGTTTAACAGAGAGACCAGTGTGTTTAACAGAGAGACCAGTGTGTTTAACAGAGAGACCAGTGTGTTTAACAGAGAGACCAGTGTGTTTAACAGAGAGACCAGTGTGTTTAACAGAGAGACCAGTGTGTTTAACAGAGAGACCAGTGTGTTTAACAGAGAGACCAGTGTGTTTAACAGAGAGACCAGAGAGAGGCCAGTGTGTTTAACAGAGAGGCCAGTGTGTTTAACAGAGAGACCAGTGTGTTTAACAGAGAGACCAGTGTGTTTAACAGAGAGACCAGTGTGTTTAACAGAGAGACCAGTGTGTAGAACAGAGAGACCAGTGTGTAGAACTCAGCAACATATAATAAAGACCAACACGCACAACATTCCAGAGGACACAGAAAACAGCTTAAAGAGGCAGACTGACATACTGACACCAATGACTGCCAGACATGATAGTAAAAATGACTTGACAGACAGACTGACAGAAAGACTTGATAGACAGACTGACAGAAAGACTTGATAGACTGGAACACATAAACATGATATGAATAAATAACTGTTGACTGGGGCTGTTTCTTCAGCTAACATAAAGGCCTAACATGTGGTCATGTAGAGAAACATGTGGTCATGTAGAGAAACATGTGGTCATGTAGAGAAACATGTAGTCATGTAGAGAAACATGTAGTCATGTAGAGAAACATGTGGTCATGTAGAGAAACATGTGGTCATGTAGAGAAACATGTAGTCATGTAGAGAAACATGTAGTCAAGTAGAGAACCATGTAGTCATGTAGAGAAACATGTAGTCTTGTAGAGAAACATGTAGTCATGTAGAGAAACATGTAGTCATGTAGAGAAACATGTAGTCAAGTAGAGAACCATGTAGTCATGTAGAGAACCATGTAGTCATGTAGAGAACCATGTAGTCAAGTAGAGAACCATGTAGTCACATGTAGTCATGTAGAGAAACATGTAGTCATGTAGAGAAACATGTAGTCTTGTAGAGAAACATGTAGTCTTGTAGAGAAACATGTAGTCTTGTAGAGAAACATGTAGTCTTGTAGAGAAACATGTAGTCATGTAGAGAACCATGTAGTCATGTAGAGAAACATGTAGTCATGTAGAGAGTCATGTAGAGAAACATGTAGTCATGTAGAGAAACATGTAGTCATGTAGATATGTAGTCATGTAGAGAAACATGTAGTCATGTAGAGAAACA
>CM055735.1:23731146-23738646 GCA_029465975.1 Dallia pectoralis
TACTCAGCAGCCAATAGGATCACATACAGTATTACTCAGAAGCCAATAGGATCACATACAGTATTACTCAGAAGCCAATAGGATCACCTACAGTATTACTCAGAAGCCAATATGATCACATACAGTATTACTCAGCAGCCAATAGGATCACATACAGTATTACTAAGCAGCCAATAGGATCACATACAGTATTACTCAGCAGCCAATAGGATCACATACAGTATTACTCAGCAGCCAATAGGATCACATACAGTATTATTCAGCAGCCAATAGGATCACATACAGTATTACTCAGCAGCCAATAGGATCACATACAGTATTACTCAGAAGCCAATAAGATCACATACAGTATTACTCAGCAGCCAATAGGATCACATACAGTATTACTCAGCAGCCAATAGGATCACATACAGTATTACTCAGAAGCCAATAGGATCACATACAGTATTACTCAGAAGCCAATAGGATCACATACAGTATTACTCAGAAGCCAATAGGATCACATACAGTATTACTCAGAAGCCAATAGGATCACATACAGTATTACTCAGAAGCCAATAGGATCACATACAGTATTACTCAGAAGCCAATAGGATCACATACAGTATTACTCAGCAGCCAATAGGATCACATACAGTATTACTCAGCAGCCAATAGGATCACATACAGTATTACTCAGCAGCCAATAGGATCACATACAGTATTACTCAGCAGCCAATAGGATCACATACAGTATTACTCAGCAGCCAATAGGAGCACATACAGTATTACTCAGAAGCCAATAAGATCACATACAGTATTACTCAGCAGCCAATAGGATCACATACAGTATTACTCAGAAGCCAATAGGATCACATACAGTATTACTCAGCAGCCAATAGGATCACATACAGTATTACTAAGCAGCCAATAGGATCACATACAGTATTACTCAGCAGCCAATAAGATCACATACAGTATTACTCAGCAGCCAATAGGATCACATACAGTATTACTCAGAAGCCAATAGGATCACATGCAGTATTACTCAGAAGCCAATAAGATCACATACAGTATTACTCAGCAGCCAATAAGATCACATACAGTATTACTCAGCAGCCAATAGGATCACATACAGTATTACTCAGAAGCCAATAGGATCACATACAGTATTACTCAGAAGCCAATAGGATCACATACAGTATTACTCAGAAGCCAATAGGATCACATACAGTATTACTCAGCAGCCAATAGGATCACATACAGTATTAGTAAGCAGCCAATAGGATCACATAAAGTATTATTCAGCAGCCAATAGGATCACATACAGTATTACTCAGCAGCCAATAGGATCACATACAGTATTACTCAGCAGCCAATAGGATCACATACAGTATTACTCAGCAGCCAATTGGATCACATACAGTATTACTCAGCAGCCAATAGGATCACATACAGTATTACTCAGAAGCCAATAGGATCACATACAGTATTACTCAGCCGCCAATAGGATCACATACAGTATTACTCAGAAGCCAATAAGATCACATACAGTATTACTCAGAAGCCAATAAGATCACATACAGTATTACTCAGCAGCCAATAGGATCACATACAGAATTTGCTCAGCAGCCAATAGGATCACATACAGTATTACTCAGAAGCCAATAGGATCACATACAGTATTACTCAGCAGCCAATAGGATCACATACAGTATTACTCAGAAGCCAATAAGATCACATACAGTATTACTCAGAAGCCAATAGGATCACATACAGTATTACTCAGCAGCCAATAGGAACACATACAGTATTACTCAGCAGCCAATAAGATCACATACAGTATTACTCAGCAGCCAATAGGATCACATACAGTATTACTCAGAAGCCAATATGATCACATACAGTATTACTCAGCAGCCAATAGGATCACATACAGTATTTGCTCAGCAGCCAATAGGATCACATACAGTATTACTCAGCAGCCAATAGGATCACATACAGTATTACTCAGAAGCTAGTAGTATCACATACAGTATTTCTCAGCAGCTAGTAGTATCACATACAGTATTTCTCAACAGTTAGTAGTATCACATCCAGTATTTCTCAGCAGCTAGTAGTATCACCTCCAGTTTTTTCACTGCAATTAGTAGTATCACATACAGTATCACTACCCAGATGACACAGCACATAATAATATTGCTGATACTGCTGTGCCACAAAATATGTTCACTACAGTGACTCATTTTTTATTTTCAATAGAACATATGATGTTATGATCAAATTAACGTGTTGTACTATGTACTTAACAATTTAGCAGATGCACTTATTCAGGGTTGATTTACAGATATAAACCATTAACCTATAAGAAATTATATAAACATGAATCATTTTAGATCAGAACTGGTATTATAACCTCTAATAACACTCAACATAACTGGTATTATAACCTGTTATAACACTCAACATAACAAGGAATTATTACCTCTAATAACACTCAACAGAACAGGTATTATTACCTGTTATAACACTCAACAGAACTGGTATTATAACCTGTTATATAACACCTGTTAATTTATAACATCAGAACAGGTATTATTACCTGTTATAACCTCAACATAACAGGTATTATTACCTCTAATAACACCAACAGAACAGGTATTATTACCTGTTATAACACTCAACATAACAGGTATTATTACCTGTTATAACACTCAACAGAACTGGTATTATAACCTGTTATAACACTCATCAGAACAGGTATTATAACCTGTTATAACACTCAACATAACAGGTATTATTACCTGTTATAACACTCAACAGAACTGGTATTATAACCTGTTATAACACTCATCAGAACAGGTATTATAACCTCTAATAACACTCATCAGAACAGGTATTATAACCTGTTATAACACTCATCAGAACTGGTATTATAACCTGTTATAACACTCATCAGAACAGGTATTATTACCTGTTAATTTATAACACTCAACCGAACAGGTATTATTACCTGTTATAACACTCAACATAACAGGTATTATTACCTCTAATAACACTCAACAGAACAGGTATTATAACCTGTTATAACACTCACAGAACAGGTATTATAACATGTTATAACACTCATCAGAACAGGTATTATAACATGTTATAACACTCATCAGAACAGGTATTATAACATGTTATAACACTCAACATAACAGGTATTATTACCTCTAATAACACTCAACAGAACAGGTATTATAACCTGTTATAACACTCAACAGAACAGGTATTATAACCTGTTATAACACTCATCAGAACAGGTATTATAACCTCTAATAACACTCATCAGAACAGGTATTATAACCTGTTATAACACTCATCAGAACTGGTATTATAACCTGTTATAACACTCATCAGAACAGGTATTATTACCTGTTATTTATAACCTCAACCGAACAGGTATTATTACCTGTTATAACACTCATCAGAACAGGTATTATTAACCTCAACAGAACAGGTATTATAACCTCTAATAACACTCAACAGAACAGGTATTATAACCTGTTATAACACTCATCAGAACAGGTATTATAACATGTTATAACACTCATCAGAACAGGTATTATAACCTGTTATAACACTCAACAGAACAGGTATTATAACATGTTATAACACTCATCAGAACAGGTATTATAACATGTTATAACACTCAACAGAACAGGTATTATAACCTCTAATAACACTCAACATAACAGGTATTATAACCTGTTATAACACTCATCAGAACAGGTATTATTACCTCTAATAACACTCAACAGAACAGGTATTATAACCTCTAATAACACTCAACAGAACAGGTATTATTACCTGTTATAACACTCAACAGAACTGGTATTATAACCTGTTATAACACTCATCAGAACAGGTATTATAACCTGTTAATTTATAACACTCAACCGAACAGGTATTTTTACCTGTCATAACACTCATCAGAACAGTATCAGTCTCATCTAAGCTATTTATGATTATTCCATAACATCCATATATGAATTACAAAAAGAGCCATGACACCATCATCATTATATTTAAACATTTTAATTTGTATTATTTCACAAATATACAGATTATATACCAATAGCAGCCCTGTTTCTACTTTGAAATGTAGACTACATTGTGTTAATATTACTTATTGCATACAGACAGACATACAGACAGAGAAACAAAGCAGAAAGACTCAGTAAGTAACAGACAGAATCTCAGTGTTGTGGAATGTATCTTTGGATGTCATGACCATAAAACATTGGTGAGCACAATTAAACATTGATTATATGCTTAAACTGATTTAACACACCTGTCTACATTGATTACATGCTTAAACTGATTTAACATACCTGTCTACATTGTTAACATGCTTAAAGTGATTTAACACACCTGTCTACATTGATTACATGCTTAAACTGATTTAACACACCTGCCTACATTGATTACATGCTTAAACTGATTTAACACACCTGCCTACATTGATTACATGCTTAAAGTGATTTAACACACCTGTCTACATTTATTACATGCTTAAAGTGATTTAACACACCTGTACATTGATTACATGCTTAAACTGATTTAACACACGTGGCAACATTATTACAATAATCTAATCACCTTGGAGCCACAATTAACTGCGGAAGAGAATCCTAGTTTGACAGGGTAGCAGAACAGCTTTTTAACTGCAAAGCGAACATAAACTACCTCACATTGAATTAAGGAACAGTTAACTCTATGTTGTTGTTTCACCGATAAGTTACGAGAAATAAAGCATAATAAATAACATTTTGCAAGAATTTTAACTCTTAACTACGTTTTAAAAAATGCATTTAATAATTATTCAACTATAATAAGCTCACCCAGCACGGCCAGAACAGGGTTGGCCATCCCTCAGAGCCTGGTTCCTCTCACGGCTTCTTCCTAAAAGTTTTTCCTAGGCGCTTATTATCAACTTGTATCAACTTGTCGATGTGTGCTCCGTTGGATTCAGGATGGGTGTTTGTAAAAGCACTTTGCGAGAACTTTGTTGTAAAAAGGGCATTATAAAATGAATTTGTTTGATTTGTCTGATGTTCGCAGGGTGGACAGCCTTTGGTTTGGTCTTTGGTGTTGTTGTGTGGACATTGATTCTGTTATATCTTTTATCTGATGTTATCTGACTAGAAACATGGCTGGTTTTAAGGTGATATAGGCGATTTCAGTGGTCCAATTTTTAAGAAATAAGAATGGAAAGTGTGTGCAAAACTTTTATCAAGGCAAATCTTGGCTACCTTGAACAATCTACAATGTGTTCCCACTTTTTTGGCTGCTACATGATTTCATACATGTAAATTCATAGATTTGATGTATTCACTATTATTCTATAATGTGCAAAATTGGAAAACTGATACTTGAGTAGTGTCTTTTGTGATGACTGGCACTGTGTATTTAAATGATTTCATCTGAGAGGAGGCGTTGTGGTTTCATCTTAAGTACATGTTACGGTTAACTATTTACATAGAGTAAGGATTTAGATGTTCTACTTTTTTCCGTGTTCTACTTTTTAGTTAATAAACTGTTAGTAAGAACCCTCGTTGCCATACAGACGTGTGTCATAGTGTTCATAGATTTGACCGCAAGGTGGCGTACAATATATATATTTCTCATTGTGGTGTCTGTGTCCCCAGTCTATGGTCTGTGTACATGAAATCTCGTTCTCATTGTGGTGTCTGTGTACATGAAATCTCGTTCTCATTGTGGTGTCTGTGTACATGAAATCTCGTTCTCATTGTGGTGTCTGTGTACATGAAATCTCGTTCTCATTGTGGTGTCTGTGTACATGAAATCTCGTTCTCATTGTGGTGTCTGTGTACGGCGGGAGTCTCACTGCTACTCTTTGGTTTTATCTAGTGCAGATTTGCCTTCATTCAGGTACCTTATATTTTCTACAGTAACTGTGTCATTACGTTCATGATTATTGTTTATAGCGTAATTTCACGTTTAGTAGGTCCAAACTACATTTAACCGGCATGTGTTTTGTTAGGTTAGGGTTCACACCCGGATGCTAGCTAGATAACTACTGCTAGATAACTGCTGAATGCTAGATAACTGCTGAATGCTAGATAACTGCTGCTAGATGCTAGATAACTGCTGCTAGATGCTAGATAACTGCTGCTAGATGCTAGATAACTGCTGCTAGATGCTAGATAACTGCTGCTAGATGCTAGATAACTGCTGCTAGATGCTAGATAACTGCTGCTAGATGCTAGATAACTGCTGCTAGATGCTAGATAACTGCTGCTAGATGCTAAATAACTGCTGCTAGATGCTAGATAACTGCTGCTAGATGCTAAATAACTGCTGCTAGATGCTAAATAACTGCTGCTAGATGCTAAAGAACTGCTGCTAGATGCTAAATAACTGCTGCTAGATGCTAAATAACTGCTGCTAGATGCTAAATAACTGCTGCTAGATGCTAAATAACTGCTGCTAGATGCTAAAGAACTGCTGCTAGATGCTAAAGAACTGCTGCTAGATGCTAAAGAACTGCTGCTAGATGCTAAAGAACTGCTGCTAGATGCTAAAGAACTGCTGCTAGGTGCTAAAGAACTGCTGCTAGGTGCTAAAGAACTGCTGCTAGGTGCTAAAGATAACTGCTGCTAGATAACTGCTGCTAGATAACTGCTGCTAGATAACTGCTGCTAGGCTGCTAGATAACTGCTGCTAGATAACTGCTGGTGCTAGATAACTGCTGCTAGGTGCTAGATAACTGCTGCTAGATGCTAAATAACTGCTGCTAGATGCTAAATAACTGCTGCTAGGTGCTAGATAACTGCTGCTAGGTGCTAAATAACTGCTGCTAGGTGCTAGATAACTGCTGCTAGGTGCTAGGTAACTGCTGCTAGGTGCTAGATAACTGCTGCTAGGTGCTAGATAACTGCTGCTAGGTGCTAGATAACTGCTGCTAGGTGCTAGGTAACTGCTGCTAGGTGCTAGGTAACTGCTGCTAGGTGCTAGATAACTGCTGCTAGGTGCTAGGTAACTGCTGCTAGGTGCTAGGTAACTGCTGCTAGGTGCTAGGTAACTGCTGCTAGGTGCTAGGTAACTGCTGCTAGGTGCTAGGTAACTGCTGCTAGGTGCTAGATAACTGCTGCTAGGTGCTAGATAACTGCTGCTAGGGTAACTGCTGCTAGGTGCTAGATAACTGCTGCTAGGTGCTAGATAACTGCTGCTAGGTGCTAGGTAACTGCTGCTAGGTGCTAGATAACTGCTGCTAGATGCTGCTAGGTAACTGCTGCTAGGTAACTGCTGCTAGATGCTAGATAACTGCTGCTAGGTGCTAGGTAACTGCTGCTAGATGCTAGATAACTGCTGCTAGGTAACTGCTGCTAGATGCTAGATAACTGCTGCTAGGTAACTGCTGCTAGATGCTAGATAACTGCTGCTAGGTGCTAGATAACTGCTGCTAGATGCTAGATAACTGCTGCTAGATGCTAGATAACTGCTGCTAGA
>CM055735.1:23748646-23771146 GCA_029465975.1 Dallia pectoralis
ACTGTTCTGTTTCCAGTGGGATGTTTAGGACTGTTCTGTTTCCAGTGGGATGTTTAGGACTGTTCTGTTTCCAGTGGGATGTTTAGGACTGTTCTGTTTCCAGTGGGATGTTTAGGACTGTTCTGTTTCCAGTGGGATGTTTAGGACTGTTCTGTTTCCAGTGGGATGTTTAGGACTGTTCTGTTTCCAGTGGGATGTTTAGGACTGTTCTGTTTCCAGTGGGATGTTTAGGACTGTTCTGTTTCCAGTGGGATGTTTAGGACTGTTCTGTTTCCAGTGGGATGTTTAGGACTGTTCTGTTTCCAGTGGGATGTTTAGGACTGTTCTGTTTCCAGTGGGATGTTTAGAACTGTTCTGTTTCCAGTGGGATGTTTAGAACTGTTCTGTTTCCAGTGGGATGTTTAGAACTGTTCTGTTTCCAGTGGGATGTTTAGGACTGTTCTGTTTCCAGTGGGATGTTTAGAACTGTTCTGTTTCCAGTGGGATGTTTAGGACTGTTCTGTTTCCAGTGGGATGTTTAGAACTGTTCTGTTTCCAGTGGGATGTTTAGGACTGTTCTGTTTCCAGTGGGATGTTTAGGACTGTTCTGTTTCCAGTGGGATGTTTAGGACTGTTCTGTTTCCAGTGGGATGTTTAGGACTGTTCTGTTTCCAGTGGGATGTTTAGGACTGTTCTGTTTCCAGTGGGATGTTTAGGACTGTTCTGTTTCCAGTGGGATGTTTAGGACTGTTCTGTTTCCAGTGGGATGTTTAGGACTGTTCTGTTTCCAGTGGGATGTTTAGGACTGTTCTGTTTCCAGTGGGATGTTTAGGACTGTTTTGTTTTCTTTAGGGACGATCAGCGAGGCGACCCGTACCGTGGAGGTTATGACCTGCCCTATGGAGGGGCGGGACCTCATTATGGTGGGGGTCATCCGGGTCATCCAAGGGGGTGGGTTCACCCAGACATGCCCCCAATGCACGGTCTCCATGGAAACCCTCTGCAAAGCAGGTCAGAACAGACATGAACATTAACACGTACCTTAACACGTAAACTGCATGTATGAGATTCTCCAATACTTTATAAGAACCGTCGTTCAGTTAAAACTGCACATATGAGATTCTCCAATACTTTATAACAACCGTCATTCAGTTAAAACTGCACATATGAGATTCTCCAATACTTTATAAGAACCGTCGTTCAGTTAAACTGCACATATGAGATTCTCCAATACTTTATCAGAACCGTCGTTCAGTTAAACTGCACATATGAGATTCTCCAATACTTTATAAGAACCGTCGTTCAGTTAAAACTGCACATATGAGATTCTCCAATACTTTATAAGAACCGTCGTTCAGTTAAACTGCACATATGAGATTCTCCAATACTTTATAAGAACCGTCGTTCAGTTAAACTGCACATATGAGATTCTCCAATACTTTATAACAACCGTCATTCAGTTAAACTGCACATATGAGATTCTCCAATACTTTATAAGAACCGTCGTTCAGTTAAACTGCACATATGAGATTCTCCAATACTTTATAAGAACCGTCGTTCAGTTAAACTGCACATATGAGATTCTCCAATACTTTTATAAGTCATTCAGTTAAAACCGATTCTCCAATACTTTATCATTCAGTTAAACTGCACATATGAGATCCTCCAATACTTTATAACAACCGTCATTCAGTTAAAACTGCACATATGAGATTCTCCAATACTTTATAAGAACCGTCGTTCAGTTAAACTGCACATATGAGATTCTCCAATACTTTATAACAACCGTCGTTCAGTTAAACTGCACATATGAGATTCTCCAATACTTTATAACAACCGTCATTCAGTTAAAACTGCACATATGAGATTCTCCAATACTTTATAAGAACCGTCGTTCAGTTAAACTGCACATATGAGATTCTCCAATACTTTATAACAACCGTCATTCAGTTAAAACTGCACATATGAGATTCTCCAATACTTTATAACAACCGTCGTTCAGTTAAACTGCACATATGAGATTCTCCAATACTTTATAACAACCGTCATTCAGTTAAAACTGCACATATGAGATTCTCCAATACTTTATAACAACCGTCATTCAGTTAAAACTGCACATATGAGATTCTCCTATACTTTATAAGAACCGTCGTTCAGTTAAACTGCACATATGAGATTCTCCAATACTTTATAAGAACCGTCGTTCAGTTAAACTGCACATATGAGATTCTCCAATACTTTATAACAACCGTCATTCAGTTAAAACTGCACATTTGAGATTCTCCAATACTTTATAAGAACCGTCGTTCAGTTAAACTGCACATATGAGATTCTCCAATACTTTATCAGAACCGTCGTTCAGTTAAACTGCATGTATGAGATTCTCCAATACTTTATAAGAACCGTCGTTCAGTTAAACTGCACATATGAGATTCTCCAATACTTTATAAGAACCGTCGTTCAGTTAAACTGCACATATGAGATTCTCCAATACTTTATAACAACCGTCATTCAGTTAAAACTGCACATATGAGATTCTCCAATACTTTATCAGAACCGTCGTTCAGTTAAAACTGCACATATGAGATTCTCCAATACTTTATCAGAACCGTCGTTCAGTTAAACTGCACATATGAGATTCTCCAATACTTTATAACAACCGTCATTCAGTTAAACTGCACATATGAGATTCTCCAATACTTTATAAGAACCGTCATTCAGTTAAAACTGCACATATGAGATTCTCCAATACTTTATAAGAACCGTCGTTCAGTTAAACTGCACATATGAGATTCTCCAATACTTTATCAGAACCGTCGTTCAGTTAAACTGCACATATGAGATTCTCCAATACTTTATCAGAACCGTCGTTCAGTTAAACTGCACATATGAGATTCTCCAATACTTTATCAGAACCGTCCCTGCCCCCCAGGTTTGGAACTATGCCAGATGAGCTACCCCCTACTGGCCATGGTCCCCCAACCATGAGGAGTTTTAAGGACTTCCTTTTATCGATGGATGACAGTGTGGATGAGACTGAGGCTGTCAAAAGATATAACCAATATAAACTGGATTACAGACGGCAACAGCTGCAAGACTTCTTCCTCCAACACAAAGACGAGGAATGGTAAGAACACATGAACACGCTTCTTAACACGCACACATTTACATCAATACCTCCATCTACCCACATTTACACGCACACATTTACATCAATACCTCCATCTACCCACATTAACACGCACACATTTACATCAATACCTCCATCTACCCACATTTACACGCACACATTTACATCAATACCTCCATCTACCCACATTTACACGCACACATTTACATCAATACCTCCATCTACCCACATTAACACGCACACATTTACATCAATACCTCCATCTACCCACATTAACACGCACACACATTTACATCAATACCTCCATCTACCCACATTAACACGCACACACATTTACATCAATACCTCCATCTACCCACATTAACACACACACATTTACATCAATACCTCCATCTACCCACATTAACACGCACACATTTACATCAACACCTCCATCTACCCACATTAACACGCACACATTTACATCAATACCTCCATCTACCCACATTTACACGCACACATTTACATCAACACCTCCATCTACCCACATTAACACGCACACATTTACATCAATACCTCCATCTACCCACATTAACACGCACACACATTTACATCAATACCTCCATCTACCCACATTAACACGCACACATTTACATCAATACCTCCATCTACCCACATTAACACGCACACATTTACATCAATACCTCCATCTACCCACATTTACACGCACACATTTACATCAACACCTCCATCTACCCACATTAACACGCACACATTTACATCAATACCTCCATCTACCCACATTAACACGCACACACATTTACATCAATACCTCCATCTACCCACATTAACACGCACACACATTTACATCAATACCTCCATCTACCCACATTAACACGCACACATTTACATCAATACCTCCATCTACCCACATTTACACGCACACACATTTACATTTCCACACGCACACATTTACATCAATACCTCCATCTACCCACACACACACATTTACATCAACACCTCCATCTACCCACATTAACACGCACACATTTACATCAATACCTCCATCTACCCACATTAACACGCACACATTTACATCAATACCTCCATCTACCCACATTTACATCAATACCTCCATCTACCCACATTAACACGCACACATTTACATCAATACCTCCATCTACCCACATTAACACGCACACACATTTACATCAATACCTCCATCTACCCACATTAACACGCACACACATTTACATCAATACCTCCATCTACCCACATTAACACGCACACACATTTACATCAATACCTCCATCTACCCACATTAACACGCACACACATTTACATCAACACCTCCATCTACCCACATTAACACGCACACACATTTACATCAATACCTCCATCTACCCACATAACACGCACACACATTTACACATTTACATCACATTTACATCAATACCTCCATCTACCCACATTAACACACACACATTTACATCAACACCTCCATCTACCCACATTTACACACACATTTACATCACATTTACATTTACAACACCTCCATCTACCCACATTTACACGCACACATTTACATCAACACCTCCATCTACCCACATTTATACGCACACATTTACATCAACACCTCCATCTACCCACATTTACACGCACACATTTACATCAACACCTCCATCTACCCACATTAACACGCACTCATTTACATCAACACCTCCATCTACCCACATTTACACGCACTCATTTACATCAACACCTCCATCTACCCACATTTACACGCACACATTTACATCAACACCTCCATCTACCCACATTTACACGCACACATTTACATCAACACCTCCATCTACCCACATTTACACGCACACATTTACAACAACACCTCCATCTACCCACATTAACACGCACTCATTTGCATCAATTTACACGAACACACACATTTAATCTGTTCAGATCTTCCAGTCAGGTTAGTGGTCATGTGTTTAGAAATCAGTAGTTAGTAACGGTAATGTTTTCTCTCTAAAGGTTTCGTTCGAAGTACCACCCCGATGAGGTGGGCCTGAGGAAGGTGGAGTCTAAGGCAGCACTGAAGTCTCGGTTGGACGTCTTCCTCTTTCTGCTAGATAATGGTTGGCTGGACTGCTTGTCACTTGACATGGAACACGCCCCTAGCATTGTCAAACTAATGGATGCTGGTAAGAAGGCAGTATTCTCTGGATTAGAACCAGTGGTGTCTATATACCATATATATTAACCATAGACTCAGTGGTGTCTATATACCATATATATTAACCATAGACTGTGTGGGTCTATATACCATATATATTAACCATAGACTGTGTGGGTGTGTCTATATACCATATATATTAACCATAGACTCTGTGGGTGTGTCTATATACCATATATATTAACCATAGACTGTGTGTCTCTATATACCATATATATTAACCATAGACTGTGTGGGTCTATATACCATATATATTAACCATAGACTGTGTGGGTCTATATACCATATATATTAACCATAGACTGTGTGGGTCTATATACCATATATATTAACCATAGACTGTGTGGGTCTATATACCATATATATTAACCATAGACTGTGTGGGTCTATATACCATATATATTAACCATAGACTGTGTGTGTCTATATACCATATATATTAACCATAGACTGTGTGTGTCTATATACCATATATATTAACCATAGACTGTGTGGGTGTGTCTATATACCATATATATTAACCATAGAGACATGACTGTGTGTGTCTATATACCATATATATTAACCATAGACTGTGTGTGTGGGTCTATATACCATATATATTAACCATGTGTGTGTGTGTCTATATACCATATATATTAACCATAGACTGTGTGTCTCTATATACCATATATATTAACCATAGACTGTGTGGGTCTATATACCATATATATTAACCATAGACTGTGTGTCTCTATATACTATATATTAACCATAGACTGTGTGGGTCTATATACCATATATATTAACCATAGACTGTGTGTCTCTATATACTATATATTAACCATAGACTGTGTGTGTCTATATACCATATATATTAACCATAGACTGTGTGGGTCTATATACCATATATATTAACCATAGACTGTGTGTGTGTCTATATACCATATATATTAACCCTGTGTGTGTCTATATACCATATATATTAACCCTGTGTGTGTCTATATACCATATATATTAACCCTGTGTGTGTCTATATACCATATATATTAACCATAGACTGTGTGTCTCTATATACCATATGTATTAACCATAGACTGTGTGTGTCTATATACCATATATATTAACCATAGACTGTGTGGGTCTATATACCATATATATTAACCATAGACTGTGTGTGTCTATATACCATATGTATTAACCATAGACTGTGTGTGTCTATATACCATATATATTAACCATAGACTGTGTGTGTGTCTATATACCATATATATTAACCCTGTGTGTGTCTATATACCATATATATTAACCATAGACTGTGTGTGTGTCTATATACCATATATATTAACCCTGTGTGTGTCTATATACCATATATATTAACCATAGACTGTGTGTGTGTCTATATACCATATATATTAACCCTGTGTGTGTCTATATACCATATATATTAACCATAGACTGTGTGTGTGTCTATATACCATATATATTAACCCTGTGTGTGTCTATATACCATATATATTAACCATAGACTGTGTGTGTGTCTATATACCATATATATTAACCCTGTGTGTGTCTATATACCATATATATTAACCATAGACTGTGTGTGTCTATATACCATATATATTAACCATAGACTGTGTGTGTCTATATACCATATATATTAACCCTGTGTGTGTCTTCCCAGCGGTGATTAAGATGGAGGGCGGGACTGATCATGATCTACTGGTCCTAGAAGCTCCACCCCTGGGGGAGGCAGTGAGTGAGATGACCCCAAAGGAGGAGGACAGGGAGAAGACGGGGGAGAAAGAGAAAGCTGCCCGCCCCATTAAGACTGAGGGAAGTCCAGAATGTCCAAAAGAGACACCCCAAGACATCAAGGAAAAGGTTCTGTCCGGCTTATATCCTGAGTTTATGTATCAGTTATTCTGACTATATAGTAGATGTATTGGCTTGTATAAGTCCGGCTTATATCCTGAGTTTATCTATCAGGGATTCTGACTATATAGTAGATATATTGGCTTGTATAAGTCCGGCTTATATCCTGAGTTTATCTATCAGGGATTCTGACTATATAGTAGATATATTGACTTGTATAAGTCCTATATAGTAGATATATTGGCTTGCTTATATCCTGAGTTTATCTATCAGGGATTCTGACTATATAGTAGATATATTGGCTTGTATAAGTCCGGCTTATATCCTGAGTTTATCTATCAGGGATTCTGACTATATAGTAGATATATTGACTTGTATAAGTCCGGCTTATATCCTGAGTTTATCTATCAGGGATTCTGACTATATAGTAGATATATTGGCTTGTATAAGTCCGGCTTATATCCTGAGTTTATCTATCAGGGATTCTGACTATATAGTAGATATATTGGCTTGTATAAGTCCGGCTTATATCCTGAGTTTATCTATCAGGGATTCTGACTATATAGTAGATATATTGGCTTGTATAAGTCCGGCTTATATCCTGAGTTTATCTATCAGGGATTCTGACTATATAGTAGATATATTGGCTTGTATAAGTCCGTATAAGCTTATATCCTGAGTTTATCTATCAGGGATATATTCTTGTATAACTATATAGTATTCTGATATATTAGATATATTGCTTGTATAAGTCCGGCTTATATCCTGAGTTTATCTATATCCTGTATAAGTTTATCTATCAGGGATTCTGACTATATAGTAGATATATTGACTTGTATAAGTCCGGCTTATATCCTGAGTTTATCTATCAGGGATTCTGACTATATAGTAGATATATTGGCTTGTATAAGTCCGGCTTATATCCTGAGTTTATCTATCAGGGATTCTGACTATATAGTAGATATATTGGCTTGTATAAGTCCGGCTTATATCCTGAGTTTATCTATCAGTTATTCTGACTATATAGTAGATATATTGACTTGTATAAGTCCGGCTTATATCCTGAGTTTATCTATCAGTTATTCTGACTATATAGTAGATATATTGACTTGTATAAGTCCGGCTTATATCCTGAGTTTATCTATCAGGGATTCTGACTATATAGTAGATATATTGGCTTGTATAAGTCCGGCTTATATCCTGAGTTTATCTATCAGGGATTCTGACTATATAGTAGATATATTGGCTTGTATAAGTCCGGCTTATATCCTGAGTTTATCTATCAGGGATTCTGACTATATAGTAGATATATTGACTTGTATAAGTCCGGCTTATATCCTGAGTTTATCTATCAGGGATTCTGACTATATAGTAGATATATTGGCTTGTATAAGTCCGGCTTATATCCTGAGTTTATCTATCAGGGATTCTGACTATATAGTAGATATATTGACTTGTATAAGTCCGGCTTATATCCTGAGTTTATCTATCAGGGATTCTGACTATATAGTAGATATATTGGCTTGTATAAGTCCGGCTTATATCCTGAGTTTATCTATCAGGGATTCTGACTATATAGTAGATATATTGACTTGTATAAGTCCGGCTTATATGCTGAGTTCGATTAGGTATAGATAAGTGACAATACTAAACACTTGTCCAGGGAATTTCAAACTGCATCATACCGTTGTAATCTCTGCTGACAGCAACTTCTGAACTATGTACAGTTTGTTTAGGGTTTACAGGTTAGTGTTGGGTTTGAATTTCAGGAGGAAGTGCAGGAAACCAAGCAGAATGGAGAGCATGAAGAGGGAGAGGAGGGTGAGGAGAGGGAGGAAGGGCCGGAGGATGACAACGCTATGATGGTGAAGAAACCAAACAAGGAGGTTGAGCCTAAGAAAGTGAGTGTTGGCTGGATGTGTTTGTAAATAATTATTTATTTATGATGGTGAAGAAACCAAGCAAGGAGGTTGAGCCTTACCCTGACAGCCAGCTAACATTAGTCTTTGTGTGATGTCACTTTTTTTGCAGGGCAGGAAAAGGAAGCGGAGTGCGTCTGCCGACAGTGAAGAGGGGAGTGGCTCGGACTCTGAATCATCCCACTTTGAAAAACAGGAGGAGGAAGAGGATAGAGAAGAGGAAGAGGGAGAAGGTGAGATTAGTCTGAATCAGCACAGCTACACTGACTGATGCATCATTACTTCTGACTTCATATGCTAACTGAAAGTCTCTCTCTGTCTCTCTCTCTCTCTCTCTCTCTCTCTCTCTCTCTCTCTGTCTCTCTCTCTCTCTCTCTCTCTCTCTCTCTCTCTGTCTCTCTCTCTGTCTCTCTCTCTGTCTCTCTCTGTCTCTCTCTCTCTGTCTCTCTCTCTCTCTCTCTCTCTCTCTCTCTCTCTCTCTCTCTCTCTCTCTCTCTCTCTCTGTCTCTCTCTGTCTCTCTCTCTGTCTCTCTCTCTGTCTCTCTCTCTGTCTCTCTCTCTGTCTCTCTCTCTGTCTCTCTCTCTGTCTCTCTCTCTGTCTCTCTGTCTCTGTCTCTGTCTCTCTCTCTGTCTCTCTCTCTGTCTCTGTCTCTCTCTGTCTCTGTCTCTCTGTCTCTCTCTCTGTCTCTCTCTCTGTCTCTCTCTCTCTCTGTCTCTCTCTCTGTCTCTCTCTCTGTCTCTCTCTCTCAATTCAATTCAAATGAGCTTTATTGGCATGACTATAGACGTGTACAATAGCACAATATTGCCAAAGCGATAGACATACACAAATATATAGGCCTACATGGGTAAAAAAAATAAAATAATAATAAGTACAGAGAGCAGTTTAAAGGTAAAGGGTTCAGCCCTTGTCCCTCATATGATGCCAGGAGAACACATACTGCGCTGCCAGGAGAACACATACTGCGCTGCCAGGAGAACACATACTGCGCTGCCAGGAGAACACATACTGCGCTGCCAGGAGAACACATACTGCGCTGCCAGGAGAACACATACTGCGCTGCCAGGAGAACACATACTGCGCTGCCAGGAGAACACACTCTTCTTTCTCTCCCAGAATATAAGACAGTTTGTCTAATAGGTTCGCTTGTTGGAATTGAGGTAAAATCTGTTCTATTTGATTGAAATAAGTGTCTCTGATGTGTTTATACTTGCTGCACTCGGTGAGGAAGTGCAGCTCGTCCTCTACGACTCCATCAGAGCAGTGTGAACACAGTCTGAGCTCTCTGGCTCTCCAGCTCTGCCTATGCCGGCCCGTCTCCACACACAGACTGTGCTCACTTATGCGATATCTCGTCAGGAGCTTTCTCTGACCATAATTTCTTATTTCGGTCAGGTATGGTGCCAATTTATAATCAGATTTTATTTTGTGGAAGTATTTTAATTTATTTACTTGTGTGTATTCTTCTTTGGTTATGCATCCTATTTCTTTTATTTTTGAGTGTCTGAACTGAATTGTTGAATTAAGCTGATGTTTTTCCACTAAATATTGCATGGGGTCGCTCTCTGTGTGTGCTGCCCTGTATCTGAAAGCGCTGTGATGGCAACTCTCTGTCTGCGCGTCTGATAGATGGAACCAGAACTTTACGGCTCTCTTCTGGATTTCAGATAGGAGCGGGAATCTGCCTAATTCTGCACGGCATCCCAGATTTGGAGCGTTTCTGTGAGTTCCCAGGATGTTTTTGCAGAACTCAAGGTGGAAAATTTCAGTTGGGGTTTTGTCCCAGGATTCGTAATTTAGTTTAAACTTAGGACCCCAGATTTCACAGCCGTATAGTAGAATCGGTTTGATGATGCTATCAAAGATTTTCAGCCACAGTTTAATAGGTGGGTTATATTTGAACAGGGGTTTTCTTATACTATAATAAGCCCTACGTGCTTTGTCAGTCAGATCTTTTATTGCCATGTCAAATTTTCCAGAAGCTGAGATTGTCAGACCCAAATAATTATAACATGTGACGTGATTAAGGATTGTTCCTCCCAGTGTAAATTTATTTTTAGTCACGTGAGGTTTTTTCTGGAAGATCATTATTTTGGACTTCTCCATGTTTATTGGTAATGCCCAGACGCTGCTGTACTCTTCTAGAAGCGAGAGGCTTTGGTGCAGTCCCTCTTCGTGAGGAGACAGCAGCAGGAGATCGTCAGCGTACAGGAGGCTTTTGATTTCTCTATCCTCGAGGGTCAGACCAGGACAAGAGGACTTGGCAAGTGTAGATGCCAATTCATTAATGTATATATTAAATAGGGTTGGGCTGAGGCTGCAGCCTTGACGGACTCCTTTTGTCTGATTGAAATAATCAGTACGTTTGTCATTGATCTTTACGCTGCACTTGTTCCCATTGTAGATGTCCTTTATGAGGTCATATGTCCTTCCTCCTATTCCACTTTGGATCAGTTTTAGGAAAAGTCCATTATGCCAAACCGAATCGAAGGCTTTTTTGAAGTCAATGAAGCAGCCAAATATTTTGCCTTGTTTGGTTTGTTGGACGTGTTTTTGAATGAGTGTGTGGAGTGTGTATATGTGATTTGATGTTCTCTGTTTAGGCATAAATCCAATTTGACTATAGTTTAGGATCTTGTGTTCTTGAATGAATTGAACTAATCTGTTGTTGATGATGGAGCAGAATAGTTTGCCCAGGTTGCTGCTCACTGTAATCCCCCTATAATTATCTGGGTCGTACTTCTCACCATGTTTAAAAATTGGTGTAATCAAGTTTTCTTTCCAGATCTCAGGAAAGTGTCCTGATTTTAATAAAAGATTGAATAATTTCAGGATGGCTGCTTTTAGTTTGGGGCTGCTGTGTTTCAGCATCTCATTAGATATTAAATCCACGCCGCAGGATTTCTTATTTTTCAGGGATTTCATTTTGTCTGTCAGTTCATGTAGTAGTATGGGCTGGTCTAGATGGTTTAGCTGGTCTTTTACAGTGCGCTCCAGGTTATGTAGTTGGGAGGTCAGATGTTTTTGGGTGAGTGTTGGTTCGTTTTGTGAATAGAGTTTTCTAAAATGTTCGGTCCATATGTTTGGGTCGTTGATGGGAATGTGTTTGGGATCTTTTGATTTGTCTAATTTTTTCCATAATTCCCAGAAAGAATTCTGATCCACTGCCTCTTCAATCTTATCAAGCATTGCTTTCATATGATCAGCTTTTTTCTCTATTAGCAGTGACTTGTATTTTTTCAGTGTTTGCTGATATGTGTCTCGTGTTTGTTGGTTTGCGGGGTCTCTGTGTTTGATATTTGATAATGATCTTAATTCTATTCGTAATTTTTGGCATTCTTTATCAAACCAACCATCTTTATCAATTACTTTCTTGAATCTATATTTTTTACTTTTTCTCAGGGCTTTTCTGACCACTGTAGAAAATATTTCAATTAATTGCCGAGTTGCTAAATTGATGGTTTTCTTCTCTTCACTAAATGAAGTCAATAGAAATGAATCTATCATGTTCTGGACCTGGGTGCTTTGGAGCTGGGCCTCATACTGGGCAGGACTGTCTTTCTTCCATATATATCTGGAGGTGAGGGGGTGCATTTTCACCTTCTGAACTGAAGAAGGCCGGGGATTCACGGTTCTGTTCAGACTGAGGACTGTGTGACTATGGTCTGATAACGGCAGCTGTGGCATCACTGTGAAATAGTTAATTTGGCTGTGGTCTATATCTGTGATGGCGTAATCTACTGTGCTGCTGCCGAGATATGAGCAGTAGGTGGGTCGACCCAGAGAATCTCCCTTTGTTCTGCCGTTGACTATATACAGACCTAGGCTTTTGCAGAGCTGCAGGACTTGTTTTCCGTGCCTGTTAATTGTGTTGTCATAATTCTGACGTGCCTTCGTGGAATGTTTCATTTGGTATACATGTGAATTGTTAATATATTTGTCTCCGTCTGGGGTAATGTAATCCACTTCTTTCCCTGTCCTGGCATTCAGATCCCCCATTAACATAACCAATCCTAGAGATTGGAAGTCAACTATCTCTGCCTGTAGGGTTGAAAATGTCTCTTCATTATAATAAGGTGACTCATAAGGTGGGGTATAAGTGGCACACATAGGGGTGGGTGATATGGGAAAAATATCATATCACGATTTTTTCAGGAAGATTCACGATTTTATCACGATTCTTTTTCATGTTGCTTTTTAAGACTATTTTGCAAATTACTGAACCGCAATACAAGCAAATTATATCTCCATTTAAAAAATATAGCCATACAAGGTAACAAAACATAAAAGGGAAAAAAATGTTAAAGTAGCATATTTTAATCACGTGTATATTTAATGGAAGTGCAATTGTGCAAAGAGGCACCCATTCTCATCCGCAGCTTCACCATCCATTCACTGTGTAACCTGCCATCCATCTACAGCATCAGATGATCTACTGTGTTATCATCCTGAATTAAATGAATTATGAATTATCAAGTAAAATATTTTACTAAAATAGTATGTAGCCTATTTATTGTCTTATGTAACCATACAATACAAAATTAAAACCATGATTTTAAAATGCACAGGCTATGATATTTAAATTTCTAAAGATCGAATAAATGAAAATCCATCCAACTGTATGTCCTATTTTGATGTAATAAATGCTAAAACATTTTAGATCACAAGCGACGCGCAATCAAATGATTTGCGCATGATTGGCCGTATATATTGCAACACAGACTTTTGAAATAAAAACATTAGGCTACAGTGTATAATTCGATCATTTACATTTGTAAAATGTATTATAGTAATTACAGTCCAGTAATTAAGGCACTGTAGACAATGAAACTCGTATTTTACAGTTTGTATATTGGTCACGGTCGGGTATATTCTGCTGTTACCCGGTAGATACATTAATCAATTTCGTTTTATATTTTCGTTCTGTTTATTTAGTAAAACATATATTTCTTTATAAACGTACCTCTTTTTTCTAGTTCATTCAAATTCAACCAAGCCAATCAATCTATTATCTATGTATATCTCGCAGCTTTTGTCTGCCTGAGCAGGACACGCATACTAACCGGTTGCACTGCGCTCAGTGTTCATTAGTGATGTTATGAGTGCACATGAGACCGCAGCAAAGTTTTAATCAGACCAGACATATATCCAGTTTCATATAGACCAGACCAAAACAGATCCAGTTTCATATAGACCAGACCAAAACGCATCCAGTTTTAAATAGACCAGACCAAAACGGATCCAGTTTCATATAGACCAGACCAAAACGAGTCCAATATAGATCAGACCAAAACGAGATCAGACCAAGACGCGTCCAGTTTCTGAAAACGGGAGGTAAAATGCACGTATTTAGGAAAAGTCATGGAAGGACGAGGCTGTAGCTTTTCAACATTATATATTTATTTTAATTACTAACTGCAACGCCCGGGGGCATGGGCTGTTGGCGCTTCTAGTGTTAACACGCTGACATCTAGCGCACCGCGCATTGCATGTTGTTACGTAGCTGAAAAAACGCCATAGATCTGCATCTAATAGAATGTGCACTGGAGCGCGATTCTACGATATTTCCGAAAAAGTGAATCGTGGAGACATTTTAATAGTCCACGATTAAATATCGTCATATCGCACAACCCTAGGCACACAGGTACAAGTCCTCCTCTAAACACAAAAGCTATTTTTGAAGTTTTAACCAAATATGGTTTTCCCCTTTTTTTACGGGCTGAATATTGTGCCACAGAGGATCTTTGAACCAGACTACGATTCCCCCTGAATCTCTTCCGTTTTTAATGTTAGGGTGTTTGACTGAAGGGATTCGTAGCTCTCTGTATTTTGGAGGAGTGCAGATTTTGGCGTCTAAACGACACCATGTCTCCAGTAAAATTATTACATCTGAACTATTTACAATATTTACCAATTCAGGGTTAGTCATTTTCTCCCCAAAAGCAGAAGAAACCATTCCCTGAATGTTATAGCAAGTTATTTTAAACGATGACATTGACAAATATTGGATTTACCAGATAAATGTATGAAATTCATGCCCCAATTATGTTTTAAAATATAGCTTAATCAATTAGAAAGGTAATATAGAGGATGTCTAGTGAGTCTGTCCAATTTTACAGGTTGAATATAATAGAAAATAAATAAGTAATAAAAGTAATTAAGAAATAATTATCACACAATGTAAGTATTTAAGCCAACATATTGTCACAGATAATTTTCAGCATGTGTCTGATCTGGCTCAGGTCAGTGGAGTTTGATCTACCTGTTCTCGCCCCTATCGCGGTGTAGCTATCTGTCTGCCTGACCCTCTCCTCACACTCATTGTGTGTTTTCTGAGGGGGTTTCAGGGCTGACTCCTTGATGGTCCTCGCAAACAGTCTCATGCCTTCTCGATCGATGTGGACACGGTCATACAGATGCTCGTGGGTGATCCACCGATGGTTGGCCATGTGGACGTTCGGCGTTGAAGCACATATGTTGGCTATCTCACAGTTGATTGTGTCGATGATCCCTTGAGGGACGTCTCTGCGAGGTAGAAGTGTCGAGATGATGATCTTGGCCCCGGGATAGATCCTGCTGGATGTTTTCACCACGTTGGACAGGGCTTTAGTGACGTTCTCCCTCGCACTGAGGTCATTTGTTCCCGTGTGAAGAATGATGTGTGACGGCGCACCCAACACACCATCCCGCAGCAGTTTGAGGGCAGAGTGTGGGGTGGGACACCAGAACTTCTTCACAGATCTGCCCGGAAACAGGCGTCTGTGGTCAAGATGGTGGCCGTTGGAGTCACAGAGGATGACGATGTTGTCTTTACTCATCTTCTCTCTGCCAGTGCTCGTGGGTGGTGTAGTTGGTTGTAGGATGCAGCTGCTTACTTTCCTCTGAGGGGTTTGATGAGCTTGTGGGGAATCAGGAGTGAAGGAGCTCCGTGATTGTGTTCTGACATGCTGCTGATGTTGAGCTGTGGTTGGGATGCTTTCTGGAGTGAAGGAGCTGTTTTTTGGGTGTGCTGACACTGCTGATGATGGGATGCGTTCAGGAGTGGGGACACTGTGTGTTTGTGTGCTGACACACTGCTGGTGTTTTGTGTGCAGCATGGATCGGGTCTCCTCCAGCAGTCTGTCCAGTGTGTGGCCGTGTTGTTCCCTTCTGACCAGTTCTTCTCTCACCCTTCTTAGCTCCTGTCGCAGATCCTGATTATCCTCTTCCAGTTGTTTAATTGCAGAGCAGAGCTGTTGCAGTTGTTGAGTGCCTTGATGGCTGTTCACACTCAGGAGCTGGTGGATGTTGTTGCTAGTTTCCTCCCTGAACAAGAAGAAGTCCTGCTCCAGCTCCGCGATTCTGTCCTTCAAGGCCTTCATCCCGGGAGATGCAGTAGTGCTGATGTGTCTGTCTGTCAGAGGAGTTCTTGTGCCTGGGTCAGTGTTTGTGTTCGTTGGGTTGCAGAATCCCTCACTGCTTCTCTTTACTTCAGGGTCTTTCTTAATCTTCTGAACCTCCAATTTCAGGTTTTTAAGTTTCTCTGGAATTCACTAAGGCTGGTTTCTGGTCCCTGGGTCATGACTGTTCCATTATGATATAGGTTCACAGTCAGCTTTGTGTCGGTGTCTCCTTCCAGAGTGAGTTGTCTGCCTTTGCTGATGCCTCCTTTTCTTCTACATGGCAGAGCTGAGGATGGTGTGCCAGGCTGATGGGTGTTCAGTAAAGAACAGCAAGTTACAGCGGACTCTGTTGTCTTTTGGACCACTGTAGTCAGACACCAGTATCTCTGGGTTCTCTCTCAGGATCATCTCTTTCATCTTTTTCCTGTCCTTGGTAGAATTAACTTCGGCTGGATATATTATCTCTAGCTCCGCTTCATTTTTGAAAAATGCCTCTGCTTTAGGTAGGGCCATGGTGTTCTCAACTGAATTAACTGCCACGGAATGTTAGCTTGGCTAGCGGTTAGCTTGATATAATGGGTTTCTTTGCAGTTTTTAGGTTAAAAAAATGTTTTCAGAGGTCTTACCTTAAAAATCTTTTGTCTTGATTGTTCACAATTAAGTATCCATCCTTTAATTACTGGTTGAGTCACAAAAAAACATACATTTCTGGCAAAAACAAAGTTGATATCAGGAGCTGATATTTTTGCTGCCAACTGCCATTTTTTAGAATCTCTCTCTCTCTCTGTCTCTCTCTCTCTCTCTCTCTCTCTGTCTCTCTCTCTCTCTCTCTCTCTGTCTCTCTCTCTCTCTCTCTCTGTCTCTGTCTCTCTCTCTCTCTGTCTCTCTCTCTCTCTCTCTCTCTGTCTCTCTCTCTCTCTCTCTCTCTCTCTCTCTCTCTCTCTCTCTCTCTCTCTCTCTCTCTCTCTCTCTCTCTCTCTCTCTCTCTCTCTCTCTCTCTGTCTCTCTCTGTCTCTCTCTGTCTCTCTGTCTCTCCCCCTCTCTCTCTCTCTCTTCCTCTCTCTCTCTCCCTCTCAATTCAATTCAATTCAATTCAGCTTTATTGGCATGAAAGTTACAAATGAACAATATTGCCAAAGCACTTTACAATGTAATTACAATTAAACATATGTACATTAACATTAATCAGTTACAAGGTAGTAAAGATGTGTGTGGATGTGTTAAGAATGTTGGGTCAACTGGCTGTCCCTACGGGTGTGGCATGATGCGACATATTTTGCCCCATAGACGACATATCGGTCTATCTCACCCAGTATGTATTTCATTTTCTCTGTTTCGTTTGTTTCTCTAAATTGTTTATGCTTATCCTCAATTTGGGAAAAGAAAGTGGCCCGCAGGTCAGCATAGTACTCACACTCTAAGAGAAAGTGTGCTTCTGTTTCAACTCTGCTCTGTTGGCAGAGTAAGCACAGCCTGGCATCTCTGGGTTGCCAGATTTGTCTATGACGACCGGTCTCTATGGCCAGGCTGTGCTCGCTGAGTCTATACATAGTTAAAGTTTTCCTCAGTTTTCTATCAGTCACAGTGGTCAGATAGTTTGCCACTGTGTACTGTCTGTTTAGAGCCAAATAGCATTGGAGTTTACTTTGATTTTTTGTAATGTCTTTCCAATAAGAGATATACTTTTCCTTTAGTTTTTTGCTAATTTGGTTGGGCCAGATTGTCTGAGGGTTATTTGGGTTAGGGTTGGTCTGGGAATTTAGTCTCAGAATCAACTGACTAAGGTGACTCTTCTCTATGGTCGCTTCTTGGCATTGGAGAGCTTTGTGGTGGTAAGAGTTGGGGTCACTTGTTTTTAAATGATTATAAAATGTGGTGGCTCGTTTTTGGATATTTATTAAAAGAGGGAATTGGCCTAATTCTGCTCTGCATGCGTTGTTTGGGGTTTTTCTCTGTACTCTAAGGATACTCTTACATAGGTCTGCATGTAGAATCTCAATTGGGTGTTTGTCCCATTTTTCAAACTGTTGTTTGGTAAGCGGACCCCATACTTCACTTCCATATAATGCAATTGGTTCAATTATTGATTTGAATATTTTTAGCCAGATCCTAATTGGTATGTCTAATTTGATATTTCTTTTGATGGCATAAAAAGCTCTTCTTGCTTTGTCTCTCAGTTCATTCACAGCCAGGTTGAAGTTTCCCGTGGAGCTTATTTTTAGTCCTAAATATGTGTAGGTGTGAGTGTGTTCTATGTGTGTGGGGCCTAATAGAAAGGTGTATCTGTTTTTTTGGCATCTGGATCTTTTCTGGAATATCATAATTTTTGTCTTTTTTAAGTTGACTGACAATGCCCAGTTCTGGCAGAATTGATGTAGAATGTCTAAGTGTTGCTGTAGGCCTTCTTTTGTTGGTGATAGTAGGACCAAATCATCTGCATATAAAAGGCATTTTATTTGGATGTCTTCAAGGGTGAGTCCAGGGGCTGTTGATTCTTCAAGTCTTTTGGTCAATTCATTAATATAGATGTTAAACAGGGTTGAGCTCATGTTGTTTCCTTGCTTAACACCACGCCCTTGGGTAAAGTAATCTGTTTGTTTTTGTCCAATTTTTACTGCGCACTTGTTGTTTTTGTACATTGATTTAATTATGTCATAGGTTAGTCCACCTACACCACTTTCCATTATTTTTAGTAAAATTCCTTCGTGCCAAATTGAGTCAAATGCTTTTCGAAAGTCTATAAAACAGGAGAAAATCTTTGTTTTGATTTACATGTTTGTCAATAAGGGTGTGAAGCGTGTAAATATGGTCTGATGTTCGGTTGTTCGGTAAGAATCCAATCTGGCTTTTGCTTAGGACATTGTGTTCATTTAGATAATGTAGTAATCTGCTGTTTATGATGGCACACAAAAGTTTGCCCAGGTTGCTGTTGACACAAATGCCACGATAGTTGTTAGGATCATATTTGTCACCATTTTTATAAATTGGTGTAATAAGTCCTTGGTTCCAGGTGTCTGGAAAATAGCCTACACTCAGTACTTTATTAAAAAGTTTTAGTATGGCAGTGGTACATTTATGACTAGTGTATTTTATCATTTCATTTAGTATGCCATCTGTACCACATGCTTTTTTGTTTTTAAGGGTTTTTATTTTTTCTATTATTTCATTTTCTGTTATTGGGAAGTCCAGAGGATTTTGACTGTCTTTAATAGTGAATTCAAGTGTTTTAAGTTTTTCATAGTTTTCTTTTTGTTTCGGATTCATAGTTATGTTTTCGTAAAGTTCTTCAAAGTGATTTTTCCATATGTCACCATTTTGAATAGCCAATTCTTCTCGATGTGGTTTATTTAGGGAATTCCAGTTTTGCCAGAACTTGTTTGAATCAATGGATTCTTCAATTTCAGTTAGTTGATTTTTAATGTGTTGTGCTTGTTTTTTAATGTGTTGTGATTTTTAATGTGTTGTGCTTGTTTTGTTCTTAGGGTCTGTTTGTATTCCTTAAGGGTTTCCCAGTATTGTTGGCGTAGATATTGATTGTCTGGTTCTCTATGTTTTTGGTTGGATAGATTTCTTAGTTTCTTCCTTATGGACCTGCAATTATAATCAAACCATTTCTCACTATTATTGTTTATTTTACTGTGTTTGGACGTCTTTTTTAATTCAGATAAGGATGCTAATTTGTCAAATATTTCATTGACGTTTTGTACGGCTAGATTTACACCATCTTTATCTCTCTCTCTCTCTCTCTCTCTCTGTCTCTCTCTCTCTCTCTCTCTCTGTCTCTCTCTCTGTCTCTCTCTGTCTCTCTCTCTCTCACTGCATGCTGGGAGTGTGGGCGTGTGCTGGGAGTTCGGTGGGTGAGCGTGTGTGCGTGGAGAGTGCTAACAAACTTTTTGTTTGTTGGGTTTTTTCTTTGGCATTTACTCCCTCTTGAAGTTTCTTTTTCGTGCTTTGAGGGTATTTTTCCTGGAGATTACGTGGGGTGTTGGGGATGGCAACCCGGTTGGGGACGCCGTCCTTGTCGCTGCGACATGGGCTCAGGTGCGTTACAGACGCAACAGTCACAGTGGAGGAAGTTCTGGTCGCCGTGGGGGAGAAGGTAGGCTATGATAATGTGTCATATGCATCTAGGATGAACAGGGCAGTGGTGGTGTTTTTAAAAGAAGAACGGCTTGTTCATGTAATGGTTGAGCACGGAGTGATAGTGAACGGTATGTTTTACCAGGTAACACCGTTGTATGCGCCGTCAACACGGGTTACTATTTCAAATGTGCCGCCATTCATCCCAGATGAATTAATTACTCGCGAGTTAACGCGATATGGCAAGTTTGCCAGCTCTATGAAGATGGTTCCTCTGGGGTGTAAACACCCGGACTTAAAGAGGGTTATGTTGTTTAGGGACAAGTATTCATGTTTCTTGACTCACCTGAACAGACTTTGGATTTGTCATTTAAAGTTAAATATGAAGACCGGCTGTATATGGCGTATGCCAGTACAGGCAGCCAACGGTGTTTTGAATGTGGGGATGTCGGACATAAACGTCAGGCGTGCCCACATAATGATAAGAATATAAATGGGGTACAAGAGACTCCTGTGGTGGCTGTTAATACGGGGGTAGAGACTGCTAATAGGGGGGCTGATGCGCCAGTAGGGGTAGAGCAGCAGGTGGACCAGAGTGGGAACAGGGATGAGCCAGTAGTGGTAGAGCAGCAGGTTGACCAGAGTGGGAACAGGGATGAGCCAGTAGTGGTAGAGCAGCAGGTGGACCAGAGTGGGAACAGGGATGAGCCAGTAGTGGTAGAGCAGCAGGTGGACCAGAGTGGGAACAGGGATGAGCCAGTAGTGGTAGAGCAGCAGGTGGACCAGAGTGGGAACAGGGATGAGCCAGTAGTGGTAGAGCAGCAGGTGGACCAGAGTGGGAACAGGGATGCGCCAGTAGTGGTAGAGCAGCAGGTGGACCAGAGTGGGAACAGGGATGAGCCAGTAGTGGTAGAGCAGCAGGTGGACCAGAGTGGGAACAGGGATGAGCCAGTAGTGGTAGAGCAGCAGGTGGACCAGAGTGGGAACAGGGATGAGCCAGTAGTGGTAGAGCAGCAGGTGGACCAGAGTGGGAACAGGGATGAGCCAGTAGTGGTAGAGCAGCAGGTGGACCAGTGTGGAAACAGGGATGAGCCAGTAGTGGTAGAGCAGCAGGTGGACCAGAGTGGGAACAGGGATGAGCCAGTAGTGGTAGAGCAGCAGGTGGACCAGAGTGGGAACAGGGATGAGCCAGTAGTGGTAGAGCAGCAGGTGGACCAGAGTGGGAACAGGGATGAGCCAGTAGTGGTAGAGCAGCAGGTGGACCAGAGTGGAAACAGGGATGAGCCAGTAGTGGTAGAGCAGCAGGTGGACCAGAGTGGAAACAGGGATGAGCCAGTAGTGGTAGAGCAGCAGGTGGACCAGAGTGGGAACAGGGATGAGCCAGTAGTGGTAGAGCAGCAGGTGGACCAGAGTGGAAACAGGGATGAGCCAGTAGTGGTAGAGCAGCAGGTGGATCAGAGTGGGAACAGGGATGAGCCAGTAGTGGTAGAGCAGCAGGTGGACCAGAGTGGAAACAGGGATGAGCCAGTAGTGGTAGAGCAGCAGGTGGACCAGAGTGGGAACAGGGATGAGCCAGTAGTGGTAGAGCAGCAGGTGGACCAGAGTGGGAACAGGGATGAGCCAGTAGTGGTAGAGCAGCAGGTGGACCAGAGTGGGAACAGGGATGAGCCAGTAGTGGTAGAGCAGCAGGTGGACCAGAGTGGGAACAGGGATGCGCCAGTAGTGGTAGAGCAGCAGGTGGACCAGAGTGGAAACAGGGATGAGCCAGTAGTGGTAGAGCAGCAGGTGGACCAGAGTGGGAACAGGGATGAGCCAGTAGTGGTAGAGCAGCAGGTGGACCAGAGTGGGAACAGGGATGAGCCAGTAGTGGTAGAGCAGCAGGCGGACCAGAGTGGGAACAGGGATGAGCCAGTAGTGGTAGAGCAGCAGGTGGACCAGAG
>CM055735.1:23786146-23916146 GCA_029465975.1 Dallia pectoralis
AGGGCTGTGATGTGTGTGTTCTGTCGTGTGTTCTGTCGTGTGTTTTAGGGCTGTGATGTGTGTGGTGTGTGTGTGTGTGTGATGTGTGTGATGTGTGTGATGTGTGTGTTCTGTCATGTGTTTGTAGGGCTGTGATGTGTGTGTTCTGTCGTGTGTTCTGTCGTGTGTTTTAGGGCTGTGATGTGTGTGATGTGTGTGGTGTGTGTGTGTGTGTGATGTGTGTGTTCTGTCATGTGTTTGTAGGGCTGTGATGTGTGTGTTCTGTCATGTGTTTTAGGGCTGTGATGTGTGTGTTCTGTCGTGTGTTTTAGGGCTGTGATGTGTGTGTGATGTGTGTGTTCTGTCGTGTGTTTTAGGGCTGTGATGTGTGTGTGATGTGTGTGTTCTGTCGTGTGTTTTAGGGCTGTGATGTGTGTCTGATGTGTGTGTGTGTTTTGTCATGTGTTTGTAGGGCTGTGTGTGTGATGTGTGTGTTCTGTCGTGTGTTTTAGGGCTGTGATGTGATGTTTGTGTGTGTGATGTGATGTGTGTGTTCTGTCGTGTGTTTGTAGGGCCGTGCGTGGAGATCCACGTACCATCATGGAGTACAGAGACCTGGACGCGCCAGACGACATGGACTTCTTCTAAACACATTTGTCTGCCCTTTTTTACTCTTTTTGTCTTAATTTCATTATTTTTTATTCCCTTTGTCCATTTGTAACAGTTTCCTATCGGTGCCTAACACTGAGATGTGTGTGTGTGTGTGTGTGTGTGTGTGTGTGTTGATTACCTATGTGTGTTGACCTCAGACTGCTCCAATAAAGATCTACATAAGGATTGATGTCTGAATTATTTTAGGATAGGTGTGTGTGTAAATATTACACTTTCTAGACGTGTGTGTGTGTGTGTAAATCACTTTCTAGACAGGTGTGTGTGTGTAAATCACTTTCTAGACAGGTGTGTGTGACATTAAATCACTTTCTAGACAGGTGTGTGTGATTAAATCACTTTCTAGACAGGTGTGTGTGATTAAATCACTTTCTAGACAGGTGTGTGTGTGATTAAATCACTTTCTAGACAGGTGTGTGTGTGATTAAATCACTTTCTAGACAGGTGTGTGTGTGATTAAATCACTTTCTAGACAGGTGTGTGTGTGATTAAATCACTTTCTAGACAGGTGTGTGTGTGATTAAATCACTTTCTAGACAGGTGTGTGTGTGAGATTAAATCACTTTCTAGACAGGTGTGTGTGAGATTAAATCACTTTCTAGACAGGTGTGTGTGAGATTAAATCACTTTCTTGACAGGTGTGTGTGAGATTAAATCACTTTCTAGACAGGTGTGTGTGAGATTAAATCACTTTCTAGACCTAACCCTAGACAAAAATTACACCAAGGTTGCGAACTTGAGGTGATAATACATTATTTTCAATGTAACATTTTTACCATTACAGGTAGCTGCAGGGGACCAACTAAAAGAACCTCTGACTTTGTACCATTAAATTTAAGTGGTACAACCATAATTTAATTTCGTGCAGACAGTCAAAAAGGGTTGCTGACATAGTATATTATGTAAATGGTAAATGCTGCGCTTTTATATAGCGCTTTTATCCAAGGCGCTTTACAGATCCTGCGTCACATTCACCCATTCATTCACTCATTCATACACTGACGACTGCGTCTACCATGCAAGGCGGCTGCAGGCTCGCCAGGAGCAGCTGGGGTTAGGTGTCTTGGTCATGGACACCTCAACAATTTCCCAGGAGGGACCGGGGATCGAACCACCAACCAACCAAGTGTGTGTGTGTGTGTAAATACTACACTCTAGACCGGTGTGTGTAAATACTACACTCTAGACCGGTGTGTGTAAATACTACACTCTAGACCGGTGTGTGAGTGTGTAAATACTACACTCTAGACCGGTGTGTGTGTAAATACTACACTCCAGACCGGTGTGTGTGTAAATACTACACTCTAAACCGGTGTGTGTGTGTAAATACTACACACTAGACCGGTGTGTGTGTAAATACTACACTCTAAAGGGACCAGACCGGTGTGTGTGTAAATACTACACTCTAAAACGGTGTGTGTGTGTAAATACTACACTCTAGACCGGTGTGTGTGTGTAAATACTACACTCCAGACCGGTGTGTGTGTAAATACTACACTAAAACACTCTAAACCCAAGTGTGTGTGTGTGTGTAAAAACTCTAGACCGTTGTGTGTGTGTAAATACTACATTCTAGACCGGTGTGTGTGTGTGTAAATACTACACTCCAGACCTATGTGTGTGTGTGTGTAAATACTACACTCCAGACCGGTGTGTGTGTGTGTGTAAATACTTCACTCTAAACCGGTGTGTGTGTGTGTAAATACTACACTCTAGACCGGTGTGTGTGTGTAAATACTACACACTAGACCGGTGTGTGTGTGGAAATACTACACTCTAAACCGGTGTGTGTGTAAATACTACACTCTAGACCGGTGTGTGTGTGTGTAAATACTACACTCTAGACCGGTGTGTGTGTAAATACTACACTCTAGACCGGTGTGTGTGTAAATACTACACTCTAGATCGGTGTGTGTGTGTGTAAATACTACACTGTGTGTGTGTAAATACTACACTCTAGACCGGTGTGTGTGTGTAAATACTACACTCTAGACCGGTGTGTGTGTGTGTGTAAATACTATATTCTAGACCGGTGTGTGTGTGTGTGTGTGTGTAAATACTACACTAGACCGGTGTGTGTGTGTAAATACGGTGTGTGTGTGTAAATACACTCTAGACCGTGTGTGTGTAAATACTACACTCTAGACCGGTGTGTGTGTGTGTAAATAAATTCTAGACCTCTAGACCGGTGTGTGTGTGTGTAAATACTACACTAAATACTAGACCTAGACCGGTGTGTGTGTGTGTGTAAATACTACACTCCAGACCGGTGTGTGTGTACTACACCGTGTGTGTGTGTGTAAATACTACACTCTAAACCGGTGTGTGTGTGTGTAAATACTATATTCTAGACCGGTGTGTGTGTGTGTGTGTGTGTGTGTAAATACTACACTCTAGACCTAAATACTACACACTAGACCGGTGTGTGTGTGTGTGTGTGTAAATACTACACTAGACCGGTGTGTGTGTGTAAATACTACACTCTAGACCGGTGTGTGTGTGTAAATACTACACTCTAGACCGGTGTGTGTGTGTGTAAATACTATATTCTAGACCGTGTGTGTGTGTAAATACTACACTAGACCGGTGTGTGTGTGTAAAATATACTACACTCTAGACCGGTGTGTGTGTAAATACTACACTCTAGACCGGTGTGTGTGTGTGTAAATACTATATTCTAGACCGGTGTGTGTGTGTGTGTGTAAATACTACACTCTAGACCGGTGTGTGTGTGTGTAAATAATACACTCCAGACCGGTGTGTGTGTAAATACTACACTAAACCGGGTGTGTGTGTAAATCTAGACCGTGTGTGTGTGTGTAAATACTACACTCTAAACCGGTGTGTGTGTGTGTAAATACTATATTCTAGACCGGTGTGTGTGTGTGTGTGTGTGTGTAAATACTACACTCTAGACCGGTGTGTGTGTGTAAATACTACACTCTAGACCGGTGTGTGTGTAAATACTACACTCTAAAACGGTGTGTGTGTGTAAATACTACACACTAGACCGGTGTGTGTGTGTGTGTGTGTAAATACTACACTCTAAACCGGTGTGTGTGTGTAAATACTACACACTAGACCGGTGTGTGTGTGTGTAAATACTACATTCTAGACCGGTGTGTGTGTAAATACCACACTCCAGACCTATGTGTGTGTGTAAATACTACACTCTAGACCGGTGTGTGTGTAAATACTTCACTCTAAACAGGTGTGTGTGTGTGTGTGTGTGTGTGTGTGTAAATACTACACTCTAGACCGGTGTGTGTGTGTGTAAATACTACATTCTAGACCGGTGTGTGTGTAAATACTACACTCCAGACCTATGTGTGTGTGTGTGTAAATACTACACTCTAGACCGGTGTGTGTGTAAATACAACACTCTAGACCGGTGTGTGTGTAAATACAACACTCTTGACCGGTGTGTGTGTAAATACTACACTCTAGATCGGTGTGTGTGTGTGTGTAAATACTACACTAGACCGGTGTGTGTGTGTAAATACTACACTCTAGACCGGTGTGTGTGTGTGTAAATACTACACTCTAGACCGGTGTGTGTGTGTGTGTAAATACTACACTCTAGATCGGTGTGTGTGTGTGTAAATACTACACTCTAGACCAGTGTGTGTGTGTGTAAATACTACACTCTAGATCTGTGTGTGTGTGTGTGTAAATACTACACTCCAGACCTATGTGTGTGTGTGTGTGTAAATACTACACTCCAGACCGGTGTGTGTGTGTGTAAATACTTCACTCTAGACCGTGTGTGTGTGTGTAAATACTACACTCTAGACCGGTGTGTGTGTGTAAATACTACACTCTAGACCGGTGTGTGTGTGTAAATACTACACTCTAGACCGGTGTGTGTGTAAATACTACACTCTAAACCGGTGTGTGTGTGTAAATACTACACTAGACCGGTGTGTGTGTGTGTGTGTGTAAATACTACACTCTAAACCGGTGTGTGTGTGTAAATACTACACACTAGACCGGTGTGTGTGTGTGTAAATACTACATTCTAGACCGGTGTGTGTGTAAATACCACACTCCAGACCTATGTGTGTGTGTAAATACTACACTCTAGACCGGTGTGTGTGTAAATACTTCACTCTAAACAGGTGTGTGTGTGTGTGTGTGTGTGTAAATACTACACTCTAGACCGTAAATACTACACTCCAGTGTGTGTGTGTGTAAATACTACACTCTAGACCGGTGTGTGTAAATACTACACTCCAGACTATGTGTGTGTGTGTGTAAATACTACACTCTAGACCGGTGTGTGTGTAAATACTACACTCTAGACCGGTGTGTGTGTAAATACAACACTCTAGACCGGTGTGTGTGTGTAAATACTACACTCTAGACCGGTGTGTGTGTGTGTAAAATACTACACTACACTCTAGACCGTGTGTGTGTGTGTAAATACTACACTCTAGACCGGTGTGTGTGTGTAAATACTACACTCTAGACCGGTGTGTGTGTGTGTAAATACTACACTCTAGACCGTGTGTGTGTGTGTAAATACTACACTCTAGACCAGTGTGTGTGTGTGTAAATACTACACTCTAGATCTGTGTGTGTGTGTGTGTAAATACTACACTCTAGACCTATGTGTGTGTGTGTGTAAATACTACACTCAGACCGGTGTGTGTGTGTGTAAATACTACACTCTAGACCGGTGTGTGTGTGTGTAAATACTACACTCTAGACCGGTGTGTGTGTGTAAATACTACACTCTAGACCGGTGTGTGTGTAAATACTACACTCTAGACCGTGTGTGTGTGTGTAAATACTACACTCTAGACCGTGTGTGTGTGTGTGTGTAAATACTACACTCTAGACCGGTGTGTGTGTAAATACTACACACTCTAAGACCGGTGTGTGTGTGTAAATACTACACTCTAGACCGGTGTGTGTGTGTGTAAATACTACACTCTAGACCGGTGTGTGTGTGTGTGTGTGTGTAAATACTACACTCTAGACAGGTGTGTGTGTATGTGTGTGTGTAAATACTACACTCCAGACCGTGTGTGTGTGTAAATACTACACTCCTAAACTACACTAGACCGGTGTGTGTGTAAATACTTCACTCTAGACGGTGTGTGTGTGTAAATACTACACTCTAGACCGGTGTGTGTGTGTGTAAATACTACACTCTAGACCGGTGTGTGTGTGTGTGTAAATACTACACTCCAGACCTGTGTGTGTGTGTGTGTAAATACTACACTCTAGACCGGTGTGTGTGTGTGTAAATACTACACTCTAGATCGGTGTGTGTGTGTGTAAATACTACACTCTAGACCGGTGTGTGTGTGTGTGTGTGTGTAAATACTACACTCTAGACCGGTGTGTGTGTGTAAAATACTACACTCTAGACCGGTGTGTGTGTGTGTAAATACTACACTCTAGACCGGTGTGTGTGTGTGTAAATACTACACTCTAGACCGGTGTGTGTGTAAATACTACACTCTAGACCGGTGTGTGTGTAAATACTACACTCTAGATCGGTGTGTGTGTGTGTGTGTAAATACTACACTCTAGACCGTGTGTGTGTGTGTAAATACTACACTCTAGACCGGTGTGTGTGTAAATACTACACTCTAGACCGGTGTGTGTGTGTGTGTAAATACTACATTCTAGACCGGTGTGTGTGTGTGTGTACATTCTAGACCGGTGTGTGTGTAAATACACACACTCTGTAAAGACCGGTGTGTGTGTGTGTAAATACTACACTCTAGACCGGTGTGTGTGTGTGTGTGTAAATACTACACTCTAGACCGGTGGTGTGTGTGTGTGTGTGTGTGTGTAAATACTACACTCTAGACCGGTGTGTGTGTGTGTGTAAATACTACACTCTAGACCGGGTGTGTGTGTGTGTAAATACTACACTCTAGACCTGTGTGTGTGTGTAAATACTACACTCTAGACCGGTGTGTGTGTAAATACTACACTCTAGACCGGTGTGTGTGTGTGTAAATACTACACTCTAGACCGTAAATACTACACACTAGACCGGTGGTGTGTGTGTGTGTGTAAATACTACACTCTAGACCGGTGTGTGTGTGTAAATACTACACTCTAGACCGGTGTGTGTGTGTAAATACTACACTCTAGACCGGTGTGTGTGTGTGTGTGTAAATACTACACTCTAGGTGTGTGTGTGTGTGTAAATACTACACTCTAAACCGGTGTGTGTGTGTAAATACTACACACTAGACCGGTGTGTGTGTAAATACTACATTCTAGACCGGTGTGTGTGTGTGTAAATACTACACTCTAGACCGGTGTGTGTGTGTGTAAATACTACACTCTAGACCGGTGTGTGTGTAAATACTACACTCTAGACCGGTGTGTGTGTGTGTGTGTGTAAATACTACACTCCAGTGTGTGTGTGTGTAAATACTACACTCTAGACCGTGTGTGTGTGTGTAAATACTACACTCTAGACCGGTGTGTGTGTAAATACCACACTCCAGACCTATGTGTGTGTGTAAATACTACACTCTAGACCGGTGTGTGTGTGTGTAAATACTACACTCTAGACAGGTGTGTGTGTGTGTGTGTGTAAATACTACACTCTACTACACTCTAGACCGGTGTGTGTGTGTGTAAATACTACATTCTGTGTGTGTGTGTAAATACTACACTCTAGACGGTAAATACTACACTCCAGACCTGTGTGTGTGTGTGTAAACATTATTCTGTGTGTGTGTGTGTAAATACTACACTCTAGACCGGTGTGTGTGTGTGTGTGTAAATACTACACTCTAGACCGTGTGTGTGTGTGTGTAAATACTACACTCTAGACCGGTGTGTGTGTGTAAATACTACACTCTAGACCGGTGTGTGTGTGTAAATACTACACTCTAGACCGGTGTGTGTGTGTGTGTAAATACTACACTCTAGACCGGTGTGTGTGTGTAAATACTACACTCTAGACCGTGTGTGTGTGTGTAAATACTACACTCTAGACCTGTGTGTGTGTGTGTGTGTGTAAATACTACACTCTAGACCGGTGTGTGTGTGTGTAAAAATACTACACTCTAGACCGTGTGTGTGTGTGTGTAAATACTACACTCTAGACCGTGTGTGTGTGTGTAAATACTACACTCTAGACCGGTGTGTGTGTGTGTGTAAATACTACACTCTAGACCGTGTGTGTGTGTGTGTAAATACTACACTCTAGACCGGTGTGTGTGTGTGTAAATACTACACTCTAGACCGGTGTGTGTGTGTGTGTAAATACTACACTCTAGACGTGTGTGTGTGTAAATACTACACTCTAGACCGGTGTGTGTGTGTGTGTGTAAATACTACACTCTAGACCGGTGTGTGTGTGTGTGTGTGTAAATACTACACTAGACCGGTGTGTGTGTGTGTGTGTAAATACTACACTCTAGACCGGTGTGTGTGTGTGTAAATACTACACTCTAGACCTAGGTGTGTGTGTGTGTGTGTAAATACTACACTCTAGACGGTGTGTGTGTGTGTGTGTGTGTAAATACTACACTCTAGACCGGTGTGTGTGTGTGTAAATACTACACTCTAGACCGGTGTGTGTGTGTGTGTAAATACTACACTCTAGACCGGTGTGTGTGTGTGTGTGTGTGTGTGTGTAAATACTACACTCTAGACCTGTGTGTGTGTGTGTGTGTGTAAATACTACACTCTAGACCTGTGTGTGTGTGTGTGTGTGTAAATACTACACTCTAGACCTGTGTGTGTGTGTGTGTGTGTAAATACTACACTCTAGACCGGTGTGTGTGTGTGTAAATACTACACTCTAGACCGGTGTGTGTGTGTGTGTGTGTGTGTGTAGTGTGTGTGTGTGTGTAAATACTACACTCTAGACCGGTGTGTGTGTGTGTGTAAATACTACACTCTAGACCTGTGTGTGTGTGTGTGTGTGTAAATACTACACTCTAGACCGGTGTGTGTGTGTGTGTAAATACTACACTCTAGACCTGTGTGTGTGTGTGTGTGTAAATACTACACTCTAGACCGGTGTGTAATACATCCTAGACCGGTGTTTGTGTGAATATTACAACACAGGGAAAACTTATGATATTTTATCTGATATGTCCCAACAATTATTTTAGGTAAAATAATATGTAGCAAAATAATATGTAACAGACTTTTCGAGTGCATTAAAGCATTAATAAATGTAAAAGATCTCAGATTGGTGAAGAGAGCAATTTGCATTATATTTTTGTCTAAATAGAGTTACCTAACATAGAATACTGTTTAAATTCGGTTTTTTGTCTAATATCAACAGATATATTTTGGTTTATATAATTTATATAATGGTTTTCCCTAATGTAGACTGAGACTTCCCACAATGCATTTCAGTGTTGTTGTTTGGGTTAAACATGGCGGCTGTGAGCTGTCCACTACACAGAACCCTCTCTCGCCTCAGCTGGGCTCAGGGACGCAACACCCCTGTAGTCTGTCGGGAACCGTTATGGGTTTTAGCGGTGCAGAGATACGGGAGAGACCCGGGCTTCAGCATGTATTTCCCGCAAGCGATTACCACCGACCCCAGCCTGTACGACGCCACCCTGACCGATGGAGACTGCAGGTGGGTGTGTAGATTAGTGACTGACTGTTGATTACTGACTGGTGTCGTGTAGATTACTGACTGACTGTTGATTACTGACTGTTGATTACTGACTGACTGTTGATTACTGACTGTTGATTACTGACTGGTGTCGTGTAGATTACTGACTGACTGTTGATTACTGACTGGTGTCGTGTAGATTACTGACTGACTGTTGATTACTGACTGGTGTGTAGATTACTGACTGACTGTTGATTACTGACTGGTGTGTAGATTACTGACTGTTGATTACTGACTGGTGTGTAGATTACTGACTGACTGTTGATTACTGACTGGTGTGTAGATTACTGACTGACTGTTGATTACTGACTGGTGTGTAGATTACTGACTGACTGTTGATTACTGACTGTTGATTACTGACTGGTGTCGTGTAGATTACTGACTGACTGTTGATTACTGACTGGTGTCGTGTAGATTACTGACTGACTGTTGATTACTGACTGGTGTCGTGTAGATTACTGACTGACTGTTGATTACTGACTGGTGTCGTGTAGATTACTAACTGACTGTTGATTACTGACTGGTGTCGTGTAGATTACTGACTGACTGTTGATTACTGACTTGATTACTGACTGACTGTTGATTACTGACTGTGATTACTGATGACTGATTACTGACTGTTGATTACTGACTGGTGTCGTGTAGATTACTGACTGACTGTTGATTACTGACTGGTGTCGTGTAGATTACTGACTGACTGTTGATTACTGACTGGTACGTGTATTATTGACTGTTGATTACTGACTGTTGATTACTGACTGGACTGTGTGTAGATTACTGAATGACTGTTGATTACTGACTGGTGTGTAGATTACTGAATGACTGGTGTGTGATTACTGAATGACTGTTGATTTGACTGACTGACTGTTGATTACTGACTGGTGTGTAGATTACTGACTGACTGTTGATTACTGACTGTTAGATTATTGACTGTTGATTACTGACTGGTGTCGTGTAGATTACTGACTGACTGTGATTACTGACTGTTGATTTGACTGGTGTGACTGGTGTCGTGTAGATTACTGACTGACTGTTGATTACTGACTGGTGTCGTGTAGATTACTGACTGACTGTTGATTACTGACTGGGTGTGTAGATTACTGACTGACTGTTGATTACTGACTGTTGATTACTGACTGACTGTTGATTTGACTGACTGACTGTTGATTACTGACTGACTGTGTGATTACTGAATGACTGTTGATTACTGACTGTTAGATTACTGACTGACTGTTGATTACTGACTGGTGTCGTGTAGATTTGACTGACTGTTGATTACTGACTGGTGTCGTGTTGATTACTGACTGACTGTTGATTACTGACTGGTGTGTAGATTACTGACTGACTGTTGATTACTGACTGGTGTGTAGATTACTGACTGACTGTTGATTACTGACTGGTGTGTAGATTACTGACTGACTGTTGATTACTGACTGGTGTGTAGATTACTGACTGACTGTTGATTACTGACTGTTGATTACTGACTGACTGTTGATTACTGACTGTTGATTACTGACTGGTGTCGTGTAGATTACTGACTGACTGTTGATTACTGACTGTTATATCTCCATCCACAGGGTTCGAGTTACACTAGATCCTTCCCTCAACGGCCTTGTGGAGAGAAATGTGTTCCACTGTGGTGCTCAGCTACGAAACGTTTCCTTTCTACCCTGGCTGGCTGCCCGGGAGGAGGAGGCGCAGGGAGGAGTAGAGGAGGAGGTTTGGAGCAGGACGTACAAAGTGGTCAGTTTGACGGTGTCAGAGGAGGGACGAGGAGAAAGGGGGAGTGAAGATCTGGTGGCCGTGGTGCAGGTGAACCGGCTGATGTGGTACGGAACATCTCCTATCTGCCAAACTTCAGGACCACTGGACAGAGAGACGGCTCCTAGTGCGCTCCCTCTGAGGGCTCCTAGTGCGCTCCCTCTGAGGGCTCCTAGTGCGCTCCCTCTGAGGGCTCCTAGTGCGCTCCCTCTGAGGGCTCCTAGTGCGCTCCCTCTGAGGGCCAAGAGGAGCTGCTATCAGCCCCTGTGGAATAATCAGGACCACTATGGAGAAGCCTGGAAGGTGACCTCTGACTCCATCCAGACCGGGTCCGACTCAGAAGATCCAGCACAGGAAACAGCTGGTGAGACCATGTGTTCCAGGATGTCTGCTTGATGTTAATAACCCTAAGGACAGACTGTACAGTTTAACCCATATCAGGTGATTGGTCTGTATGGGTAGGACAGACTGTACAGTTTAATACATATCTGGTGATTGGTCTGTATGGGTAGGACAGACTGTACAGTTTAACCCATATCTGGTGATTGGTCTGTATGGGTAGGACAGACTGTACAGTTTAATACATATCTGGTGATTGGTCTGTATGGGTAGGACAGACTGTACAGTTTAATACATATCTGGTGATTGGTCTGTATGGGTAGGACAGACTGTACAGTTTAATACATATCTGGTGATTGGTCTGTATTTAGGACAGACCAGTTTAACCCATATCTGGTGATTGGTCTGTATGGGTAGGACAGACTGTACAGTTTAACCCTAACCATATCAGGTGATTGGTCTGTATGGGTAGGACAGACTGTACAGTTTAATACATATCAGGTGATTGGTCTGTATGGGTAGGACAGACTGTACAGTTTAACCCTAACCATATCAGGTGATTGGTCTGTATGGGTAGGACAGACTGTACAGTTTAACCCTAACCATATCAGGTGATTGGTCTGTATGGGTAGGACAGACTGTACAGTTTAACCCTAACATATCTGGTGATTGGTCTGTATTAGATACAGTTTAACCCATATCGTTTAATACATATCTGGTGATTGGTCTGTATGGGTAGGACAGACTGTACAGTTTAATACATATCTGGTGATTGGTCTGTATGGGTAGGACAGACTGTACAGTTTAATACATATCTGGTGATTGGTCTGTATGGGTAGGACAGACTGTACAGTTTAATACATATCTGGTGATTGGTCTGTATGGGTAGGACAGACTGTACAGTTTAATACATATCTGGTGATTGGTCTGTATGGGTAGGACAGACTGTACAGTTTAATACATATCTGGTGATTGGTCTGTATGGGTAGGACAGACTGTACAGTTTAACCCATATCTGGTGATTGGTCTGTATGGGTAGGACAGACTGTACAGTTTAATACATATCTGGTGATTGGTCTGTATGGGTAGGACAGACTGTACAGTTTAACCCTAACCATATCAGGTGATTGGTCTGTATGGGTAGGACAGACTGTACAGTTTAATACATATCAGGTGATTGGTCTGTATGGGTAGGGTTTAACCCTAACCATATCAGGTGATTGGTCTGTATGGGTAGGACAGACTGTACAGTTTAACCCTAACCATATCAGGTGATTGGTCTGTATGGGTAGGACAGACTGTACAGTTTAACCCTAACCATATCAGGTGATTGGTCTGTATGGGTAGGACAGACTGTACAGTTTAACCCTAACCATATCAGGTGATTGGTCTGTATGGGTAGGACAGACTGTACAGTTTAACCCATATCAGGTGATTGGTCTGTATGGGTAGGACAGACTGTACAGTTTAACACTAACCATATCAGGTGATTGGTCTGTATGGGTAGGACAGACTGTACAGTTTAACCCTAACCATATCAGGTGATTGGTCTGTATGGGTAGGACAGACTGTACAGTTTAACCCTAACCATATCAGGTGATTGGTCTGTATGGGTAGGACAGACTGTACAGTTTAACCCTAACCATATCAGGTGATTGGTCTGTATGGGTAGGACAGACTGTACAGTTTAATACATATCTGGTGATTGGTCTGTATGGGTAGGACAGACTGTACAGTTTAACCCTAACCATATCAGGTGATTGGTCTGTATGGGTAGGACAGACTGTACAGTTTAATACATATCTGGTGATTGGTCTGTATGGGTAGGACAGACTGTACAGTTTAACCCATATCAGGTGATTGGTCTGTATGGGTAGGACAGACTGTACAGTTTAACCCATATCAGGTGATTGGTCTGTATGGGTAGGACAGACTGTACAGTTTAATACATATCTGGTGATTGGTCTGTATGGGTAGGACAGACTGTACAGTTTAACCCTAACCATATCAGGTGATTGGTCTGTATGGGTAGGACAGACTGTACAGTTTAACCCTAACCATATCTGGTGATTGGTCTGTATGGGTAGGACAGACTGTACAGTTTAACACTAACCATATCTGGTGATTGGTCTGTATGGGTAGGACAGACTGTACAGTTTAATACATATCTGGTGATTGGTCTGTATGGGTAGGACAGACTGTACAGATTAACCCTAACCATATCAGGTGATTGGTCTGTATGGGTAGGACAGACTGTACAGATTAACCCTAACCATATCAGGTGATTGGTCTGTATGGGTAGGACAGACTGTACAGATTAACCCTAACCATATCAGGTGATTGGTCTGTATGGGTAGGACAGACTGTACAGTTTAACCCTAACCATATCAGGTGATTGGTCTGTATGGGTAGGACAGACTGTACAGTTTAATACATATCTGGTGATTGGTCTGTATGGGTAGGACAGACTGTACAGTTTAATACATATCTGGTGATTGGTCTGTATGGGTAGGACAGACTGTACAGTTTAATACATATCTGGTGATTGGTCTGTATGGGTAGGACAGACTGTACAGTTTAATACATATCTGGTGATTGGTCTGTATGGGTAGGACAGACTGTACAGTTTAATACATATCTGGTGATTGGTCTGTATGGGTAGGACAGACTGTACAGTTTAACACTAACCATATCTGGTGATTGGTCTGTATGGGTAGGACAGACTGTACAGTTTAATACATATCTGGTGATTGGTCTGTATGGGTAGGACAGACTGTACAGTTTAATACATATCTGGTGATTGGTCTGTATGGGTAGGACAGACTGTACAGTTTAATACATATCTGGTGATTGGTCTGTATGGGTAGGACAGACTGTACAGTTTAATACATATCTGGTGATTGGTCTGTATGGGTAGGACAGACTGTACAGTTTAATACATATCTGGTGATTGGTCTGTATGGGTAGGACAGACTGTACAGTTTAATACATATCTGGTGATTGGTCTGTATGGGTAGGACAGACTGTACAGTTTAATACATATCTGGTGATTGGTCTGTATGGGTAGGACAGACTGTACAGTTTAATACATATCTGGTGATTGGTCTGTATGGGTAGGACAGACTGTACAGTTTAATACATATCTGGTGATTGGTCTGTATGGGTAGGACAGACTGTACAGTTTAATACATATCTGGTGATTGGTCTGTATGGGTAGGACAGACTGTACAGTTTAATACATATCTGGTGATTGGTCTGTATGGGTAGGACAGACTGTACAGTTTAATACATATCTGGTGATTGGTCTGTATGGGTAGGACAGACTGTACAGTTTAATACATATCTGGTGATTGGTCTGTATGGGTAGGACAGACTGTACAGTTTAATACATATCTGGTGATTGGTCTGTATGGGTAGGACAGACTGTACAGTTTAATACATATCTGGTGATTGGTCTGTATGGGTAGGACAGACTGTACAGTTTAATACATATCTGGTGATTGGTCTGTATGGGTAGGACAGACTGTACAGTTTAATACATATCTGGTGATTGGTCTGTATGGGTAGGACAGACTGTACAGTTTAATACATATCTGGTGATTGGTCTGTATTGGTAGGACAGACTGTACAGTTTAATACATATCTGGTGATTGGTCTGTATTGGTTGGACAGACTGTGGGAGTTGATCGTCCGGTGTGTTTTTTCAGTTATTCTGTTGCCTGTTGTTTTGCTGTGTGTTTGTCCAGATGTGCGACCTACAGTAACATTGCAGAAACTGCGAGAGGACTTCTTGTCACATGGGGAGGGAGTCAGGAAATGGAGGGGCGTGGCCAAGGGCATGCTGGTTGTGAGAGTTTTAAACAAGTCCAGTGTGAGGTATTATGGGAAGTCTGACAGCAACTGTACATTTCCTTATAAGGTCAGTATGAGGTCAGACACACACAGACACACACATACACACACACAAGGACACACACACAGATAGACACAGACAGACACACACACACACACACAGACACACAGACGCACACAGACACGCACACATAGACACACAGACACGCACACATAGACACACAGACACAGACACGCACACAGACACGCACACAGACACCCACACATAGACACACACACAGACACACAGACACAGACACACACACAGACACACACAGATAGACACAGACAGACACACACACACACACAGAGACACACAAACAAGGGGACACACACAGATAGACACACACGCACGCACACACACACAGACACACACAGATAGACACACAGATAGACACACAGATAGACACAGACGCACACAGACGCACACAGACACAACAAAATAAACAATACAGTCCGACAAGAGAGGCCATGTATAGCTATAATATGTAATGTATGTCTAATGTGAGATTAGCTTGACTGTATTAGAGAGACCATGTATAGAGCTATAATATGTAATATGTCTAATGTGAGATCAGCTTGACTGTATTAGAGAGACCATGTATAGAGCTATAATATGTAATATGTCTAATGTGAGATCAGCTTGACTGTATTAGAGAGACCATGTATAGCTATAATATGTAATATATGTCTAATGTGAGATCAGCTTGACTGTATTAGAGAGACCATGTATAGCTATAATATGTAATATATATCTAATGTGAGATCAGCTTGACTGTATTAGAGAGACCATGTATAGCTATAATATGTAATATATGTCTAATGTGAGATCAGCTTGACTGTATTAGAGAGACCATGTATAGCTATAATATGTAATATATGTCTAATGTGAGATCAGCTTGACTGTATTAGAGAGACCATGTATAGCTATAATATGTAATATATGTCTAATGTGAGATCAGCTTGACTGTATTAGAGAGACCATGTATAGCTATAATATGTAATATATGTCTAATGTGAGATCAGCTTGACTGTATTAGAGAGACCATGTATAGCTATAATATGTAATATATGTCTAATGTGAGATCAGCTTGACTGTATTAGAGAGACCATGTATAGCTATAATATGTAATATATATCTAATGTGAGATCAGCTTGACTGTATTGGAGAGACCATGTATAGCTATAATATGTAATATATGTCTAATGTGAGATCAGCTTGACTGTATTAGAGAGACCATGTATAGCTATAATATGTAATATATATCTAATGTGAGATCAGCTTGACTGTATTAGAGAGACCATGTATAGCTATAATATGTAATATATGTCTAATGTGAGATCAGCTTGACTGTATTAGAGAGACCATGTATAGCTATAATATGTAATATATATCTAATGTGAGATCAGCTTGACTGTATTAGAGAGACCATGTATAGCTATAATATGTAATATATGTCAGAAGTGCCCATAAAACCAATCCAACTTGTGAGAGGAGCTTCATGAATAGATTTTAACTAATTTCATTATTGTTTTCTTAAACACATTTCTAAGTAACCCAAAACTTTTGATTGGTTGTGTACATATTTTAAATCCCTCTCTAAACTTTTGATTGGTTGTGTACATATTTAAATTTTCCCCTTTTCTCTCCCCCCTCCCTCTCTAGGCACTGTTGGAGGTGTGTGACACATCAGGGTGTGTGTGTGTGTGCGTGCTGTGGAACAGTGTGTGTGTGTGTTGGTATATGAGGATACAGCCTGGTCAGTTGTTGAGGCTGAAAGGTTACAGGGTCAAGGAGCGTTACGACTCGAGAACTACAGACCAACAGGACATAGGTAACACACACCAGAACTACAGACCAACAGGACATAGGTAACACACACACACACACACCAGAACTACAGACCAACAGCACATAGGTAACACAGACCAACAGGACATAGGTAACACACACCAGAACTACAGACCAACAGGACATAGGTAACACACACACACACACCAGAACTACAGACCAACAGGACATAGGTAACACACACACACACACACACCAGAACTACAGACCAACAGGACATAGGTAACACACACCAGAACTACAGACCAACAGGACATAGGTAACACACACCAGAACTACAGACCAACAGCACATAGGTAACACAGACCAACAGGACATAGGTAACACACAGAACTACAGAACTAACACAGACCAACAGGACATAGGTAACACACACCAGAACACAGACCAACAGGACATAGGTAACACACACCAGAACTACAGACCAACAGGACATAGGTACAGAACAACAGCACATAGGTAACACACACACCAGAACTACAGACCAACAGGACATGGGTAACACACACCAGAACTACAGACCAACAGGACATAGGTAACACACACACCAGAACTACAGACCAACAGGACATGGGTAACACACACCAGAACTACAGAACAACAGGACATAGGTAACACACACACCAGAACTACAGACCAACAGGACATGGGTAACACACACCAGAACTACAGAACAACAGGACATAGGTAACACACACCAGAACTACAGACCAACAGGACATAGGTAACACACACAGCAGAACTACAGACCAACAGGACATGGGTAGCACAGACCAGAACTACAGACCAACAGGACATAGGTAACACACACAGCAGAACTACAGACCAACAGGAGATAGTTAACACAGACCAGAACTACAGACCAACAGGACATAGGTAACACACACAGCAGAACTACAGACCAACAGGACATAGGTAACACACACCAGAACTACAGACCAACAGGACATAGGTAACACACACCAGAACTACAGACCAACAGGACATTATGTAACACACACTATATACACAGACCAACAGGACATAGGTAACACACACCAGAACTACAGACCAACAGGACATTATGTAACACACACTATATACACAGACCAACAGGACATAGGTAACACACACACTATATATGCAGACCAACAGGACATAGGCAACACACACTCACACTATATATATATATATATATTATACAGACCAACAGGACATAGGTAACACACACTATATATAAAGACCAACAGGATATTATGTAATACACACACACACACACACTATATATATATATATACAGACCAACAGGACATTATGTAACACACACACACACTATATATACAGACCAACAGGACATAGGTAACACACACACACTATATATATATATATATATATATATGTGTATACACAGACCAACAGGACATTATGTAACACACACTATATATATGCACACAGACCAACAAGACATAGGTAACACACACTATATATACAGACCAACAGGACATAGGTAACACACACACACACACACTATATATACAGACCAACAGGACATTATGTAACACACACACTATATACAGACCAACAGGACATTATGTAACACACACTATATATATATATATACAGACCAACAGGACATAGGTAACACACACTATATACACAGACCAACAGGACATTATGTAACACACACACTATATATACAGACCAACATGACGTTATGTAACACACACTATATATGTATATATACAGACCAACAGGACATAGGTAACACACACTATATACACAGACCAACAGGACATTATGTAACACACACTATATATACAGACCAACAGGACATTATGTAACACACACACACACACTATATATACAGACCAACAGGACATTATGTAACACACACACTATATACACAGACCAACAGGACATAGGTAACACACACACTATATATACAGACCAACAGGACATTATGTAACACACACACACACACACTATATATACAGACCAACAGGACATTATTTAACACACACACTATATACACAGACCAACAGGACATAGGTAACACACACACTATATACACAGACCAACAGGACATTATGTAACACACACACACACTATATATACAGACCAACAGGACATTATTTAACACACACACTATATACACAGACCAACAAGACATAGGTAACACACACTATATATACAGACCAACAGGACATAGGTAACACACACACACACACACACTATATATACAGACCAACAGGACATTATGTAACACACACACTATATACAGACCAACAGGACATTATGTAACACACACTATATATATATATATATACAGACCAACAGGACATAGGTAACACACACTATATACACAGACCAACAGGACATTATGTAACACACACACTATATATACAGACCAACATGACGTTATGTAACACACACTATATATGTATATATACAGACCAACAGGACATAGGTAACACACACTATATACACAGACCAACAGGACATTATGTAACACACACTATATATACAGACCAACAGGACATTATGTAACACACACACACACACACTATATATACAGACCAACAGGACATTATGTAACACACACACTATATACACAGACCAACAGGACATAGGTAACACACACACTATATATACAGACCAACAGGACATTATGTAACACACACACACACACACACTATATATACAGACCAACAGGACATTATTTAACACACACACTATATACACAGACCAAAAGGACATAGGTAACACACACACTATATACACAGACCAACAGGACATTATGTAACACACACACACACTATATATACAGACCAACAGGACATTATTTAACACACACACTATATACACAGACCAACAGGACATAGGTAACACACACACTATATACACAGACCAACAGGACATTATGTAACACACACACACTATATATACAGACCAACAGGACATTATGTAACACACACACACACTATATATACAGACCAACAGGACATTATTTAACACACACACTATATACACAGACCAACAGGACATAGGTAACACACACACTATATATACAGACCAACAGGACATTAGGTAACACACACACTATATATACAGACCAACAGGACATTATGTAACACACACTATATATACAGACCAACAGGACATTATGTAACACACACACACACACACACTATATATACAGACCAACAGGACATTATTTAACACACACACTATATACACAGACCAACGGGACATAGGTAACACACACACTATATATACAGACCAACAGGACATTATGTAACACACACTATATATACAGACCAACAGGACATTATGTAACACACACACACACACACTATATATACAGACCAACAGGACATTATGTAACACACACTATATATACAGACCAACAGGACATAGGTAACACACACACTATATACACAGACCAACAGGACATTAGGTAACACACACACTATATATACAGACCAACAGGACATTATGTAACACACACTATATATACAGACCAACAGGACATTATGTAACACACACACACACACACACACTATATATACAGACCAACAGGACATTATTTAACACACACACTATATACACAGACCAACGGGACATAGGTAACACACACACTATATATACAGACCAACAGGACATTATGTAACACACACTATATATACAGACCAACAGGACATTATGTAACACACACACACACACACTATATATACAGACCAACAGGACATTATGTAACACACACTATATATACAGACCAACAGGACATTATGTAACACACACACACACACACTATATATACAGACCAACAGGACATTATTTAACACACACACTATATACACAGACCAACAGGACATAGGTAAAACACACACTATATATACAGACCAACAGGACATTATGTAACACACACTATATATACAGACCAACAGGACATTATGTAACACACACACACACACTATATATACAGACCAACAGGACATAGGTAACACACACACTATATACACAGACCAACAGGACATTATGTAACACACACACTATATATACAGACCAACAGGACATTATGTAACACACACACTATATATACAGACCAACAGGACATTATTTAACACACACACTATATACACAGACCAACAGGACATTATGTAACACTCACTTTATCTCTCAACATACTTTCGCTTAATTCAATTTGTTGAAATGGAAAACAATTGTTTTGATTGCCTAAGCTTGTGGAAAATAATCTCTTTCTCTCTCTCTGTCTCTCTCTCTCCCCCCCTCTCTCTCTCTATCTCTCTCCCTTTCCCCCTCTCTCTCTTAATCTCCCACTACCTTTTCTCTATGTTTCTCTATCAGAGATTAGTCTAAACTCCAGGAACCCGTCAGCTGAGATCTCAATCCTCCCAGAATCCTCTCTGTCTGTTGATGTCCCTTTGTCACGTCCGTCCTTTTCGTTTTGCAGTGGGTGAGAGTCACACACACACACACACCACACACACACCACACTCGCACATTTGTCGCTTTATCTCCATGGTAACCCAGACTTTATATATTTTACAGGAAGGAACTCTTCTGTTTTCCCCCTGGCTACATTTGTGACATCATTGGCCTGGTGGTGTTCTCTGGTCGGCCTGAACGAATCAGGAGCCAGAGTGTGTTTAATATGTTCTGTATTACGTCACGTTGGAGGTTCATGTTCTGTATTACGTCACGTTGGATGTTCATGTTCTATATTACGTCACGTTGGAGGTTCATGTTCTGTATTACGTCACGTTGGATGTTCATGTTCTATATTACGTCACGTTGGAGGTTCATGTTCTATATTACGTCACGTTGGAGGTTCATGTTCTATATTACGTCATGTTGGATGTTCATGTTCTATATTACGTCATGTTGGATGTTCATGTTCTGTATTACGTCACGTTGGATGTTCATGTTCTATATTACGTCACGTTGGAGGTTCATGTTCTATATTACGTCACGTTGGAGGTTCATGTTCTATATTACGTCATGTTGGATGTTCATGTTCTATATTACGTCATGTTGGATGTTCATGTTCTGTATTACGTCATGTTGGATGTTCATGTTCTGTATTACGTCATGTTGGATGTTCATGTTCTATATTACGTCACGTTGGAGGTTCATGTTCTATATTACGTAATGCAGCGTCCAACGTAATGCAGAACATGAACATCTAATATGATGTAATACAGGCATTATAAATAACATGGCTTGATACAGAACATCCAAGATAAAACAGAACTACATTTATATTTCATTGGTTTATTTGTGTCTAAGACACTGATGTTCTGTAGACATGACCTCATTATCCACATTTATTCAGACCCATATACATACTAATAACTATATATATTTAAACCACATTTATTCAGACCCATATACATACTAATAACTATATATATTTAAACCACATTTATTCAGACCCATTATACATACTAATAACTATATATATTTAAACCACATTTATTCAGACCCATTATACATACTAATAACTATATATATTTAAACCACATTTATTCAGACCCATTATACATACTAATAACTATATATATTTAAACCACATTTATTCAGACCCATTATACATACTAATAACTATATATATTTAAACCACATTTATTCAGACCTAATAACTATTATACATACTAATAACTATATATATTTAAACCACATTTATTCAGACCCATTATACATACTAATAACTATATATATTTAAACCACATTTATTCAGACCCATTATACATACTAATAACTATATCTATTTAAACCACATTTATTCAGACCCATTATACATACTAATAACTATATATATTTAAACCACATTTATTCAGACCCATTATACATACTAATAACTATATATATTTAAACCACATTTATTCAGACCCATTATACATACTAATAACTATATATATTTAAACCACATTTATTCAGACCCATTATACATACTAATAACTATATATATTTAAACCACATTTATTCAGACCCATATACATACTAATAACTATATATATTTAAACCACATTTATTCAGACCCATTATACATACTAATAACTATATATATTTAAACCACATTTATTCAGACCCATTATACATACTAATAACTATATATATTTAAACCACATTTATTCAGACCCACATACATACTAATAACTATATATATTTAAACCACATTTATTCAGACCCATATACATACTAATAACTATATATATTTAAACCACATTTATTCAGACCCATATACATACTAATAACTATATATATTTAAACCACATTTATTCAGACCCATATACATACTAATAACTATATATATTTAAACCACATTTATTCAGACCCATATACATACTAATAACTATATATATTTAAACCACATTTATTCAGACCCATTATACATACTAATAACTATATATATTTAAACCACATTTATTCAGACCCATATACATACTAATATCATAAGTATATATATATATATTTATGTACAAAAACTATGCATTATATCCTTAGTAAGTCAGGGGGCGGAGCAGTTGGAATATCGGTGGCTTCGATTGGAAGATGGGACTTCGGATCAAGAAATAATGATCAAGTTGTTCTCAACATCTCAACCCGAGATTCACAATAAGATTTACCCATGTAAGAAACACACAGACCCACACACACACACAGACCCACACACACAGACCCACACACACAGACCCACACACAGACCCACACACACACAGACCCACACACACACCAGACCCACACACCCACACAGACCCACACACCCACACAGACCCACACACACAGACCCACACACAGACCCAGACACACACACACAGACCCAGACACACACACACAGACCCAGACACACACACACAGACCCAGACACACACACACAGACCCAGACACACACACACAGACCAGACACACACACACAGACCCACACACACACACAGACCCACACACACACACAGATCCACACACACACAGACCCACACACACAGACCCCACACACAGACCCACACACACAGACCCACACACACAGACACAGACACACACACACAGACACACACACAGACCCACACACACAGACCCACACACACACACACAGACCCACACACACACACACAGACCCACACACACACACAGACCCACACACACAGACCCACACACACAGACACACACACACGGATCCACACACACACACACAGACACACACAGACACACAGACACACACAGACACACACACACACACACAGACACACACACACAGACACACACACACAGACCCACACACACAGACCCACACACACACACAGACCCACACACACACACAGACCCACACACACACACACACCCACACACACACACACACACACCCACACACACAGACCCACACACACACCCACACACACACACCCACACACACCCACACACACACACACCCACACAGACCCCACACACACAGACCCACACACACAGACCCACACACACAGACCCACACACACACACAGACCCCCGGCCGACGGACAGAAATGCCAACCTTAGACTTAAACGATAGACTACTATGAATATGGAATATATGTCTGATTTGCATAATCAGGGGGAAATATGTGTCTGTAATACGTTTCCTGTTTCTCTATCCTGTCTGTAGTGTCTGTAGTTGTGGTAACCAGACTGCTGTTAGTCAGAACTCCATCTGGTTGTTACTTGACCAACACAGTCTTCACACAAGTCTACTGTACAGGTAACACAGACACACACACACACATACAAGTCTACTGTACAGGTTACACACAGACACACACACACATACAAGTCTACTGTACAGGTAACACACACACACATACAAGTCTACTGTACAGGTAACACACACACACACAGGTCTACTGTACAGGTAACACACACACACACAGGTTCTACTGTACAGGTAACACACACACACAGGTTCTACTGTACAGGTAACACACACACACACACAGGTCTACTGTACAGGTAACACACACACACAGGTCTACTGTACAGGTAACACACACACACACACAGGTCTACTGTACAGGTAACACACACACACACACAGGTCTACTGTACAGGTAACACATACACACACACACACACACACACACAGGTCTACTATACAGGTAACACACACACACAGGTATACTGTACAGGTACACACACACACACAGGTCTACTGTACAGGTACACACACTCACACACACACACAGGTTCTACTGTACAGGTACACACACACACAGGTCTACTGTACAGGTAAACACACACACACACAGGTCTACTGTACAGGTAACACACACACAAGTCTACTGTACAGGTAACACACACACACACAAGTCTACTCTACAGGTAAATCACACACACACACACACACACAGGTTTACTGTACAGGTAACACACACACACACACAAGTCTACTCTACAGGTAACACACACACACAGGTCTACTGTACAGGTAACACACACACACACACAGGTCTACTGTACAGGTAACACACACACAGGTCTACTGTACAGGTAACACACACACACACACACACACACACAGGTCTACTGTACAGGTACACACACACACACAGGTCTACTGTACAGGTACACACACACACAGGTCTACTGTACAGGTAACACACACACACACACAGGTCTACTGTACAGGTAACACACACACACACACACACAGGTCTACTGTACAGGTAACACACACACACACAGGTCTACTGTACAGGTACACACACACACAGGTCTACTGTACAGGTAACACACACACAAGTCTACTGTACAGGTAACACACACACACACACAGGTCTACTGTACAGGTAACACACACACACACACAGGTCTACTGTACAGGTAACACACACACACACAGGTCTACTGTACAGGTAACACACACACACACACACAGGTCTACTGTACAGGTAACACACACACACACAGGTCTACTGTACAGGTAACACACACACACACAGGTCTACTGTACAGGTAACACACACACACACAAGTCTACTGTACAGGTAACACACACACACACAAGTCTACTGTACAGGTAACACACACACACACAGGTCTACTGTACAGGTAACACACACACACACACACACACAAGTCTACTGTACAGGTAACACACACACACAAGTCTACTGTACAGGTAACACACACACACAAGTCTACTGTACAGGTAACACACACACACACACAGGTCTACTGTACAGGTAACACACACACACAGGTCTACTGTACAGGTAACACACACACACACACAGGTCTACTGTACAGGTAACACACACACACATGTCTACTGTACAGGTAACACACACACACACACAAGTCTACTGTACAGGTACACACACACACACAGGTCTACCCTACAGGTAACACACACACACACACACAGGTCTACTGTACAGGTAACACACACACACACAAGTCTACTGTACAGGTAACACACACACACACACACAAGTCTACTGTACAGGTAACACACACACACAGGTCTACTGTACAGGTAACACACACACACAGGTCTACTGTACAGGTAACACACACACACACACAAGTCTACTGTACAGGTAACACACACACACAGGTCTAATGTACAGGTAACACACACACACACACAGGTCTACTGTACAGGTAACACACACACACACACACAGGTCTACTGTACAGGTAACACACACACACACAGGTCTACTGTACAGGTAACACACACACACACACAGGTCTACTGTACAGGTAACACACACACACAGGTCTACTGTACAGGTAACACACAACACACACACACACACAAGTCTACTGTACAGGTAACACACACACACACACACAAGTCTACTGTACAGGTAACACACACACACACACACAGGTATACTGTACAGGTAACACACACATACACAGGTCTACTGTACAGGTAACACACACACACAGGTCTACTGTACAGGTAACACACACACACACAGGTCTACTGTACAGGTAACACACACACACACACACAGGTCTACTGTACAGGTAACACACACACAGGTCTACTGTACAGGTAACACACACACACACACAGGTCTACTGTACAGGTAACACACACACACACACAGGTCTACTGTACAGGTAACACACACACACACACAGCTCTACTGACAGGTAAACACACACACACACAGGTCTACTGTACAGGTAACACAACACACACACACACAGGTCTACTGTACAGGTAACACACACACACACACAGGTCTTCTGTACAGGTAACACACACACACACAGGTCTTCTGTACAGGTAACACACACACACAGGTCTACTGTACAGGTAACACACACAGGTCTACTGTACAGGTAACACACACACACACAGGTCTACTGTACAGGTAACACACACACAGGTCTACTGTACAGGTAACACACACACACGCAGGTCTACTGTACAGGTAACACACACACACGCGCAGGTCTACTGTACAGGTAACACACACACACACAGGTCTACTGTACAGGTAACACACACACACAGGTCTACTGTACCGGTAACACACACACCTAAAGCGTAACCCTCTTCTTTCAGGTTCTGGTCACCACTCTACCATGCCCTACAGGAAACTTCCCCAAGTTCGTCACTTTATCCAATGGCTTCAGAGCTTAGATGAAAGACAGGTGCTGAGTAGGGCTGTGGTTGGTGGATACTTCATCTACCCGCCTCCGGCCATCTCCTTGGAAACATTCATGAAGAACCTGATAGGTAGCAACTAAATATCTGCCCAATAGCTGTCCATGTATTTACTTGTAATAATCATTAATTAATACCATAATTAACATCAATTAATGACTTATAGATTAACTACAATAACTAAGTGTGCATGTGTTAATAAACATATGAAATAATGATTAGTTAAATGTTGAAACACACATCAATAAATATTAATTAATACATTAAACATTGAGTAAACTACAAGTTAACTAATGCATCTTTTTTTATTGATGTGTGTGGGGTGGGTGTATGTGTGTGTGTGTGTGGTTTGGGGTCTATATATGTGTGTGTGGGGGGGGTGCGTGCGTGGTTTGGGGTGCGTGCGTGTGTGTGTGTGTAGGAGAGGCAGGTCTGCTAACAGGGTCAGAGTTGATGATTGAGGTGAAAAAACTTCTGTACAGAGAAAGACGACGCTTCAGTATCCAAGCAACTATCAACATGATTACACACTGTCGGAAAGGAGAGGTAATACACATGTACGGTGATACCATCTCCCTGTGTACGGTGATACCATCTCCCTGTGTAAGGTGATACCATCTCCCTGTGTACGGTGATACCATCTCCCTGTGTACGGTGATACCATCTCCCTGTGTACGGTGATACCATCTCCCTGTGTACGGGGATACCATCTCCCTGTGTCTGGTGATACCATCTCCCTGTGTCTGGTGATACCATCTCCCTGTGTCTGGTGATACCATCTCCCTGTGTACGGTGTTACCATCTCCCTGTGTACGGTGATACCATCTCCCTGTGTACGGTGATACCATCTCCCTGTGTACGGTGATACCATCTCCCTGTGTACGGTGATACCATCTCCCTGTGTACGGGGATACCATCTCCCTGTGTACGGGGATACCATCTCCCTGTGTCTGGGGATACCATCTCCCTGTGTCTGGTGATACCATCTCCTGTGTCTGGTGATACCATCTCCTGTGTACGGTGTTACCATCTCCCTGTGTACGGTGATACCATCTCCCTGTGTACGGTGATACCATCTCCCTGTGTACGGTGATACCATCTCCCTGTGTACGGTGATACCATCTCCCCGTGTGGGGTGATACCATCTCCCCGTGTACGGTGATACCATCTCCCCGTGTACGGTGATACCATCTCCCGTGTACGGTGATACCATCTCCCTGTGTACGGTGATACCATCTCCCTGTGTACGGTGATACCATCTCCCTGTGTACGGTGATACCATCTCCTGTGTACGGTGATACCATCTCCTGTGTACGGTGATACCATCTCCTGTGTACGGGGATACATCTCCTGTGTCTGGTGATACCATCTCCCTGTGTCTGGTGATACCATCTCCCTGTGTCTGGTGATACCATCTCCCTGTGTACGGTGTTACCATCTCCCTGTGTACGGTGATACCATCTCCCTGTGTACGGTGATACCATCTCCCTGTGTACGGTGATACCATCTCCCTGTGTACGGTGATACCATCTCCCCGTGTACGGTGATACCATCTCCCCGTGTGGGGTGATACCATCTCCCCGTGTACGGTGATACCATCTCCCCGTGTACGGTGATACCATCTCCCGTGTACGGTGATACCATCTCCCTGTGTACGGTGATACCATCTCCCTGTGTACGGTGATACCATCTCCCTGTGTACGGTGATACCATCTCCCTGTGTACGGGGATACCATCTCCCTGTGTACGGGGATACCATCTCCCTGTGTCTGGGGATACCATCTCCCTGTGTCTGGTGATACCATCTCCCTGTGTCTGGTGATACCATCTCCCTGTGTACGGTGTTACCATCTCCCTGTGTACGGTGATACCATCTCCCTGTGTACGGTGATACCATCTCCCTGTGTACGGTGATACCATCTCCCTGTGTACGGTGATACCATCTCCCCGTGTACGGTGATACCATCTCCCCGTGTACGGTGATACCATCTCCCCGTGTGGGGTGATACCATCTCCCCGTGTGGGGTGATACCATCTCCCCGTGTGGGGTGATACCATCTCCCCGTGTACTGTGATACCATCTCCCCGTGTACTGTGATACCATCTCCCCGTGTACTGTGATACCATCTCCCCGTGTCTGGTGATACCATCTCCCCGTGTACGGTGATACCGTCTCCCCGTGTACGGTGATACCGTCTCCCCGTGTACTGTGATACCGTCTCCCCGTGTACTGTGATACCATCTCCCCGTGTACTGTGATACCATCTCCCCGTGTACTGTGATACCATCTCCCCGTGTCTGGTGATACCATCTCCCCGTGTCTGGTGATACCATCTCCCCGTGTCTGGTGATACCATCTCCCCGTGTCTGGTGATACCATCTCCCCGTGTCTGGTGATACCATCTCCCCGTGTCTGGTGATACCATCTCCCCGTGTCTGGTGATACCATCTCCCCGTGTCTGGTGATACCATCTCCCCGTGTCTGGTGATACCATCTCCCCGTGTCTGGTGATACCATCTCCCAGTGTCTGGTGATACCATCTCCCAGTGTCTGGTGATACCATCTCCCAGTGTCTGGTGATACCATCTCCCCGTGTACTGTGATACCATCTCCCCGTGTACTGTGATACCAATTCCACATGCTAAATTCTTGTGTGAAATCCCGGGCCATTTTTTTGTTTGACAGTGTGATTTAGAATGGCCACCCTTGATCAGAATTGGGTAGAATATCTCTAGTGTGGACCTTTGACCTCTGACCTCTGTCTGTCTCTGAATTCTAGGAGGACCACTGTCTAGTGTGGACAGACAAACAGGACGCCTCCTTTTCCCCTCATCGCTCCGTTGCTAAACACTCATCCAGCTTGTCCCCTCGCCCGTCCTCTAGCTCCTCCTTTCACCCGTCCTCTAGCTCCTCCTTTCACCCGTCCTCTAGCTCCTCCTTTCACCCGTCCTCTAGCTCCTCCTTTCACCCGTCCTCTAGCTCCTCCTTTCACCCGTCCTCTAGCTCCTCCTTTCACCCGTCCTCTAGCTCCTCCTTTCACCCGTCCTCTGGCTCCTCCTTTCACCCGTCCTCTGGCTCCTCCTTTCACCCGTCCTCTGGCTCCTCCTTTCACCCGTCCTCTGGCTCCTCCTTTCACCCGTCCTCTGGCTCCTCCTTTCACCCGTTTTCTGGCTCCTCCTTTCACCCATCCTCCAGCTCCTCCCCTCGTCCGTCCGTTGCTGCTGTTTTTACCAGACTGTCTCCATCCTCATCTGGGTCGTTGATCAAATCGAGTCCTAGGCTTCTGATGCTGAGAACAGGGTAAGGCCGAAAATACACCACACACACAACACACACACACCGCACATACACACTAACACCACACACACACACACCACACATACACACCGCACATTGCGTGCCGCGCTGACCGCCGCGTACCTGGACCGTACCGTCGCCTCAGCGCCACCGCACCGCCGCGCGGCGCATGCGCGCCTGGCACCACGCACACACGCACCGGCGCATGCGCGCTGACGCCGCCGCGTACGTGCCGCCGCGGCGCGGCCGCGGTTCAGCGCCACCACCACCGCGCCGTACCCATGCTGCCGTAACCGCCGCCGCACCGCCGCCACCGCCATGCGTCACGCATGACGCCGCGCACGCGCCGTGCGCGCGGCGCATGCGCGCTGACGCCGCCGCCGCCCGCCGCACCGCGCCGGCGCGTGCGCTGTTGCCTGCAATGCCACGCGCGCTGGCGCGTGCCGCGCCGTGCATCACCTCGACGCGCCACCGCGCACGCCGGCGCAATGCGCCTGACCGCCGCACTCGTGCGGCGTCCGCTCGACACGCGCACGCACGCACGTATATGCCGCATCAGCCGCCGCGCCGCCGCTGCGCCGGCGCATGCGCGCAGCGCCGCCACCGCACCGCACCGCGCATGCGCGCCAGCGCCACGCACCGCAGCGCCGTGCCGCACTGACACCGCGCCGCACACCACCGCACACCACCTGCGGCGCATCACCACTAACCGCGCCGCATACCACTGCGCCATGCACGTCACCGCACCGTACCGTGGATGACACCACGCACGCACGCGGCGCGTCTGCCCATGACGCCGCGCGCGCGGCGTGCGCTGTGACGCCGCACCGCGCGCCGCGTGCGTACGCGCCTGACGCCGCCACCACCACCGCACACCGGCGTGCGTGCTGCCGCTATTTGCCACTGCGGCCTGCCACCACCGGCACGTACGCATGACGCCACCGCACCGCACCGCCACCAGCGCACCGCAATGCATACGCGCTGACGCCGCGCCTTTACCGCCACCGTGCGTCTGCGCCTAAACGCGCCGCGTCACCACGCCACCGCCAGCGCGTCTGCGCTGACGCCACCGCCGCCGCGCCACGCGCCCGTGCCCGTCTGCGCCTGACGCCGCACGCCCACCACCTGCGCGTGCCGCTCGGCGCCACGCGCCGCCACCTGCGCCATGCCGTGCCTTTCAACGCCGCCGCGCAGCATGCGCGCCTGGCGCGCCACGTACGCGTAATACGCCGCGTGCCGTGCGCTAACATCTACCGCCACCCGCCACCACCATGGCGCAATCGCGCCTTCGACCGCCACCGCGCCACCAGCGCATCGCTGCCGCATGACCTGCATACCTGCAGCCGCCGTGCTGCCGCTCGACCATACCACCACTGCCCACCACGCCGCGTACGTGCGCCTGACGCCACGCACCGCACCACCACCACCACCAGCGCCGCCACCGCGGCGCATGCCGCGCTCAACGCCGCGGCGCATGCTGCGCTGACGCGCCACGTGCGCGCACGCCGTGCGTGCCGCCTGACGCCGCGCACGCGCGCGTGCGCGCTGTTCCGCACCGCACGCCAGCGCATGCGCGCTGGCGCCGCGCGCACGCACGCACACCGCACATACACACTAACACCACACACATACACACCGCACATACACACTAACACCATACACAGTCAGCTTGCTAAAAGGTATCGAGTACAAATGAATGGGCTGTGTGTGTGTGTGTGTGTGTGTGTGTGTGTGTGTTAATATACTGTTTCTGCTGTGTTTGTGTTGCAGGTTGGGACTCTGTAATGCTAAATCTCCTAAGAGAAGACTCTTCAGTAGCCCTGGACCAATCAGAAAGAGGTCTGTTTATATACTGCTAGTGTGTATATACTGTTAGTGTGTATATACTGTTAGTGTGTATATACTGTTAGTGTGTATATACTGTTAGTGTGTATATATTGCTAGTGTGTATATACTGTTAGTGTGTATATACTGTTAGTGTGTATATACTGCTAGTGTGTATATACTGTTAGTGTGTATATACTGTTAGTGTGTATATACTGTTAGTGTGTATATACTGTTAGTGTGTATATACTGTTAGTGTGTATATACTGTTAGTGTGTATATACTGTTAGTGTGTATATACTGCTAGTGTGTATATACTGTTAGTGTGTATATACTGTTAGTGTGTATATACTGTTAGTGTGTATATACTGCTAGTGTGTATATACTGTTAGTGTGTATATACTGTTAGTGTGTATATACTGTTAGTGTGTATATACTGTTAGTGTGTATATACTGTTAGTGTGTATATACTGTTAGTGTGTATATACTGCTAGTGTGTATATACTGTTAGTGTGTATATACTGTTAGTGTGTATATATACTGTTAGTGTGTATATACTGTTAGTGTGTATATACTGTTAGTGTGTATATACTGTTAGTGTGTATATACTGTTAGTGTGTATATACTGTTAGTGTGTATATACTGCTAGTGTGTATATACTGTTAGTGTGTATATACTGTTAGTGTGTATATACTGTTAGTGTGTATATACTGTTAGTGTGTATATACTGTTAGTGTGTATATACTGTTAGTGTGTATATACTGTTAGTGTGTATATACTGTTAGTGTGTATATACTGTTAGTGTGTATATACTGTTAGTGTGTATATACTGTTAGTGTGTATATACTGTTAGTGTGTATATACTGTAGTGTGTATATACTGTTAGTGTGTATATACTGTTAGTGTGTATATACTGTTAGTGTGTATATACTGTTAGTGTGTATATACTGTTAGTGTGTATATACTGTTAGTGTGTATATACTGCTAGTGTGTATATACTGTTAGTGTGTATATATACTGTTAGTGTGTATATACTGCTAGTGTGTATATACTGTTAGTGTGTATATACTGTTAGTGTGTATATACTGTTAGTGTGTATATACTGCTAGTGTGTATATACTGCTAGTGTGTATATACTGCTAGTGTGTATATACTGCTAGTGTGTATATACTGCTAGTGTGTATATACTGTATATAGTGTGTATATACTGCTAGTGTGTATATACTGCTAGTGTGTATATACTGCTAGTGTGTATATACTGCTAGTGTGTATATACTGCTAGTGTGTATTACTGTTAGTGTGTATATACTGTTAGTGTGTATATACTGTTAGTGTGTATATACTGTTAGTGTGTATATACTGTTAGTGTGTATATACTGTTAGTGTGTATATACTGCTAGTGTGTATATACTGCTAGTGTGTATATACTGCTAGTGTGTATATACTGTTAGTGTGTATATACTGTTAGTGTGTATATACTGTTAGTGTGTATATACTGCTAGTGTGTATATACTGCTAGTGTGTATTACTGTTAGTGTGTATATACTGTTAGTGTGTATATACTGTTAGTGTGTATATACTGCTAGTGTGTATATACTGCTAGTGTCTATATACTGCTAGTGTGTATATACTGCTAGTGTGTATATACTGTATATACTGTTAGTGTGTATATACTGTTAGTGTGTATATACTGTTAGTGTGTATATACTGTTAGTGTGTATATACTGCTAGTGTGTATATACTGTTAGTGTGTATATACTGCTAGTGTGTATATACTGCTAGTGTGTATATACTGCTAGTGTGTATATACTGCTAGTGTGTATATACTGCTAGTGTGTATATACTGCTAGTGTGTATATACTGCTAGTGTGTATATACTGCTAGTGTGTATATACTGCTAGTGTGTATATGCTGTTAGTGTGTATATGCTGTTAGTGTGTATATGCTGTTAGTGTGTATATGCTGTTAGTGTGTATATGCTGTTAGTGTGTATATACTGCTAGTGTGTATATACTGCTAGTGTGTATATACTGCTAGTGTGTATATACTGCTAGTGTGTATATACTGTTAGTGTGTATATACTGTTAGTGTGTATATACTGTTAGTACTAACCCTACCCCATCTCTGTTCTTTGCAGACTTATTTTACCTAACCCTACCCCGTCTCTGTTCTTTGCAGACTTATTTTACCTAACCCTACCCCATCTCTGTTCTTTGCAGACTTATTTTACCTAACCCTACCCCATCTCTGTTCTTTGCAGACTTATTTTACCTAACCCTACCCCATCTCTGTTCTTTGCAGACTTATTTTACCTATCCCTACCCGCTCAGAGGAGGACTCAGGTCAGACAACAAACCTAACTGTTGTAATGCTAAAGAAATGTTGTACTAACATCAGAGTAATATTATAGTAGAGGTAAAGTCGATTGTAATTGATCATAATGTAAGTTTGTTGTTTGATTGATGTTGTAATGGTTGTGTTGTGTTCTAGTAGGACTAAGGTAGTAATCTATTGTTACGGTAGGACTGTGGTAGTAATCTAGTGTAACGGTAGGACTGTGGTAGTAATCTAGTTTTACGGTAGGACTGTGGTAGTAATCTAGTGTTACGGTAGGACTGTGGTAGTTATCTAGTGTTACGGTAGGACTGTGGTAGTAATCTAGTGGTACGGTAGCACTGTGGTAGTAATCTAGTGTCACGGTAGGACTGTGGTAGTAATCTAGTGTTACGGTAGGACTGGTCACGGTAGGACTGTGGTAGTAATCTAGTGTTACGGTAGGACTGTGGTAGTAATCTAGTGTTACGGTAGGACTGTGGTAGTAATCTAGTGTTACGGTAGGACTGTGGTAGTAATCTAGTGTTACGGTAGGACTGTGGTAGTAATCTAGTGTTACGGTAGGACTGTGGTAGTAATCTAGTGTTACGGTAGGACTGTGGTAGTAATCTAGTGTTACGGTAGGACTGTGGTAGTAATCTAGTGTTACGGTAGGACTGTGGTAGTAATCTAGTGTTACGGTAGGACTGTGGTAGTAATCTAGTGTTACGGTAGGACTGTGGTAGTAATCTAGTGTTACGGTAGGACTGTGGTAGTAATCTAGTGTTACGGTAGGACACTGGTAGTAATCTAGTGTTACGGTAGGACACTGGTAGTAATCTAGTGTTACGGTAGGACACTGGTAGTAATCTAGTGTTACGGTAGGACACTGGTAGTAATCTAGTGTTACGGTAGGACACTGGTAGTAATCTAGTGTTACGGTAGGACTGTGGTAGTTATCTAGTGTTACGGTAGGACTGTGGTAGTAATCTAGTGTTACGGTAGGACTGTGGTAGTTATCTAGTGTTACGGTAGGACTGTGGTAGTAATCTAGTGTTACGGTAGTACTGTGGTAGTAATCTAGTGTTACGGTAGGACTGTGGTAGTAATCTAGTGTTACGGTAGGACTGTGGTAGTAATCTACTGTTACGGTAGGACTGTCATAGTAACATTTAGTGTTACGGTAGGACTGTCATAGTAACATTTAGTGTTACGGTAGGACTGTCATAGTAACATTTAGTGTTGCAGGGTTAGGGTTAGTACGGTTAGTTGGGTTAGGGTTAGTTGGGTTAGGGTTAGTGGGGTTAGTAGGGTTAGTAAGGTTAGTAGGGTTAGTGGGGTTAGTGAGCTTAGTGGGGTTAGTGGGGTTAGTGAGGTTAGTAGGGTTAGTGGGGTTAGTAGGATTAGGGTTAGTGGGGTTAGTAGGGTTGGGGTTAGTGGGGTTAGTAGGGTTAGTGGGGTTAGTAGGGTTAGTGGGGTTAGTGTTAGTAGGGTTAGTAGGGTTAGGGTTAGTAGGGTTAGTAGGGTTAGTGGGGTTAGTGTTAGTAGGGTTAGTAGGGTTAGTGGGGTTAGTAGGGTTGGGGTTAGTGGGGTTAGTAGGGTTAGTGGGGTTAGTAGGGTTAGTGGGGTTAGTGGGGTTAGTAGGGTTAGTGTTAGTAGGGTTATTAGGGTTAGTGAGCTTAGTGGGGTTAGTAGGGTTAGTGGGGTTAGTGTTAGTAGGGTTAGTAGGGTTAGGGTTAGTAGGGTTAGGGTTAGCGGGGTTAGTGGGGTTAGTAGGGTTGGGGTTAGTGGGGTTATTAGGGTTAGTGGGGTTAGTAGGGTTAGTGGGGTTAGTGAGCTTAGTGGGGTTAGTGGGGTTAGTAGGGTTAGGGTTAGTAGGGTTAGGGTTAGTAGGGTTAGTTGGGTTAGTGGGGTTAGTAGGGTTAGTAGGGTTAGTGGGGTTAGTGAGGTTAGTAGGGTTAGTGGGGTTAGTAGGGTTAGGGTTAGTGGGGTTAGTAGGGTTAGGGTTAGTAGGGTTAGGGTTACGGTTTTAACACCTCTACTCTTTCAGACAGCAGTTTGTGGGAGGCCTCCATGGAGTTTCTGGATGGTGATGATGATGTAGATGAAGAGGAGGGTGAAGATGGTCCCGCCCTCTTTACAACACCCCCCTGTCCATTGTCTAAGGGGTGTCGGTTGGGCCTGGCACACATCGCCATGGAGACGCTGCCCCTAATGTACTGCCCAGCAACCAGGGAAGAACAGGCGATTGCTGTTGGCATGCAGACAGAAGAGATCCAGAACCTTCCAGAGAGTTTTAGAAATCTGGAGAAGTACAAACCAACAGACAACTATACTCAGACTGGACATTACACCCTCACACTGGGAGGTAAACACACACACACACACCCTCACACTGGGAGGTAAACACACACCCTCACACTGGGAGGTAAACACACACACACACACCCTCACACTGGGAGGTAAACACACACCCTCACACTGGGAGGTAAACACACACACACACACACCCTCACACTGGGAGGTAAACACACACACACACCCTCACACTGGGAGGTAAACACACACACACACCCTCACACTGGGAGGTAAACACACACACACACACCCTCACACTGGGAGGTAAACACACACCCTCACACTGGGAGGTAAACACACACACACACACACCCTCACACTGGGAGGTAAACACACACACACACCCTCACACTGGGAGGTAAACACACACACACACCCTCACACTGGGAGGTAAACACACACACACACACCCTCACACTGGGAGGTAAACACACACACACACCCTCACACTGGGAGGTAAACACACACACACACCCTCACACTGGGAGGTAAACACACACACACACCCTCACACTGGGAGGTAAACACACACACACACACCCTCACACTGGGAGGTAAACACACACCCTCACACTGGGAGGTAAACACACACACTGAAATGTCTCTCCCCATCCCACTCTCCGTCTCCCCCCACTCTCCGTCTCCCCATCCCACTCTCCGTCTCCCCATCCCACTCTCCGTCTCCCCCCACTCTCCGTCTCCCCATCCCACTCTCCGTCTCCCCATCCCACTCTCCGTCTCCCCCCACTCTCCGTCTCCCCCCACTCTCCGTCTCCCCATCCCACTCTCCGTCTCCCCACTCTCCGTCTCCCCCACTCTCCGTCTCCCCATCCCACTCTCCGTCTCCCCATCCACTCTCCGTCTCCCCATCCCACTCTCCGTCTCCCCACTCTCCGTCTCCCCACTCTCCGTCTCCCCCACTCTCCGTCCGTCTCCCCACTCTCCGTCTCCCCCACTCTCCGTCTCCCCACTCTCCCTCCCCCACTCTCCGTCTCCCCCACTCTCCGTCTCGCCCACTCTCCGTCTCCCCCATTCTCCGTCTCCCCCACTCTCTCCTACTTTCTCCTTTTTCTCTTGGCCTCTGTTTCTCCAGCTTTGTCAGATGGGGTGATTGTGGATGCCGTGTTTCTTCCCAGTACCTCCACCACCTGCAGAACATCAGGCTCCACCTCTTTATGTGACCAGTGGTTCTCCATCCTGACACACGGAGGGTTCCCACCAAACACACCTCCACCTGCACCAGGTATAGTTGTGTTCAGGCAGACAGACTGACAGGCAGACAGACAGACAGGCAGACAGACAGGCAGACTGACTGACTGACAGGCAGACTGACAGGCAGACTGACAGGCAGACTGACAGGCAGACTGACAGGCAGACTGACAGGCAGACTGACAGGCAGACTGACAGGCAGACTGACAGGCAGACTGACAGGCAGACTGACAGGCAGACTGACAGGCAGACTGACAGGCAGACTGACAGGCAGACTGACAGGCAGACTGACAGGCAGACTGACAGGCAGGCAGACTGACAGGCAGACAGACAGACAGGCAGACAGGCAGACTGACAGACAGACAGACAGACAGACAGGCAGACTGACAGACAGACAGACAGGCAGACAGACAGACAGACAGACAGGCAGACTGACAGACAGGCAGACTGACAGACAGACTGACAGACAGGCAGGCAGACTGACAGACAGGCAGACTGACAGACAGGCAGACTGACAGACAGGCAGACTGACAGACAGGCAGACTGACAGACAGGCAGACTGACAGACAGGCAGACTGACAGACAGGCAGACTGACAGACAGGCAGACTGACAGACAGGCAGACTGACAGACAGGCAGACTGACAGACAGGCAGACAGACAGACAGACAGGCAGACAGGCAGGCAGGCAGGCAGATTAAGCTATAAGAAATGTTGTTTTTCCCCCGTCCTATTGTAGCAGACCTAATCGCAACAGCCTCTCAGCTGGCCAATCAGAGGCTGGTGTGTGTTCTGGAGGCGTGTCTTCTGGGTGGAGACAGAGTGGAGTTGGTATTGAGTCGAGCTTTTCTCTTAAAAAACTGACCCACACACTCTATTGCACACACGTGTAAATACACACACATGTAAATACACACACGTGTAAATACACACACGTGTAAATACACACACGTGTAAATACACACGTGTAAATACACACGTGTAAATACACACGTGTAAATACACACACACGTGTAAATACACACACGTGTAAATACACACACACACACGTGTAAATACACACACACACACACACATGTAAATACACACACACACATGTAAATACACACACACACACGTGTAAATATACACACACACGTGTAAATACACACAAACCTGTAAATTAGTGGGCTTAGAACTACATGTCCCATAGTTCCTAGAGGTCAGAGTGCCATACTGACAGTGTTGTTGTGGTGTATTAACTGAGTGGTCTTAGAACTACATGTCCCACAGTTCCTAGAGGTCAGAGTGCCATACTGACAGTGTTGTTGTGGTGTATTAACTGAGTGGGCTTAGAACTACATGTCCCATGCTACACACTCACACACATTACAGACACTACTGACACACTAATAGCAGATTAATTACAGAAACACTTACAGACTAATTAATATGACACACTAATAACAGACAAATTCATTACATGCACACTAATTACAGACACATTACAGACAAATTATTAACAACACACTAATAACAGACAAATGAATGAAAGACACACTGGAGTCACAATTATTACAGACATAATATAATTATTATAGACATTAGTTACATTGACATTACGGCCACAATTTCTATCTTTGGGTTCTGAACTGTTCCATGTTTTAACCCTGTTTTAAACTGACTGCGTTCTAAACTGTTCCATGTTTCAACCCTGTATTAAACTGACTGGGTTCTAAACTGTTCCATGTTTCAACCCTGTATTAAACTGACTGGGTTCTGAACTGTTCCATGTTTCAACCCTGTATTAAACTGACTAGGTTCTAAACTGTTCCATGTTTCAACCCTGTATTAAACTGACTAGGTTCTGAACTGTTCCATGTTTCAACCCTGTATTAAACTGACTGGGTTCTGAACTGTTCCATGTTTCAACCCTGTATTAAACTGACTGGGTTCTGAACTGTTCCATGTTTCAACCCTGTATTAAACTGACTAGGTTCTGAACTGTTCCATGTTTCAATCTTGCTATTTACGGGCCTAAAGCCAGGGACCAAGTGTGTAATCTAGGTGTAATGATAGACTCAGATCTCACGTTCACCAGTCATATCAAAGCGGTCACCAAAACAGTGTTCTATCATCTTAAAAATATAGCCAGAATCAAGGACCTGGTGTCAAAAAGACCAAGAGAAGGGTTAGGGTTAGTCCATTATCTACACTAGGGGTTAGGGTTAGTCCATTATCTACACTAGGGGTTAGGGTTAGTCCATTATCTACACTAGGGGTTAGGGTTAGTCTATTATCTACACTAGGGGTTAGGGTTAGTCCATTATCTACACTAGGGGTTAGGGTTAGTCCATTATCTACACTAGGGATTAGGGTTAGTCCATTATCTACACTAGGGGTTAGGGTTAGTCCATTATCTACACTAGGGGTTAGGGTTAGTCCATTATCTACACTAGGGGTTAGGGTTAGTCCATTATCTACACTAGGGATTAGGGTTAGTCCATTATCTACACTAGGGGTTAGGGTTAATCCATTATCTACACTAGGGGTAAGGGTTAGTCCATTATCTACACTAGGGGTTAGGGTTAGTCCATTATCTACACTAGGGGTTAGGGTTAGTCCATTATCTATACTAGGGGTTAGGGTTAGTCCATTATCTACACTAGGGGTTAGGGTTAGTCCATTATCTACACTAGGGGTTAGGGTTAGTCCATTATCTACACTAGGGGTTAGGGTTAGTCCATTATCTACACTAGGGGTTAGGGTTAGTCCATTATCTACACTAGGGGTTAGGGTTAGTCCATTATCTACACTAGGGGTTAGGGTTAGTCCATTATCTACACTAGGGGTTAGGGTTAGTCCATTATCTACACTAGGGGTTAGGGTTAGTCCATTATCTACACTAGGGGTTAGGGTTAGTCCATTATCTACACTAGGGGTTAGGGTTGATCCATTATCTACACTAGGGGTTAGGGTTAGTCCATTATCTACACTAGGGGTTAGAGTTAGTCCATTATCTGCACTAGGGGTTAGGGTTAGTCCATTATCTACACTAGGGGTTAGTCCATTATCTACACTAGGGGTTAGGGTTAGTCCATTATCTACACTAGGGGTTAGGGTTAACCCATTATCTACACTAGGGGTTAGGGTTAACCCATTATCTACACTAGGGGTTAGGGTTAGTCCGTTATCTACACTAGGGGTTAGGGTTAGTCCATTATCTACACTATGGGTTAGTCCATTATCTACACTAGGGTTTAGGGTTAACCCATTATCTACACTAGGGGTTAGGGTTAATCCATTATCTACACTAGGGGTTAGGGTTAGTCCATTATCTGCACTAGGGGTTAGGGTTAGTCCATTATCTGCACTAGGGGTTAGGGTTAGTCCATTATTTACACTAGGGGTTAGGGTTAGTCCATTATTTACAGTAGGGGTTAGGGTTAGTCCATTATTTACACTAGGGGTTAGGGTTAGTCCATTATCTACACTAGGGGTTAGGGTTAGTCCATTATCTACACTAGGGGTTAGTCCATTATCTACACTAGGGGTTAGGGTTAGTCCATTATCTACACTAGGGGTTAGTCCATTATCTACACTAGGGGTTAGGGTTAGTCCATTATCTACACTAGGGGTTAGGGTTAGTCCATTATCTACACTAGGGGTTAGGGTTAGTCCATTATCTACACTAGGGGTTAGGGTTAGTCCATTATCTACACTAGGGGTTAGGGTTAGTCCATTATCTACACTAGGGGTTAGGGTTAGTCCATTATCTACACTAGGGGTTAGGGTTAGTCCATTATCTACACTAGGGGTTAGGGTTAGTCCATTATCTACACTAGGGGTTAGGGTTAGTCCATTATCTACACTAGGGGTTAGGGTTAGTCCATTATCTACACTAGGGGTTAGGGTTAGTCCATTATCTACACTAGGGGTTAGTCCATTATCTACACTAGGGGTTAGGGTTAGTCCATTATCTACACTAGGGGTTAGGGTTAGTCCATTATCTACACTAGGGGTTAGGGTTAGTCCATTATCTACACTAGGGGTTAGGGTTAGTCCATTATCTACACTAGGGGTTAGGGTTAGTCCATTATCTACACTAGGGGTTAGGGTTAGTCCATTATCTACACTAGGGGTTAGGGTTAGTCCATTATCTACACTAGGGGTTAGGGTTAGTCCATTATCTACACTAGGGGTTAGGGTTAGTCCATTATCTACACTAGGGGTTAGGGTTAGTCCATTATCTACACTAGGGGTTAGGGTTAGTCCATTATCTACACTAGGGGTTAGGGTTAGTCCATTATCTACACTAGGGGTTAGGGTTAGTCCATTATCTACACTAGGGGTTAGGGTTAGTCCATTATCTACACTAGGGGTTAGTGTTAGTCCATTATCTACACTAGGGTTAGGGTTAGTCCATTATCTACACTAGGGGTTAGGGTTAGTCCATTATCTACACTAGGGGTTAGGGTTAGTCCATTATCATTATACACTAGGGGTTAGGGTTAGTCCATTATCTACACTAGGGTTAGGGTTAGTCCATTATCTACACTAGGGGTTAGGGGTCCATTATCTACACTAGGGGTTAGGGTTAGTCCATTATCTACACTAGGGGTTAGGGTTAGTCCATTATCTACACTAGGGGTTAGGGTTAGTCCATTATCTACACTAGGGGTTAGGGTTAGTCCATTATCTACACTAGGGGTTAGGGTTAGTCCATTATCTACACTAGGGGTTAGGGTTAGTCCATTATCTACACTAGGGGTTAGGGTTAGTCCATTATCTACACTAGGGGTTAGGGTTAGTCCATTATCTACACTAGGGGTTAGGGTTAGTCCATTATCTACACTAGGGGTTAGGGTTAGTCCATTATCTACACTAGGGGTTAGGGTTAGTCCATTATCTACACTAGGGGTTAGGGTTAGTCCATTATCTACACTAGGGGTTAGGGGTCCATTATCTACACTAGGGTTAGGGTTAGTCCATTATCTACACTAGGGGTTAGGGTTAGTCCATTATCTACACTAGGGGTTAGGGTTAGTCCATTATCTACACTAGGGGTTAGGGTTAGTCCATTATCTACACTAGGGGTTAGGGTTAGTCCATTATCTACACTAGGGGTTAGGGTTAGTCCATTATCTACACTAGGGGTTAGGGTTAGTCCATTATCTACACTAGGGGTTAGGGTTAGTCCATTATCTACACTAGGGGTTAGGGTTAGTCCATTATCTACACTAGGGGTCCATTATCTTAGGGGGGTTAGTCCATTATCTACACTAGGGGTTAGGGTTAGTCCATTATCTACACTAGGGGTTAGGGTTAGTCCATTATCTACACTAGGGGTTAGGGTTAGTCCATTATCTACACTAGGGGTTAGGTTAGTCCATTATCTACACTAGGGGTTAGGGTTAGTCCATTATCTACACTAGGGGTTAGGGTTAGTCCCATAGGGGTTATCCATTATCTACACTAGGGGTTAGGGTTAGTCCATTATCTACACTAGGGGTTAGGGTTAGTCCATTAGTCCAGGGGTTAGGGTTATCCATTATCTACACTAGGGGTTAGGGTTAGTCCATTATCTACACTAGGGGTTAGGGTTAGTCCATTATCTACACTAGGGGTTAGGGTTAGTCCATTATCTACACTAGGGGTTAGGGTTAGTCCATTATCTACACTAGGGGTTAGGGTTAGTCCATTATCTACACTAGGGGTTAGGGTTAGTCCATTATCTACACTAGGGGTTAGGGTTAGTCCATTATCTACACTAGGGGTTAGGGTTAGTCCATTATCTACACTAGGGGTTAGGGTTAGTCCATTATCTACACTAGGGGTTAGGGTTAGTCCATTATCTACACTAGGGGTTAGGGTTAGTCCATTATCTACACTAGGGGTTAGGGTTAGTCCATTATCTACACTAGGGGTTAGGGTTAGTCCATTATCTACACTAGGGGTTAGGGTTAGTCCATTATCTACACTAGGGGTTAGGGTTAGTCCATTATCTACACTAGGGGTTAGGGTTAGTCCATTATCTACACTAGGGGTTAGGGTTAGTCCATTATCTACACTAGGGGTTAGGGTTAGTCCATTATCTACACTAGGGGTTAGGGTTAGTCCATTATCTACACTAGGGGTTAGGGTTAGTCCATTATCTACACTAGGGGTTAGGGTTAGTCCATTATCTACACTAGGGGTTAGGGTTAGTCCATTATCTACACTAGGGGTTAGGGTTAGTCCATTATCTACACTAGGGGTTAGGGTTAGTCCATTATCTACACTAGGGGGGTTAGGGTTAGTCCATTATCTACACTAGGGGTTAGGGTTAGTCCATTATCTACACTAGGGGTTAGGGTTAGTCCATTATCTACACTAGGGGTTAGGGTTAGTCCATTATCTACACTAGGGGTTAGGGTTAGTCCATTATCTACACTAGGGGTTAGGGTTAGTCCATTATCTACACTAGGGGTTAGGGTTAGTCCATTATCTACACTAGGGGTTAGGGTTAGTCCATTATCTACACTAGGGGTTAGGGTTAGTCCATTATCTACACTAGGGGTTAGGGTTAGTCCATTATCTACACTAGGGGTTAGGGTTAGTCCATTATCTACACTAGGGGTTAGGGTTAGTCCATTATCTACACTAGGGGTTAGGGTTAGTCCATTATCTACACTAGGGGTTAGGGTTAGTCCATTATCTACACTAGGGTTAGGGTTAGTCCATTATCTACACTAGGGGGGTTACTAGGGGGGTTAGTCCATTATCTACACTAGGGGTTAGGGTTAGTCCATTATCTACACTAGGGGTTAGGGTTAGTCCATTATCTACACTAGGGGTTAGGGTTAGTCCATTATCTACACTAGGGGTTAGGGTTAGTCCATTATCTACACTAGGGGTTAGGGTTAGTCCATTATCTACACTAGGGGTTAGGGTTAGTCCATTATCTACACTAGGGGTTAGGGTTAGTCCATTATCTACACTAGGGGTTAGGGTTAGTCCATTATCTACACTAGGGGTTAGGGTTAGTCCATTATCTACACTATGGGTTAGGGTCCATTATCTACACTAGGGGTTAGGGTTAGTCCATTATCTACACTAGGGGTTAGGGTTAATCCATTATCTACACTAGGGGTTAGGGTTAGTCCATTATCTGCACTAGGGGTTAGGGTTAGTCCATTATCTACACTAGGGGTTAGGGTTAGTCCATTATCTACACTAGGGGTTAGGGTTAGTCCATTATCTACACTAGGGGTTAGGGTTAGTCCATTATCTACACTAGGGGTTAGGGTTAGTCCATTACACTAGGGGTTAGGGTTAGTCCATTATCTACACTAGGGGTTAGGGTTAGTCCATTATCTACACTAGGGGTTAGGGTTAGTCCATTATCTACACTAGGGGTTAGGGTTAGTCCATTATCTACACTAGGGGTTAGGGGGGTTAGTCCATTATCTACACTAGGGGTTAGGGTTAGTCCATTATCTACACTAGGGGTTAGGGTTAGTCCATTATCTACACTAGGGGTTAGGGTTAGTCCATTATCTACACTAGGGGTTAGGGTTAGTCCATTATCTACACTAGGGGTTAGGGTTAGTCCATTATCTACACTAGGGGTTAGGGTTAGTCCATTATCTACACTAGGGGTTAGGGTTAGTCCATTATCTACACTAGGGGTTAGGGTTAGTCCATTATCTACACTAGGGGTTAGGGTTAGTCCATTATCTGCACTAGGGGTTAGTCCATTATCTACACTAGGGGTTAGGGTTAGTCCATTATCTACACTAGGGGTTAGGGTTAGTCCATTATCTACACTAGGGGTTAGGGTTAGTCCATTATCTACACTAGGGGTTAGGGTTAGTCCATTATAGGGGTTAGGGTTAGTCCATTACACTAGGGGTTAGGGTTAGTCCATTATCTACACTAGGGGTTAGGGTTAGTCCATTATCTACACTAGGGGTTAGGGTTAGTCCATTATCTACACTAGGGGTTAGGGTTAGTCCATTATCTACACTAGGGGTTAGGGGGTTAGTCCATTATCTACACTAGGGTTAGGGTTAGTCCATTATCATTATCACTAGGGGTTAGGGTTAGTCCATTATCTACACTAGGGGTTAGGGTTAGTCCATTATCTACACTAGGGGTTAGGGTTAGTCCATTATCTACACTAGGGGTTAGGGTTAGTCCATTATCTGCACTAGGGGTTAGGGTTAGTCCATTATCTACACTAGGGGTTAGTCCATTATCTACACTAGGGGTTAGGGTTAGTCCATTATCTACACTAGGGGTTAGGGTTAGTCCATTATCTACACTAGGGGTTAGGGTTAGTCCATTATCTACACTAGGGGTTAGGGTTAGTCCATTATCTACACTAGGGGTTAGGGTTAGTCCATTATCTACACTAGGGGTTGGGTTAGTCCATTATCTACACTAGGGTTTAGGGTTAGTCCATTATCTACACTAGGGGTTAGGGTTAGTCCATTATCTACACTAGGGGTTAGGGTTAGTCCATTATCTGCACTAGGGGTTAGGGTTAGTCCATTATCTGCACTAGGGGTTAGGGTTAGTCCATTATCTACACTAGGGGTTAGGGTTAGTCCATTATCTACACTAGGGGTTAGGGTTAGTCCATTATTTACACTAGGGGTTAGGGTTAGTCCATTATCTACACTAGGGGTTAGGGTTAGTCCATTATCTACACTAGGGGTTAGGGTTAGTCCATTATCTACACTAGGGGTTAGGGTTAGTCCATTATCTACACTAGGGGTTAGTCCATTATCTACACTAGGGGTTAGGGTTAGTCCATTATCTACACTAGGGGTTAGGGTTAGTCCATTATCTACACTAGGGGTTAGGGTTAGTCCATTATCTACACTAGGGGTTAGGGTTAGTCCATTATCTACACTAGGGGTTAGGGTTAGTCCATTATCTACACTAGGGGTTAGGGTTAGTCCATTATCTACACTAGGGGTTAGGGTTAGTCCATTATCTACACTAGGGGTTAGGGTTAGTCCATTATCTACACTAGGGGTTAGGGTTAGTCCATTATCTACACTAGGGGTTAGGGTTAGTCCATTATCTACACTAGGGGTTAGGGGTTAGTCCATTATCTACACTAGGGGTTAGGGTTAGTCCATTATCTACACTAGGGGTTAGGGTTAGTCCATTATCTACACTAGGGGTTAGGGTTAGTCCATTATCTACACTAGGGGTTAGGGTTAGTCCATTATCTACACTAGGGGTTAGGGTTAGTCCATTATCTACACTAGGGGTTAGGGTTAGTCCATTATCTACACTAGGGGTTAGGGTTAGTCCATTATCTACACTAGGGGTTAGGGTTAGTCCATTATCTACACTAGGGGTTAGGGTTAGTCCATTATCTACACTAGGGGTTAGGGTTAGTCCATTATCTACACTAGGGGTTAGGGTTAGTCCATTATCTACACTAGGGGTTAGGGTTAGTCCATTATCTACACTAGGGGTTAGGGTTAGTCCATTATCTACACTAGGGGTTAGGGTTAGTCCATTATCTACACTAGGGGTTAGGGTTAGTCCATTATCTACACTAGGGGTTAGGGTTAGTCCATTATCTACACTAGGGGTTAGGGTTAGTCCATTATCTACACTAGGGGTTAGGGTTAGTCCATTATCTACACTAGGGGTTAGGGTTAGTCCATTATCTACACTAGGGGTTAGGGTTAGTCCATTATCTACACTAGGGGTTAGGGTTAGTCCATTATCTACACTAGGGGTTAGGGTTAGTCCATTATCTACACTAGGGGTCCATTATCTTAGGGTTAGGGTTAGTCCATTATCTACACTAGGGGTTAGGGTTAGTCCATTATCTACACTAGGGGTTAGGGTTAGTCCATTATCTACACTAGGGGTTATCTACACTAGGGGTTAGGGTTAGTCCATTATCTACACTAGGGGTTAGGGTTAGTCCATTATCTACACTAGGGGTTAGGGTTAGTCCATTATCTACACTAGGGGTTAGGGTTAGTCCATTATCTACACTAGGGGTTAGGGTTAGTCCATTATCTACACTAGGGGTTAGGGTTAGTCCATTATCTACACTAGGGGTTAGGGTTAGTCCATTATCTACACTAGGGGTTAGGGTTAGTCCATTATCTACACTAGGGGTTAGGGTTAGTCCATTATCTACACTAGGGGTTAGGGTTAGTCCATTATCTACACTAGGGGTTAGGGTTAGTCCATTATCTACACTAGGGGTTAGGGTTAGTCCATTATCTACACTAGGGGTTAGGGTTAGTCCATTATCTACACTAGGGGTTAGGGTTAGTCCATTATCTACACTAGGGGTTAGGGTTAGTCCATTATCTACACTAGGGGTTAGGGTTAGTCCATTATCTACACTAGGGGTTAGGGTTAGTCCATTATCTACACTAGGGGTTAGGGTTAGTCCATTATCTACACTAGGGGTTAGGGTTAGTCCATTATCTACACTAGGGGTTAGGGTTAGTCCATTATCTACACTAGGGGTTAGGGTTAGTCCATTATCTACACTAGGGGTTAGGGTTAGTCCATTATCTACACTAGGGGTTAGGGTTAGTCCATTATCTACACTAGGGGTTAGGGGTTAGTCCATTATCTACACTAGGGGTTAGGGTTAGTCCATTATCTACACTAGGGGTTAGGGTTAGTCCATTATCTACACTAGGGGTTAGGGTTAGTCCATTATCTACACTAGGGGTTAGGGTTAGTCCATTATCTACACTAGGGGTTAGGGTTAGTCCATTATCTACACTAGGGGTTAGGGTTAGTCCATTATCTACACTAGGGGTTAGGGTTAGTCCATTATCTACACTAGGGGTTAGGGTTAGTCCATTATCTACACTAGGGGTTAGGGTTAGTCCATTATCTACACTAGGGGTTAGGGTTAGTCCATTATCTACACTAGGGGTTAGGGTTAGTCCATTATCTACACTAGGGGTTAGGGTTAGTCCATTATCTACACTAGGGGTTAGGGTTAGTCCATTATCTACACTAGGGGTTAGGGTTAGTCCATTATCTACACTAGGGTTAGGGTTAGTCCATTATCTACACTAGGGGTTAGGGTTAGTCCATTATCTACACTAGGGGTTAGGGTTAGTCCATTATCTACACTAGGGGTTAGGGTTAGTCCATTATCTACACTAGGGGTTAGGGGTAGGGGTTAGGGTTAGTCCATTATCTACACTAGGGGTTAGGGTTAGTCCATTATCTACACTAGGGGTTAGGGTTAGTCCATTATCTACACTAGGGGTTAGGGTTAGTCCATTATCTACACTAGGGGTTAGGGTTAGTCCATTATCTACACTAGGGGTTAGGGTTAGTCCATTATCTACACTAGGGGTTAGGGTTAGTCCATTATCTACACTAGGGGTTAGGGTTAGTCCATTATCTACACTAGGGGTTAGGGTTAGTCCATTATCTACACTAGGGGTTAGGGTTAGTCCATTATCTACACTAGGGGTTAGGGTTAGTCCATTATCTACACTAGGGGTTAGGGTTAGTCCATTATCTACACTAGGGGTTAGGGTTAGTCCATTATCTACACTAGGGGTTAGGGTTAGTCCATTATCTACACTAGGGGTTAGGTTAGGTTAGGGTTAGTCCATTATCTAGGGGTTAGGGTTAGTCCATTATCTACACTAGGGGTTAGGGTTAGTCCATTATCTACACTAGGGGTTAGGGTTAGTCCATTATCTACACTAGGGGTTAGGGTTAGTCCATTATCTACACTAGGGGTTAGGGTTAGTCCATTATCTACACTAGGGGTTAGGGTTAGTCCATTATCTACACTAGGGGTTAGGGTTAGTCCATTATCTACACTAGGGGTTAGGGTTAGTCCATTATCTACACTAGGGGTTAGGGTTAGTCCATTATCTACACTAGGGGTTAGGGTTAGTCCATTATCTACACTAGGGGTTAGGGTTAGTCCATTATCTACACTAGGGGTTAGGGTTAGTCCATTATCTACACTAGGGGTTAGGGTTCCATTATCTCCATTATCTATCACTAGGGGTTAGGGTTAGTCCATTATCTACACTAGGGGTTAGGGTTAGTCCATTATCTACACTAGGGGTTAGGGTTAGTCCATTATCTACACTAGGGGTTAGGGTTAGTCCATTATCTACACTAGGGGTTAGGGTTAGTCCATTATCTACACTAGGGGTTAGGGTTAGTCCATTATCTACACTAGGGGTTAGGGTTAGTCCATTATCTACACTAGGGGTTAGGGTTAGTCCATTATCTACACTAGGGGTTAGTCCATTATCTACACTAGGGGTTAGGGTTAGTCCATTATCTACACTAGGGGTTAGGGTTAGTCCATTATCTACACTAGGGGTTAGGGTTAGTCCATTATCTACACTAGGGGTTAGGGTTAGTCCATTATCTACACTAGGGGTTAGGGTTAGTCCATTATCTACACTAGGGGTTAGGGTTAGTCCATTATCTACACTAGGGGTTAGGGTTAGTCCATTATCTACACTAGGGGTTAGGGTTAGTCCATTATCTACACTAGGGTTAGTCCATTATCTACACTAGGGGGGGTTAGTCCATTATCTACACTAGGGGTTAGGGTTAGTCCATTATCTACACTAGGGGTTAGGGGTCCATTATCTTAGGGGTTAGGGTTAGTCCATTATCTACACTAGGGGTTAGGGTTAGTCCATTATCTACACTAGGGGTTAGGGTTAGTCCATTATCTACACTAGGGGTTAGGGTTAGTCCATTATCTACACTAGGGGTTAGGGTTAGTCCATTATCTACACTAGGGGTTAGGGTTAGTCCATTATCTACACTAGGGGTTAGGGTTAGTCCATTATCTACACTAGGGGTTAGGGTTAGTCCATTATCTACACTAGGGGTTAGGGTTAGTCCATTATCTACACTAGGGGTTAGGGTTAGTCCATTATCTACACTAGGGGTTAGGGTTAGTCCATTATCTACACTAGGGGTTAGGGTTAGTCCATTATCTACACTAGGGGTTAGGGTTAGTCCATTATCTACACTTAGGGTTAGGGTTAGTCCATTACTAGGGGTTAGGGTTAGTCCATTATCTACACTAGGGGTTAGGGTTAGTCCATTATCTACACTAGGGGTTAGGGTTAATCCATTATCTACACTAGGGGTTAGGGTTAGTCCATTATCTACACTAGGGGTTAGGGTTCCATTATCCATTATCTACACTAGGGGTTAGGGTTAGTCCATTATCTACACTAGGGGTTAGGGTTAGTCCATTATCTACACTAGGGGTTAGGGTTAGTCCATTATCTACACTAGGGGTTAGGGTTAGTCCATTATCTACACTAGGGGTTAGGGTTAGTCCATTATCTACACTAGGGGTTAGGGTTAGTCCATTATCTACACTAGGGGTTAGGGTTAGTCCATTATCTACACTAGGGGTTAGGGTTAGTCCATTATCTACACTAGGGGTTAGGGTTAGTCCATTATCTACACTAGGGGTTAGGGTTAGTCCATTATCTACACTAGGGGTTAGGGTTAGTCCATTATCTACACTAGGGGTTAGGGTTAGTCCATTATCTACACTAGGGGTTAGGGTTAGTCCATTATCTACACTAGGGGTTAGGGTTAGTCCATTATCTACACTAGGGGTTAGGGTTAGTCCATTATCTACACTAGGGGTTAGGGTTAGTCCATTATCTACACTAGGGTTAGGGTTAGTCCATTATCTACACTAGGGGTTAGGGTTAGTCCATTATCTACACTAGGGGTTAGGGTTAGTCCATTATCTACACTAGGGGTTAGGGTTAGTCCATTATCTACACTAGGGGTTAGGGTTAGTCCATTATCTACACTAGGGGTTAGGGTTAGTCCATTATCTACACTAGGGGTTAGGGTTAGTCCATTATCTACACTAGGGGTTAGGGTTAGTCCATTATCTACACTAGGGGTTAGGGTTAGTCCATTATCTACACTAGGGGTTAGGGTTAGTCCATTATCTACACTAGGGGTTAGGGTTAGTCCATTATCTACACTAGGGGTTAGGGTTAGTCCATTATCTACACTAGGGGTTAGGGTTAGTCCATTATCTACACTAGGGGTTAGGGTTAGTCCATTATCTACACTAGGGGTTAGGGTTAGTCCATTATCTACACTAGGGGTTAGGGTTAGTCCATTATCTGCACTAGGGGTTAGGGTTAGTCCATTATCTACACTAGGGGTTAGTCCATTATCTACACTAGGGGTTAGGGTTAGTCCATTATCTACACTAGGGGTTAGGGTTAGTCCATTATCTACACTAGGGGTTAGGGTTAACCCATTATCTACACTAGGGGTTAGGGTTAGTCCATTATCTACACTAGGGGTTAGGGTTAGTCCATTATCTACACTAGGGGTTGGGTTAGTCCATTATCTACACTAGGGGAGCCCTACGGACACACATTCTACCATTTTCTAGAATACCAACGACGTGGCAAAGGGGTTGAATTCTCCACTTTTCAAGAACTATCTGCGGCTCGCGGGAAATCAACGCTTTGTTCTTCCATATGTCTTCTAACTATTGGTCCAGAGTCTGTCTAACTGGCGCTCTGAATGGCTGTTGACAAATCAATCATTCTTCTGCTAATATTCATTGGCCCACAATAATGAAATGGGCGGGCACGAGTATGTTAACGGAATGGTCTCAGGTTTCGCGAGAGTTTGGGAGAAATGAGAATTTAGATGCGTTAAGAGTTTCAGTGAGGAGTTTGTTCATCATATATTAGATTAAATAACAGTTATTAGTTTACAAACGGACCAGCTCATAAACGCCATGACATCGTGTTTTTTGGCCGCAGTGTGTGTCCTCCTCGGCTTGGTGAAGAACAGCCTCGGTGCCGAGCAGCGGATCATCTCTCCAGGTAACCCGACCAACGGTCACTTATGTCGGCAGAGATTACTCACACAGACGGGTGTTAAAACTAGCCAGTTATACAGAGATTACTCACACAGACGGGTGTTAAAACTAGCCAGTTATACAGAGATTACTAAAACTAGCCAGTTATACAGAGATTACTCACACAGACGGGTGTTAAAACTAGCCCAGATTACTCACACAGAGATTAAAACTAGCCAGTTATACAGAGATTACTCACACAGACGGGTGTTAAAACTAGCCAGTTATACAGAGATTACTCACACAGACGGGTGTTAAAACTAGCCAGTTATACAGAGATTACTCACACAGACGGGTGTTAAAACTAGCCAGTAATACAGAGATTACTCACACAGACGGGTGTTAAAACTAGCCAGTAATACAGAGATTACTCACACAGACCCGTGTTAAAACTAGCCAGTAATACAGAGATTACTCACACAGACGGGTGTTAAAACTAGCCAGTAATACAGAGATTACTCACACCGACCCGTGTTTAGCCTACAGAGATTACTCACACAGACCCGTGTTAAAACTAGCCAGTAATACAGAGATTACTCACACAGACGGGTGTTAAAACTAGCCAGTAATACAGAGATTACTCACACAGAGACGATTACTCACACAGGTGTTAAAACTAGCCAGTTATACAGAGATTACTCACACAGACGGGTGTTAAAACTAGCCAGTAATACAGAGATTACGGTGTTAAAACTAGCCAGTTATACAGAGATTACTCACACAGACGGGTGTTAAAACTAGCCAGTTATACAGAGATTACTCACACAGACGGGTGTTAAAACTAGCCAGTAATACAGAGATTACTCACACAGACGGGTGTTAAAACTAGCCAGTAATACAGAGATTACTCACACAGACGGGTGTTAAAACTAGCCAGTAATACAGAGATTACTCACACAGACGGGTGTTAAAACTAGCCAGTAATACAGAGATTACTCACACAGACGGGTGTTAAAACTAGCCAGTTATACAGAGATTACTCACACAGACGGGTGTTAAAACTAGCCAGTAATACAGAGATTACTCACACCGACCCGTGTTAAAACTAGCCAGTAATACAGAGATTACTCACACCGACCCGTGTTAAAACTAGCCAGTAATACAGAGATTACTCACACAGACGGGTGTTAAAACTAGCCAGTAATACAGAGATTACTCACACAGACGGGTGTTAAAACTAGCCAGTAATACAGAGATTACTCACACAGACGGGTGTTAAAACTAGCCAGTAATACAGAGATTACTCACACAGACGGGTGTTAAAACTAGCCAGTTATACAGAGATTACTCACACAGACGGGTGTTAAAACTAGCCAGTAATACAGAGATTACTCACACAGACGGGTGTTAAAACTAGCCAGTAATACAGAGATTACTCACACAGACGGGTGTTAAAACTAGCCAGTTATACAGAGATTACTCACACAGACGGGTGTTAAAACTAGCCAGTAATACAGAGATTACTCACACAGACCCGTGTTAAAACTAGCCAGTTATACAGAGATTACTCACACCGACCCGTGTTAAAACTAGCCAGTAATACAGAGATTACTCACACAGACGGGTGTTAAAACTAGCCAGTTATACAGAGATTACTCACACAGACGGGTGTTAAAACTAGCCAGTAATACAGAGATTACTCACACAGACGGGTGTTAAAACTAGCCAGTAATACAGAGATTACTCACACAGACGGGTGTTAAAACTAGCCAGTTATACAGAGATTACTCACACAGACGGGTGTTAAAACTAGCCAGTAATACAGAGATTACTCACACAGACGGGTGTTAAAACTAGCCAGTTATACAGAGATTACTCACACCGACCCGTGTTAAAACTAGCCAGTAATACAGAGATTACTCACACAGACGGGTGTTAAAACTAGCCAGTTATACAGAGATTACTCACACAGACGGGTGTTAAAACTAGCCAGTAATACAGAGATTACTCACACCGACCCGTGTTAAAACTAGCCAGTAATACAGAGATTACTCACACAGACGGGTGTTAAAACTAGCCAGTTATACAGAGATTACTCACACAGACGGGTGTTAAAACTAGCCAGTAATACAGAGATTACTCACACAGACGGGTGTTAAAACTAGCCAGTAATACAGAGATTACTCACACCGACCCGTGTTAAAACTAGCCAGTAATACAGAGATTACTCACACAGACGGGTGTTAAAACTAGCCAGTAATACAGAGATTACTCACACAGACGGGTGTTAAAACTAGCCAGTAATACAGAGATTACTCACACAGACGGGTGTTAAAACTAGCCAGTTATACAGAGATTACTCACACGACCTGTGTTAAATCGTGATGGGTTAGGGGTTATAAATGAAGATAGTGATGGGGTTATGGGTTATAAATGAAGATAGTGATGGGTTAGGGGTTATAAATGAAGATAGTGATGGGTTAGGGGTTATAAATGAAGATAGTGATGGGTTAGGGGTTATAAATGAAGATAGTGATGGGTTAGGGGTTATAAATGAAGATAGTGATGGGTTAGGGGTTATAAATGAAGATAGTGATGGGGTTATGGGTTATAAATGAAGATAGTGATGGGTTAGGGGTTATAAATGAAGATAGTGATGGGTTAGGGGTTATAAATGAAGATAGTGATGGGTTAGGGGTTATAGATGAAGATAGTGATGGGTTAGGGGTTATAAATGAAGATAGTGATGGGTTAGGGGTTATAAATGAAGATAGTGATGGGTTAGGGGTTATAAATGAAGATAGTGATGGGGTTAGGGGTTATAAATGAAGATAGTGATGGGTTAGGGGTTATAAATGAAGATAGTGATGGGTTAGGGGTTATAAATGAAGATAGTGATGGGTTAGGGGTTATAAATGAAGATAGTGATGGGTTAGGGGTTATAAATGAAGATAGTGATGGGTTAGGGGTTATAAATGAAGATAGTGATGGGTTAGGGGTTATAAGGCCTTCACAAGAGAATTGGGGGCGTTATAAGGCCTTCACAAGAGAATGGGGGGCGTTATAAGGCCTTCACACTTCATGTCCATAAAATCCTAAATCGCATTACTTCTAAGCAAGAATATAGGGAATAGGGAACAAGAATAGTGTTTGTATGGCTGTGCTGTTTAGATAAACGTATTGTTGTGATCCTATATACATAGAGTTAAGGTTAATAGCTACTAGCACTTGAGAACTAAATGCATAAATACACAATTATTAAATTACTAATTGTCATCTCCATTATCCCTTTATATAGCCCTAGTACATTTACATTTTCTCCATAATCAAGCAGCCCTAGTACATTTACATTTCCTCCCTAATCAAGCAGCCCTAGTACATTTACATTTCCTCCATAATCAAGCAGCCTTAGTACATTTACATTTCCTCGCTAATCAAGCAGCCCTAGTACATTTACATTTCTCCCTAATCAAGCAGCCCTAGTACATTTACATTTCCTCCCTAATCAAGCAGCCTTAGTACATTTACATTTCCTCCATAATCAAGCAGCCCTAGTACATTTACATGCCCTCCATAATCAAGCAGCCCTAGTACATTTACATTTCTCCCTAATCAAGCAGCCTTAGTACATTTACATTTCCTCCATAATCAAGCAGCCCTAGTACATTTACATGCCCTCCATAATCAAGCAGCCCTAGTACATTTACATTTCTCCCTAATCAAGCAGCCTTAGTACATTTACATTTCTTCCTAATCAAGCAGCCCTAGTACATTTACATTTCCTCCCTAATCAAGCAGCCTTAGTACATTTACATTTCCTCCATAATCAAGCAGCCCTAGTACATTTACATGCCCTCCATAATCAAGCAGCCCTAGTACATTTACATTTCTCCCTAATCAAGCAGCCTTAGTACATTTACATTTCCTCGCTAATCAAGCAGCCCTAGTACATTTACATGCCCTCCATAATCAAGCAGCCCTAGTACATTTACATTTCTCCCTAATCAAGCAGCCTTAGTACATTTACATTTCCTCCATAATCAAGCAGCCCTAGTACATTTACATTCCCTCCATAATCAAGCAGCCCTAGTACATTTACATTTCTCCCTAATCAAGCAGCCTTAGTACATTTACATTTCTTCCTAATCAAGCAGCCCTAGTACATTTACATTTCCTCCCTAATCAAGCAGCCTTAGTACATTTACATTTCCTCCCTAATCAAGCAGCCTTAGTACATTTACATGCCCTCCATAATCAAGCAGCCCTAGTACATTTACATTTCTCCCTAATCAAGCAGCCTTAGTACATTTACATTTCCTCCATAATCAAGCAGCCCTAGTACATTTACATGCCCTCCATAATCAAGCAGCCCTAGTACATTTACATTTCTCCCTAATCAAGCAGCCCTAGTACATTTACATTTCTCCCTAATCAAGCAGCCCTAGTACATTTACATTTCCTCCCTAATCAAGCAGCCTTAGTACATGTACATTTCCTCCATAATCAAGCAGCCCTAGTACATTTACATGCCCTCCATAATCAAGCAGCCCTAGTACATTTACATTTCTCCCTAATCAAGCAGCCTTAGTACATTTACATTTCCTCCATAATCAAGCAGCCCTAGTACATTTACATGCCCTCCATAATCAAGCAGCCCTAGTACATTTACATTTCTCCCTAATCAAGCAGCCTTAGTACATTTACATTTCCTCCATAATCAAGCAGCCCTAGTACATTTACATTTCTCCCTAATCAAGCAGCCTTAGTACATTTACATGCCCTCCATAATCAAGCAGCCTTAGTACATTTACATTTCTTCCAGAATCTTCAGAACCTCTTAACCCCACCTTACCCCTTCAAGCACTGCCCCTGCCAGCTCCTACATGTGTAGGCTGGTTTATTCCTACACCAAGTAAGAAAACCCATAAAGCAGTCTTCCTGTAGTGTATATGTAGGCTATGTGTTGAATAATCTTTGACCTGCTGAAGGAACAAGGAATGTTTTGTAACTCCCAATTTTCCTTTCCTTTTCCCCTCTCTTTCTGCTTCATGAACTCCTCCTCTCTCCAACCATCTTTTAGGAAATGTCAAGTAGTTATGTTCACAGCTATCCAACCCTATGAAAGTCTGATTGGGCCAAGCCCTAGTCAGTTGTTGTCAGTAGATATCAGTAGTTGGTCAGTCAGTTGTAGTTATGACTGCTAATTCAGTCAGTCATCTCTTTATTTAGTTTTAGTTAATTCTAGTGAAGTTAGTTTTGATTAGTTAACTCTGGTGAAGTTAATGTTGTTTAGTTAACTCTGGGTTAGGATTTAGTTTAAAACTGCTGAGATAGGTATATTTGGTTAGCAAGCAGCTCGGTTTGTGGGGGCCAAATCACCCTTACTTATGTTGTGTTACTCCCTCTGTCTCCTATAGATAATTTATTGGTGTTAACTGCTGCCACTGAGGAAACAGATGGCTTCTATCGCTTCATCAGAACCATCAAAGAGTTCAACTATACTGTTAAGGTAACAGACACTCTAATCACTATACTGTTAAGGTAACACACACCCTAACCACTATACTGTTAAGGTAACACACACTCTAACCACTATACTGTTAAGGTAACACACACTCTAACCACTATACTGTTAAGGTAACAGACACTCTAATCACTATACTGTTAAGGTAACAGACACTCTAATCACTATACTGTTAAGGTAACACACACCCTAACCACTATACTGTTAAGGTAACACACACTCTAACCACTATACTGTTAAGGTAAGACACACTCTAACCACTATACTGTTAAGGTAACACACACTCTAACCACTATACTGTTAAGGTAAGACACACTCTAACCACTATACTGTTAAGGTAACACACACCCTAACCACTATACTGTTAAGGTAACACACACCCTAACCACTATACTGTTAAGGTAAGACACACTCTAACCACTATACTGTTAAGGTAACACACACTCTAACCACTATACTGTTAAGGTAACAGACACTCTAATCACTATACTGTTAAGGTAACACACACTCTAACCACTATACTGTTAAGGTAACACACACTCTAACCACTATACTGTTAAGGTAACAGACACTCTAATCACTATACTGTTAAGGTAACACACACCCTAACCACTATACTGTTAAGGTAAGACACACTCTAACCACTATACTGTTAAGGTAACACACACTCTAACCACTATACTGTTAAGGTAACACACACTCTAACCACTATACTGTTAAGGTAACACACACTCTAACCACTATACTGTTAAGGTAACACACACTCTAACCACTATACTGTTAAGGTAACACACACCCAAACCACTATACTGTTAAGGTAACACACACCCAAACCACTATACTGTTAAGGTAACACACACTCTAACCACTATACTGTTAAGGTAACACACACTCTAACCACTATACTGTTAAGGTAACACACACTCTAACCACTATACTGTTAAGGTAACACACACTCTAACCACTTCATCAGAACCACTAGTTACACTATACTTACACTATACTTTATACACCCTCACTGTGTTTAATGTGATTGTGTGTTTAGGTTCTTGGACTGGGTGAAGAGTGGAAAGGTGGAGATGTGGCTCACACAGTTGGAGGAGGGCAGAAGGTCCGCTGGCTGAAGAAGGAACTCAACAAATACTCTGACAATCAGGACATGGTGATTCTGTTTGTTGACAGGTACTGGGTTACATGGTGGTCCTGTTTACAGGTACTGGGTTACATGGTGGTCCTGTTTACAGGTACTGGGTTACATGGTGGTCCTGTTTACAGGTACTGGGTTACATGGTGATCCTGTTTACAGGTACTGGGTTACATGGTGGTTCTGTTTACAGGTACTGGGTTACATGGTGGTCCTGTTTACTGGTACTGGGTTACATGGTGATCCTGTTTACAGGTACTGGGTTACATGGTGGTTCTGTTTACAGGTACTGGGTTACATGGTGGTCCTGTTTACAGGTACTGGGTTACATGGTGGTCCTGTTTACAGGTACTGGGTTACATGGTGGTCCTGTTTACTGGTACTGGGTTACATGGTGATCCTGTTTACAGGTACTGGGTTACATGGTGGTTCTGTTTACTGGTACTGGGTTACATGGTGGTCCTGTTTACAGGTACTGGGTTACATGGTGGTCCTGTTTACAGGTACTGGGTTACATGGTGGTTCTGTTTACTGGTACTGGGTTACATGGTGGTCCTGTTTACAGGTACTGGGTTACATGGTGGTCCTGTTTACTGGTACTGGGTTACATGGTGATCCTGTTTACAGGTACTGGGTTACATGGTGGTTCTGTTTACAGGTACTGGGTTACATGGTGGTCCTGTTTACTGGTACTGGGTTACATGGTGATCCTGTTTACAGGTACTGGGTTACATGGTGGTTCTGTTTACAGGTACTGGGTTACATGGTGATCCTGTTTACAGGTACTGGGTTACATGGTGGTCCTGTTTACAGGTACTGGGTTACATGGTGGTCCTGTTTACAGGTACTGGGTTACATGGTGGTCCTGTTTACAGGTACTGGGTTACATGGTGGTCCTGTTTACAGGTACTGGGTTACATGGTGGTCCTGTTTACTGGTACTGGGTACTGGGTTACATGGTGGTCCTGTTTACAGGTACTGGGTTACATGGTGGGTCCTGGGTTACAGGTCCTGGGTTTACAGGTACTGGGTTACATGGTGGTTCTGTTTACTGGTACTGGGTTACATGGTGGTCCCTGTTTACAGGTACTGGGTTACATGGTGGTCCTGTTTACATGGTGGTTCTGTTTACTGGTACTGGGTTACATGGTGATGGTACTGGGTTACATGGTGGTCCTGTTTACATGGTGGTCCTGGTACTGGGTTACATGGTGATCCTGTTTACAGGTACTGGGTTACATGGTGGTCCTGTTTACAGGTACTGGGTTACATGGTGATCCTGTTTACTGGTACTGGGTTACATGGTGGTCCTGTTTACAGGTACTGGGTTACATGGTGGTCCTGTTTACAGGTACTGGGTTACATGGTGGTCCTGTTTACAGGTACTGGGTTACATGGTGTCCTGTTTACAGGTACTGGTCCTGTTTACTGGTACTTTACATGGTGGTCCTGGTACTGGGTTACATGGTGGTCCTGTTTACAGGTACTGGGTTACATGGTGGTCCTGTTTACAGGTACTGGGTTACATGGTGGTCCTGGGTACTGGGTTACATGGTGATCCTGTTTACAGGTACTGGGTTACATGGTGGTTCTGTTTACTGGTACTGGGTTACATGGTGATCCTGTTTACAGGTACTGGGTTACATGGTGGTCCTGTTTACTGGTACTGGGTTACATGGTGGTCCTGTTTACTGGTACTGGGTTACATGGTGATCCTGTTTACAGGTACTGGGTTACATGGTGGTCCTGTTTACAGGTACTGGGTTACATGGTGGTTCTGTTTACAGGTACTGGGTTACATGGTGGTCCTGTTTACAGGTACTGGGTTACATGGTGGTCCTGTTTACTGGTACTGGGTTACATGGTGGTCCTGTTTACAGGTACTGGGTTACATGGTGGTCCTGTTTACAGGTACTGGGTTACATGGTGGTCCTGTTTACAGGTACTGGGTTACATGGTGGTCCTGTTTACAGGTACTGGGTTACATGGTGGTCCTGTTTACAGGTACTGGGTTACATGGTGGTCTGTTTACAGGTACTGGGTTACATGGTGGTCCTGTTTACAGGTACTACTGGTACTGGGTTACATGGTGATCCTGGGTACTGGTACTGGGTTACATGGTCCTGTTTACAGGTACATGGTGGTTCTGTTTACTGGTACTGGGTTAGGTACTGGGTTACATGGTGGTTCTGTTTACAGGTACTGGGTTACATGGTGGTCCTGTTTACAGGTACTGGGTTACATGGTGGTCCTGTTTACAGGTACTGGGTTACATGGTGGTCCTGTTTACAGGTACTGGGTTACATGGTGGTCCTGTTTACAGGTACTGGGTTACATGGTGGTCCTGTTTACAGGTACTGGGTTACATGGTGGTTCTGTTTACAGGTACTGGGTTACATGGTGGTTCTGTTTACAGGTACTGGGTTACATGGTGGTCCTGTTTACAGGTACTGGGTTACATGGTGGTTCTGTTTACAGGTACTGGGTTACATGGTGGTCCTGTTTACAGGTACTGGGTTACATGGTGGTCCTGTTTACAGGTACTAACCCTAACCCTATTTTGTACGGTGTCGCTAGAAAGTGATCATGACCAGTGACTATTCTCTTCTTCTGTAGTTATGATGTGATCATGGCCAGTGGTCCAGAGGAGTTGTTATCTAAGTTCTCCAGGCTGGGTCATCGGGTGGTCTTCTCAGCTGAAGGCTTCTGTTGGCCCGACCAGAAACTAGCTCCCAAATACCCCCCTGTCCACACCGGGAAAAGATATCTGAACTCTGGAGGTAACGCACACCTGTCTGTTTGAGTCTAACCCATTATGGCTGTACGTTGTGTCCTGATGACCGTGGTGTGTGTGTTTGTGTGTGTGTTTGTGTGTTGGTGTGTGTGTGTAGGGTTTATAGGGTTTGCCCCAGAACTCAGTGCGATTGTTCAGCAGTGGAAACAAAAGGACAACGATGACGACCAACTCTTCTACACTAAGATATATCTGGACAAAGCACAACGGGTTATTATGACCTTTAACCTCTGACTACAAACACGTTTGAACTGGTTTGAACCTGTTGCTTTAAAATTACAGAGCCTGTTTATATGGGTTTTTTTTATCTAAAATTACAGAGCCTGTTTATATGGGTTTTATTTATCTAAAATTATAGAGCCTGTTTATATGGTTTTTATTTATCTAAAATTATAGAGCCTGTTTATATGGGTTTTATTTATCTAAAATTACAGAGCCTGTTTATATGGGTTTTATTTATCTAAAATTACAGAGCCTGTTTATATGGGTTTTATTTATCTAAAATTATAGAGCCTGTTTATATGGTTTTTATTTATCTAAAATTATAGAGCCTGTTTATATGGGTTTTATTTATCTAAAATTACAGAGCCTGTTTATATGGGTTTTATTTATCTAAAATTACAGAGCCTGTTTATATGGGTTTTATTTATCTAAAATTACAGAGCCTGTTTATATGGGTTTTATTTATCTAAAATTACAGAGCCTGTTTATATGGGTTTTATTTATCTAAAATTACAGAGCCTGTTTATATGGTTTGTCTGGTAGTGTAGTGGTAACAGTGTTTATTTTTTCTCAGACTAAGTACAACATGACTTTGGACCATCGCTCAAGAATCTTCCAGAACCTCAATGGGGCCATTGGTATGAAACACACTTACACACTTACACACTCACACACACACACACTCACACACCTTCCACTGCTTATTCTGTCCTGCCACACACAGAGGAGGTGGTGCTGAAGTTTGAGAATGCTCGAGTCCGTGCCCGGAACGTCGCTTATGACACACTTCCTGTTGTTATCCATGGCAACGGCCCCACCAAGGTAACACATCACTGGGGTAACGTGGGTTAGGGTTAACCCTGTGTTTACATGTTCGATTTTGATTGATGCAGAATAACTGAAGGAATTGCTTGAATGTCAGTGTCAAGTAGCAGTGTCTTTATTGTGTATTTCATGGGTTACGTTGTGTTGTGTGGAGTTATGGTGTTGGGTGGTGGTGTGGGGTTATGGGGTTGGGTGGTGTGGAGTTGTGGTGGTGTGGAGTTATGGAGTTGGGTGGTGGTGTGGAGTTATGGGGTTGGGTGGTGGTTTGGAGTCATGGGGTTGTGTGGTGGTATGGGGTTGGGTGGTGGTGGTGTGGAATTATGGTGTTGGGTGGTGGTGGTGTGGAGTTGTGGTGTTGGGTGGTGGTGTGTGGGGTTGGGTGGTGGTGGTGTGGAATTATGGTGTTGGGTGGTGGTGGTGTGGAGTTGTGGTGGTGTGGAGTTATGGGGTTGGGTGGTGTGGAGTTATGGGGTTGGGTGGTGGTGGTGTGGAGTTATGGGGTTGGGTGGTGGTTTAGAGTTATGGGGTTGGGTGGTGGTTTAGAGTTATGGGGTTGGGTGGTGGTGTAGAGTTATGGGGTTGGGTGGTGGTGTAGAGTTATGGGGTTGGGTGGTGGTTTGGAGTCATGGGGTTGGGTGGTGGGGTTGGGTGGTGGTGGTGTGGAATTATGGTGTTGGGTGGTGGTGGTGTGGAGTTGTGGGGTTGGGTGGTGGTTTAGAGTTATGGGGTTGGGTGGTGGTGTGGGGGGTTGGGTGGTGGTGTGGGGTTATGGGGTTGGGTGGAGTTATGGTGGTGTGGAGTTATGGTGTTGGGTGAAGTTATGGTGTTGGGTGGTGGTGTGGGTTGGGTGGGGTTGGGTTGGGTGGGGTTGGCTTACGGTTGGGTTGGCTTACGGTTGGGTTGGGTGGGGTTGGCTTACGGTTGGGTTGGGTGGGGTTGGCTTACGGTTGGGTTGGGTGGGGTTGGCTTACGGTTGGGTTGGGTGGGGTTGGCTTACGGTTGGGTTGGCTTACGGTTGGGTTGGGTGGGGTTGGCTTACGGTTGGGTTGTGGTAGTTTGTTGTAATGTGTTATTACAGTTGGGAATATTAACATCTTGACTCCGCCCCCAGCTTCAACTGAACTACCTGGGAAACTACGTCCCCACAGCCTGGACTCACGAGACAGGATGTGGAATCTGTGATGACGACCTGCTTTACCTGGACAACACATCTGTATGTATCTCTGTCTGCTTTACCTGGACAACACATCTGTATGTATCTAGCCTTTTTCTTAAAGTGTGTGTGTGTGTGTTTGTGTGTGTGTGTGTATGTGTGTGTAGGATGAAGACATGCCTCTAGTTTATGTGGCAGTGTTCGTTGTTCAGCCGACTCCGTTCCTGCAGGACTTCCTAGAGCGCCTCACCACATTCAACTACCCAACCAGCCGTATCCATCTGTTTATACACAACAATGTTAGTACACACACACACACACACACACACACTAGACTGTCATACCAGCAGATGTTGTTGTTCAACTGTGTGTGTTCTACTGTGTGCCTGTTAGGTTGTTTATCATGAGCAGCACATCCAGCGGTTCTGGGAGAAGCACCGGACCCTTTTCCCAGATGCCAGACTAATCGGACCGGAAGAGAACCTTCGACAAGATCAGGCTAGAACCATGGCTGTGTGAGTACTAGATTTCAACATAGAACCATGGCTGTGTGAGGACTAGACCTAAACCTAGAACCATGGCTGTGTGAGGACTAGATTTAAACATAGAACCATGGCTGTGTGAGGACTAGATTTAAACATAGAACCATGGCTGTGTGAGGACTAGACCTAAACCTAGAACCATGGCTGTGTGAGGACTAGACCTAAACCTAGAACCATGGCTGTGTGAGGACTAGACCTAAACCTAGAACCATGGCTGTGTGAGGACTAGACCTAAACCTAGGACCATGGCTGTGTGAGGACTAGACCTAAACCTAGAACCATGGCTGTGTGAGGACTAGACCTAAACCTAGAACCATGGCTGTGTGAGGACTAGACCTAAACCTAGAACCATGGCTGTGTGAGGACTAGACCTAAACCTAGAACCATGGCTGTGTGAGGACTAGACCTAAACCTAGAACCATGGCTGTGTGAGGACTAGACATAAACCTAGAACCAGGGCTGTGTGAGGACTAGACCTAAACCTAGAACCATGGCTGTGTGAGGACTAGACCTAAACCTAGAACCATGGCTGTGTGAGGACTAGACATAAACCTAGAACCATGGCTGTGTGAGGACTAGACCTAAACCTAGAACCATGGCTGTGTGAGGACTAGACCTAAACCTAGAACCATGGCTGTGTGAGGACTAGACATAAACCTAGAACCATGGCTGTGTGAGGACTAGACCTAAACCTAGAACCATGGCTGTGTGAGGACTAGACCTAAACCTAGAACCATGGCTGTGTGAGGACTAGACCTAAACCTAGAACCATGGCTGTGTGAGGACTAGACCTAAACCTAGAACCATGGCTGTGTGAGGACTAGACCTAAACCTAGAACCATGGCTGTGTGAGGACTAGATTTAAACATAGAACCATGGCTGTGTGAGGACTAGATTTAAACATAGAACCATGGCTGTGTGAGGACTAGACCTAAACCTAGAACCATGGCTGTGTGAGGACTAGACCTAAACCTAGAACCATGGCTGTGTGAGGACTAGACCTAAACCTAGAACCATGGCTGTGTGAGGACTAGACCTAAACCTAGAACCATGGCTGTGTGAGGACTAGACCTAAACCTAGAACCATGGCTGTGTGAGGACTAGACCTAAACCTAGAACCATGGCTGTGTGAGGACTAGACCTAAACCTAGAACCATGGCTGTGTGAGGACTAGATTTAAACATAGAACCATGGCTGTGTGAGGACTAGATTTAAACATAGAACCATGGCTGTGTGAGGACTAGATTTAAACATAGAACCATGGCTGTGTGAGGACTAGACCTAAACCTAGAACCATGGCTGTGTGAGGACTAGACCTAAACCTAGAACCATGGCTGTGTGAGGACTAGACCTAAACCTAGAACCATGGCTGTGTGAGGACTAGACCTAAACCTAGGACCATGGCTGTGTGAGGACTAGACCTAAACCTAGAACCATGGCTGTGTGAGGACTAGACCTAAACCTAGAACCATGGCTGTGTGAGGACTAGACCTAAACCTAGAACCATGGCTGTGTGAGGACTAGACCTAAACCTAGAACCATGGCTGTGTGAGGACTAGACCTAAACCTAGAACCATGGCTGTGTGAGGACTAGACCTAAACCTAGAACCATGGCTGTGTGAGGACTAGACCTAAACCTAGAACCATGGCTGTGTGAGGACTAGACCTAAACCTAGAACCATGGCTGTGTGAGGACTAGACATAAACCTAGAACCATGGCTGTGTGAGGACTAGACATAAACCTAGAACCATGGCTGTGTGAGGACTAGACCTAAACCTAGAACCATGGCTGTGTGAGGACTAGACCTAAACCTAGAACCATGGCTGTGTGAGGACTAGACCTAAACCTAGAACCATGGCTGTGTGAGGACTAGACCTAAACCTAGAACCATGGCTGTGTGAGGACTAGACCTAAACCTAGAACCATGGCTGTGTGAGGACTAGACATAAACCTAGAACCATGGCTGTGTGAGGACTAGACCTAAACCTAGAACCATGGCTGTGTGAGGACTAGACCTAAACCTAGAACCATGGCTGTGTGAGGACTAGACCTAAACCTAGAACCATGGCTGTGTGAGGACTAGACCTAAACCTAGAACCATGGCTGTGTGAGGACTAGACATAAACCTAGAATCATGGCTGTGTGAGGACTAGACCTAAACCTAGAACCATGGCTGTGTGAGGACTAGACCTAAACCTAGAACCATGGCTGTGTGAGGACTAGACCTAAACCTAGAACCATGGCTGTGTGAGGACTAGACCTAAACCTAGAACCATGGCTGTGTGAGGACTAGACCTAAACCTAGAACCATGGCTGTGTGAGGACTAGACCTAAACCTAGAACCATGGCTGTGTGAGGACTAGACCTAAACCTAGAACCATGGCTGTGTGAGGACTAGACCTAAACCTAGGACCATGGCTGTGTGAGGACTAGACCTAAACCTATTCCTTAGATTCAACACCCATTTAGAACCTAAAAAGAACTGCTTGAACATATCCTGCCCTCATCTGTACATTTATGTTTCTAACCTGTCTGTGTCTGTGTCTGTGTCTGTGTCTGTGTCTGTGTGTGTGTGTGTGTGTGTGTGTGTGTGTGTGTGTGTGTGTGTGTGTGTGTGTGTGTGTGTGTGTGTGTGTGTGTGTGTGTGTGTGTGTGTGTTAGTGAGGCCTGTAAACAGGACAGAGACTGCGACTACTATTTCAGTATAGATTCTGATGTTGCCATCGTCAACCCTGATGTTCTACGCATCCTAGTGGAGGAGAACAAGTAAGTACCCTCCTTGATGTTCTACGCATCCTAGTGGAGGAGAACAAGTAAGTACCCTCCTTGATGTTCTACGCATCCTAGTGGAGGAGAACAAGTAAGTACCCTCCTTGATGTTCTACGCATCCTAGTGGAGGAGAACAAGTAAGTACCCTCCTTGATGTTCTACGCATCCTAGTGGAGGAATAATGTTTAATAATCATAACAGTATATTGATATACCCCACCTGTTCAATAATCATAACAGTATATTGATATACCACACCTGTTCAATAATCATAACAGTATATTGATATACCACACCTGTTCATTAATCATAACAGTATATTGATATACCGCACCTGTTCAATAATCATAACAGTATATTGATATACCGCACCTGTTCAATAATCATAACAGTATATTGATATACCACACCTGTTCAATAATCATAACAGTATATTGATATACCGCACCTGTTCAATAATCATAACAGTATATTGATATACCCCACCTGTTCAATAATCATAACAGTATATTGATATACCGCACCTGTTTAATAATCATAACAGTATATTGATATACCCCACCTGTTCAATAATCATAACAGTATATTGATATACCCTCACCTGTTTAATAATCATAACAGTATATTGATATACCCACCTGTTCAATTATCATAACAGTATATTGATATACCGCACCTGTTTAATAATCATAACAGTATATTGATATACCCCACCTGTTCAATAATCATAACAGTATATTGATATACCACACCTGTTTAATAATCATAACAGTATATTGATATACCCCACCTGTTCAATAATCATAACAGTATATTGATATACCGCACCTGTTCAATAATCATAACAGTATATTGATATACCACACCTGTTCAATAATCATAACAGTATATTGATATACCACACCTGTTCAATAATCATAACAGTATATTGATATACCCCACCTGTTCAATTATCATAACAGTATATTGATATACCACACCTGTTCAATAATCATAACAGCATATTGATATACCACACCTGTTCAATAATCATAACAGCATATTGATATACCACGCCTGTTCAATAATCATAACAGTATATTGATATACCACGCCTGTTCAATAATCATAACAGTATATTGATATACCGCACCTGTTCAATAATCATAACAGTATATTGATATACCACGCCTGTTCAATAATCATAACAGTATATTGATATACCCCACCTGTTCAATAATCATAACAGTATATTGATATACCACACCTGTTCAATAATCATAACAGTATATTGATATACCCCACCTGTTCAATAATCATAACAGTATATTGATATACCACACCTGTTCAATAATCATAACAGTATATTGATATACCCCACCTGTTCAATTATCATAACAGTATATTGATATACCACACCTGTTCAATAATCATAACAGTATATTGATATACCACACCTGTTCAATAATCATAACAGTATATTGATATACCCCACCTGTTCAATAATCATAACAGTATATTGATATACCGCACCTGTTCAATAATCATAACAGTATATTGATATACCACACCTGTTCAATAATCATAACAGTATATTGATATACCACACCTGTTCATTAATCATAACAGTATATTGATATACCACACCTGTTCAATAATCATAACAGTATATTGATATACCCCACCTGTTCATCATAACAGTATATTGATATACCACACCTGTTTAACAGTATATTGATATACCACACCTGTTCAATAATCATAACAGTATATTGATATACCACACCTGTTCAATAATCATAACAGTATATTGATATACCACACCTGTTCAATAATCATAACAGTATATTGATATACCCCACCTGTTCAATAATCATTATATTGATATCACCTGTTCAATAATCATAACAGTATATTGATATACCGCACCTGTTCATTAATCATAACAGTATATTGATATACCGCACCTGTTCAATAATCATAACAGTATATTGATATACCCCACCTGTTCAATAATCATAACAGTATATTGATATACCCCACCTGTTCAATAATCATAACAGTATATTGATATACCCCACCTGTTCAATAATCATAACAGTATATTGATATACCCCACCTGTTCAATAATCATAACAGTATATTGATATACCACACCTGTTCAATAATCATAACAGTATATTGATATACCACACCTGTTCAATAATCATAACAGTATATTTATATACCCCACCTGTTTAATAATCATAACAGTATATTGATATACCACACCTGTTCAATAATCATAACAGTATATTGATATACCACACCTGTTCAATAATCATAACAGTATATTTATATACCCCACCTGTTTAATAATCATAACAGTATATTGATATACCCCACCTGTTCAATAATCATAACAGTATATTGATATACCACACCTGTTCAATTATCATAACAGTATATTGATATACCACACCTGTTCAATAATCATAACAGTATATTGATATACCACACCTGTTCAATAATCATAACAGTATATTGATATACCACGCCTGTTCAATAATCATAACAGTATATTGATATACCACACCTGTTCAATAATCATAACAGTATATTGATATACCACACCTGTTCAATAATCATAACAGTATATTGATATACCACACCTGTTCAATAATCATAACAGTATATTGATATACCACGCCTGTTCAATAATCATAACAGTATATTGATATACCACACCTGTTCAATAATCAACTCCAGGTTAGTGCAGCTAGTTAAACCTCTAGTTTATTATGTTAAATAAATAACATTATCATCATATCTACATGTAATACTTGTAATGAATGGTTGCATTGGTGCAGATGAACATAAACAAACTCCAGGTTAGTACAGCTAGCTATACCTCAGGTTTATTATGTGAAGTTAGTTAAATTAAGAATAAAGAGGTTATTTGGTGTGGTTTACCTGACATCAAGTAAAACATAGATATAATCAGTACATTTATGTCACTAGATTCTGTGTTATACTGGCTGCACTATAGCCCTTTTATAGCCCCTTTATAATCTGTTTAAAGCCCTTTTATAGCCCCTTTATAATCTGTTTATAGACCTTTATAGTCCTTTTATAGACCTTTATAGTTATTTTACAGTTCTTTTATAGCCCCTTTATAGCCCTGTTTTCCATCTGCCAGGTCCGTGATAGCCCCCATGCTGTCCAGACATGGGAAACTGTGGTCCAACTTCTGGGGTGCGTTAAGCCCTGAAGGATTTTACTCACGATCGGAAGACTACATTGACATAGTTCAGGGCAAACGAGTGTAAGTCAACACACACACACCAGTGGTTCTGAAAGGTCTTCTATGATGTACTATATGACCTTACAGGACCCTGCATGACCCCACGTGACCCTGTATTACCGCATATGACCCTGTATAACCCCACGTGACCCTGCATGACCCCACGTGACCCTGCATGACCCCACGTGACCCTGCATGACCCCACGTGACCCTGCATGACCCCACGTGACCCTGTATAACTCCATATGATCCTGTATAACCCCGCATGACCCCACGTGACCCTGTATTACCGCATATGACCCTGTATAACCCAAAGTGACCCTGTATAACCCAAAGTGACCCTGTATAACCCACACGTGACCCTGTATAACCCCACGTGACCCTGTATAACCCCACGTGACCCTGTATAACCCCACGTGACCCTGTATAACCCCACGTGACCCTGTATAACCCCACGTGACCCTGTATAACCCCACGTGACCCTGTATAACCCCACGTGACCCTGTATAACCCCACGTGACCCTGTATAACCCCACGTGACCCTGTATAACCCCACGTGACCCTGTATAACCCCACGTGACCCTGTATAACCCCACGTGACCCTGTATAACCCCACGTGACCCTGTATAACCCCACGTGACCCTGTATAACCCCACGTGACCCTGTATAACCCCACGTGACCCTGTATAACCCCACGTGACCCTGTATAACCCCACGTGACCCTGTATAACCCCACGTGACCCTGTATAACCCCACGTGACCCTGTATAACCCCACGTGACCCTGTATAACCCCACGTGACCCTGTATAACCCCACGTGACCCCGTATAACCCCACGTGACCCCGTACAACCCCACGTGACCCCGTATAGCCCCACGTGACCCTGTATAGCCCCATATGACCCCACGTGACCCTGTATTACCGCATATAACCCTGTATGACCCTACGTGACCCTGTATTAGCGCATATAACCCCACGTGACCCTGTATGACCCCATGTGACCCTGTAGGACCTCGTATGACCCTATATGACCCTATATAACCCCATATTAACCTGTGTGTTGTCTCTAGAGGTCTCTGGAACGTTCCCTATATAACCCAGGTCTATATGGTCAAGGGGTCGGTCCTGAGAGGTCGACTGTCCCAGGTCAGCCTGTTCAGTCAGGATGGAATGGACCCTGACATGGTGTTTTGCCGGGCTGTACGAGACCAGGTAAACAGTACTTATAGTATGCGCACATCTAGTATGCGCACATCTAGTATGCGCACATCTAGTATGCGCACATCTAGTATGCGCACATCTAGTATGCGCACATCTAGTATGCGCACATCTAGTATGCGCATCAACCCCACTGTCATTGTATCATTTCAAAGCCAAAGTGCTGGAATACAGAGCCACACTAATGTGGGATTGTTTGAATACTTATTTTCAGAGTTTATAATTTGTAGACTGGATAAGATTAATTATGTTCAGCATACTGTAGCTTGCTGTACCGGGCCAGTCTGACTGGACCTCTGTAGAATACGGGGTACCCGCGGGCAGGTCTGTAGAATACCCACGGGCAGGTCTGTAGAATACGGGGTACCCGCAGGCAGGTCTGTAGAATACGGGGTACCCGCAGGCAGGTCTGTAGAATACAGGGTACCCGCGGGCAGGTCTGTAGAATATGGGGTACCCGCACGCAGGTCTGTAGAATACGGGGTACCCGCAGGCAGGTCTGTAGAATACGGGGTACCCGCAGGCAGGTCTGTAGAATACGGGGTACCCGCAGGCAGGTCTGTAGAATACGGGGTACCCGCACGCAGGTCTGTAGAATACGGGGTACCCGCACGCAGGTCTGTAGAATACGGGGTACCCGCAGGCAGGTCTGTAGAATACGGGGTACCCGCAGGCAGGTCTGTAGGAGACGGGGTACCAGCAGGCAGGTCTGTAGAATAATGTTTTTTGTTTAACTTATTTTAGTAGAAGCATTTTTTGTAGTTCTGTGTTATTTGCTGATTTGTGGTTATTGTTATATGTTGATATAGGGGGTTTTCATGTTCCTGTCTAATCGTGATGAGTTTGTGTTGATATAGGGGGTTTTCATGTTCCTGTCTAATCGTGATGAGTTTGGCCGCCTGGTTTCATCCACAAACTACAACACCAGCAGACTCCATCCTGACATGTGGCAGATTTTTGATAACCCACTGGTAAGTCTAAGTGTCTGTTGTCTAAACATTAGGTCTAAGTGTCTATAAGCGCTATAACCAGGTGATGGTACGATATCATGACCTGGTTTGGGAGTGCTATAACCAGGTGATGGTACGATATCATGACCTGGTTTGGGAGCGCTATAACCAGGTGATGGTACGATATCCTGACCTGGTTTGGGAGCGCTATAACCAGGTGATGGTACGATATCCTGACCTGGTTTGGGAGCGCTATAACCAGGTGATGATACGATATCCTGACCTGGTTTGGGAGCGCTATAACCAGGTGATGGTACGATATCCTGACCTGGTTTGGAGCGCTATAACCAGGTGATGGTACGATATCCTGACCTGGTTTGGGAGCGCTATAACCAGGTGATGGTACGATATCCTGACCTGGTTTGGGAGACCGATATAACCAGGTGATGGTACGATATCCTGACCTGGTTTGGGAGCGATATAACCAGGTGATGGTACGATATCCTGACCTGGTTTGGGAGCGCTATAACCAGGTGATGGTACGATATCCTGACCTGGTTTGGGAGCGCTATAACCAGGTGATGGTAGCGCTATAACCGATATCCTGACCTGGTTTGAGAGCGCTATAACCAGGTGATGGTATCCGATATCCTGACCTGGTTTGGGAGCGCTATAACCAGGTGATGGTACGATATCCTGACCTGGTTTGGGAGCGCTATAACCAGGTGATGGTACGATATCCTGACCTGGTTTGAGAGCGCTATAACCAGGTGATGGTACGATATCCTGACCTGGTTTGGGAGCGCTATAACCAGGTGATGGTACGATATCCTGACCTGGTTTGGGAGCGCTATAACCAGGTGATGGTACGATATCCTGACCTGGTTTGGGAGCGCTATAACCAGGTGATGGTACGATATCCTGACCTGGTTTGGGAGCGCTATAACCAGGTGATGGTACGATATCCTGACCTGGTTTGAGAGCGCTATAACCAGGTGATGGTACGATATCCTGACCTGGTTTGGGAGCGCTATAACCAGGTGATGGTACGATATCCTGACCTGGTTTGAGAGCGCTATAACCAGGTGATGGTACGATATCCTGACCTGGTTTGGGAGCGCTATAACCAGGTGATGGTACGATATCCTGACCTGGTTTGGGAGCGCTATAACCAGGTGATGGTACGATATCATGACCTGGTTTGGGAGCGCTATAACCAGGTGATGGTACGATATCCTGACCTGGTTTGGGAGCGCTATAACCAGGTGATGGTACGATATCCTGACCTGGTTTGGGAGCGCTATAACCAGGTGATGGTACGATATCCTGACCTGGTTTGAGAGCGCTATAACCAGGTGATGGTACGATATCCTGACCTGGTTTGGGAGCGCTATAACCAGGTGATGGTACGATATCCTGACCTGGTTTGCTCTTCCTGAATGGGCTGCGTCCAAATACTGCGTTTTATTGCTCTTTAAAAACATACAGTGGTTGTGAAAAATTTGATAAAGATAAATCATGTCAGAACTTTTTTCAACTTGTGACCTATATCGTGAACAACTTGAAAAAGGGATTTTACTGAAATCTTTAAGGGGGAGAAATAAAAATAAAAACATTAACCTGGTTGCATAAGTGTGCACACCCTTAAACAAATTTTTTGTCTATGCACCGTTTGATTTTATTACAACATTCAGTCTTTTGGGGTAGGAGTCTATTCTTTATACTGCAAATGGCTAATAAAGTGAATCTGTATTAGCATGGCACATCTTGACTTGGCAATATTTGCCCACTCTTTTTTGCAAAAGCGCTCCAAATCTGTCTGATTGCGAGGACATCTTCTGTGCACAGCCCTCTTCAGATCACCACACATATGTTCAATTGGATTCAGGTCTGGGTTCTGGCCTGGCCATTCCAAAACAATATCCTTCGTGCTTTTGTGTGATTGGTTGTGTGCTTTGGGTCATTGTCGTGCTGAACTGTAAACTTCCTCTCCATCTTCAACCTTCAGGCTTCCTTTAGAAAGCTTTGTGCCAAAATTGTCTGGTATTTTTAACTATTCATAATTCCTTACACCCTGACTAAGACCCGGTTCCAGCTGAAGAAAAACAGCCCCAAAGCATGATGCTGCCACCACCATGCTTTACTGTGGGTATGGTGTTCTTTGGGTGATATGCAGTTTTGTTTTTGCGCCAAACATACCTTTTGGAGTTATGGCCTTTCTTGTATTTTTATCAGTTTTGGAGTGACATCCAGTTCTTGATAATGTCTCTGTTGTGCCATTTTCTCCACTTGATGATGACTGTCTTCACCATGTTCCATGGTGTATTTAATGCTTTGAAAATTCTTTGTACCGTTCTCCTGACTGATATATTTCAACAATGAGATCCCTCTGATGCTTCAGAAGCTCTCTGTGGACCGTGGCTTTTGCTCTGAGATGCAACTAAGAAAATGTCAGGAAAATCCTACAGGAACAATTGACTTTTATATGTAATAAATCAGTCACGTTAAATGATGGCATGTGTGTAATGACTTCTATTTAATGAGTTTGAATGTGATTGGTTAATTCTGAACACAGCCACATCCCCAGTAATAAGAGGATGTGCACACTTATGCCACCAGGTTATCTTAAGGTTTTTATTTTTCCCCTTCAAATATTACAGTTTACAGAATTGTTCACATTATAGATCACGTTAAAAGTCGAAAAATTTCTGACGTGATTTATCAGTTTCTTTTTCACATCACATAAACCTATTCAATGTACCTAGGTTTAAAAAAAACATGTCTTTCAAATATCTGAATACGGGTTTAATAATGAAAAAACGAAATATATATATATAATAAGATCTAATATAGTTATAAGCTATTATATATACACGTGTATATCTGTATATTTTATTGTTGTTTCCAGGACTGGAAGGAAAAGTACATTCATGAGAACTACACTAAGATCTTCGAAGACAACCAGACGCTGGTAGAACAGCCTTGTCCTGATGTCTACTGGTTCCCCAGCTTCTCAGACAAGATGTGTGATGATCTAGTAGAGACCATGGAAGATTTCGGCCAGTGGAGTGGAGGAAGGCATACGGTGAGGAGGAGGATGGGGAGGTATATGGGGAGGTATATGGTGAGAGGGGAGGATGGGGAAGTATATGGGGGAGGTATATGGTGAGGGGGGAGGATGGGGAGGTATATGGTGAGGGGGAGGATGGGGAGGTATATGGTGAGGGGGAGGATGGGGAGGTATATGGGGGAGGTATATGGTGAGGGGGGAGGATGGGGAGGTATATGGTGAGGGGGAGGATGGGGGAGGTATATGGTGAGGGGGAGGTGGATGGGGGAGGTATATGGTGAGGGGGAGGATGGGGAGGTATATGGTGAGGGGGAGGATGGGGAGGTATATGGTGAGGGGGAGGATGGGGAGGTATATGGGGAGGTATATGGTGAGGGGGAGGATGGGGAGGTATATGGTGAGGGGGAGGATGGGGAGGTATATGGTGAGGGGGAGGTATATGGGGAGGATGGGGGGGAGGATGGTGAGGGGGAGGATGGGGAGGTATATGGGTAATCCACTATAGACCTTATAGTGGATTATATTATATCCACAGTTGTTTAAGGTCTATAGTGGATTATATTCAGGTTTATAGTGGATTATATTCAGGTCTATAGTGGATTATATTCAGGTCTATAGTGGATTATATTCAGGTCTATAGTGGATTATATTCAGGTCTATAGTGGATTATATTCAGGTTTATAGTGGATTATATTAAGGTCTATAGTGGATTATATTAAGGTCTATAGTGGATTATATTAAGGCCTATAGTGGATTATATTAACGTCTATAGTGGTCTATATTATAGCCACAGTTGTTTAAGGTCTATAGTGAATTATATTTATTTCTGTTTTCCAATCCCACACTAATTTTGTTCTTATTATAGGAGGTTTAACCACTTTAAGATTATGATTAATTATGTATTACTCCGCAAAGCTAGAAATTCCTGAATTGTGTATTTTTGACAGGATGAACGTCTAGCTGGAGGCTATGAGAACGTTCCTACAGTTGACATTCATATGAATCAGATTGGCTTTGAGAAGGAGTGGCTGAAGTTTCTGAAGGAATACATCGTTCCTGTTACTGAGAAACTTTACCCAGGTTACTATCCTAAGGTAAGATCACGCCACAGACACACACACATGTAAACAACTTGTTCTGTGTGGGGGGGTTATGTTCTGTTATGTCCTGTTTGTTTCAGGTCCTTACGACTGTCTTCCAATCTACCTAACCTTCACTGATTGTCCCATGCACCTGACCTGGACTATTTTATAGGACTCTTTACATTTAAAATATGCATTTAATAATATACCAGTATGATAGATTCACCCAGCACAGCCAGAAGAGGACTGGTCAACCAGAGCCTGGTTCCTCTCTAGGTTTCTTACTAAATTCCTAGCCGCTGTGTATCAATTTGTTGATGCTCTGTCAGGTTCAGGTTGGGTGTTTGGAAAAGCACTTTGTGACAACATTCACACCTGTGACCTTGTAAGACTGACGAGTCACATGACAGGGAACATGGCTAATTGGGCCCAATTTGGACATTTCCACTTAGGGGTGTACTCACTCACTTTAGTTGCCAGCGGTTTAGATATTAATGGCTGTGTTATTTTGAGGGGACAGCAAATGTACACTGTTATACAAGCTGTACACTCACTACTTTATATTGTAGCAAAGTGTCATTTTATTAGGGTTGTCACATGAAAAGATATATGTTACAGGCTTGTATGTCATTTTGGTTACACGCTTAATATGTATGTCATTTTGGTTACAGGCCTAATATGTATGTCATTTTGGTTACAGGCGTAATATGTATGTCATTTTGGTTACAGGCCTAATATGTATGTCATTTTGGTTACAGGCCTAATATGTATGTCATTTTGGTTACAGGCCTAATATGTATGTCATTTTGGTTACAGGCCTAATATGTATGTCATTTTGGTTACAGGCCTAATATGTATGTCATTTTGGTTACAGGCCAAATATGTATGTCATTTTGGTTACAGGCCTAATATCTATGTCATTTTGGTTACAGGCCTAATATGTATGTCATTTTGGTTACAGGCCTAATATGTATGTCATTTTGGTTACAGGCCTAATATGTATGTCATTTTGGTTACAGGCCTAATATGTATGTCATTTTGGTTACAGGCCCAGGCAGTGATGAATTTTGTGGTTCGTTATCGTCCAGATGAACAACCATCCCTTCAACCGCATCATGACTCTTCCACTTTCACCATAAACATAGCACTGAACAGCAAAGGGAATGACTACCAGGTACACACACACACACATTTTTATAACCGTTGGTTTTCACTCATAACCTTTGTGTTTCTGTGTGTGTGTCTCTGTATGTATGCATGTGTGGGTGTGTTGGTGTGTATTTCTCTGGATGGGTGTGTGTGTGTGTGTGTATGTGTATATATCTGTGTGTGTATTTATCTGGGTGTGTGTGTGCATATCTCTGTATCTCTGTGTGTGTGTGTATCTATGTGTGTTTATATCTCTGTATTTGTGTGTGTGTGTGTATCTCTGTATTTTGTGTGTGTGTGTGTGTGTATATCTTTGTATTTGTGTGTGTGTGTGTGTGTGTATCTCTGTATTTTGTGTGTGTGTGTGTGTGTGTGTGTGTGTGTGTGTGTGTGTGTGTCTGTTTTTGTGTTTGTGTGTGTGTGTGTGTGTATCTCTGTATTTGTGTGTGTGTGTGTATATCTCTGTATTTGTGTGTGTGTGTGTGTGTGTGTGTGTGTGTGTATCTATGTGTGTGTATATCTCTGTATCTCTCTGTGTGTGTATATCTCTGTATTTGTGTGTGTGTGTGTGTGTGTATCTATGTGTGTGTATATCTCTGTATCTCTCTGTGTATTTCTGTCTGTCAGGGAGGAGGTTGCCGGTTTCTACGTTATGACTGTAAGGTTGAGTCCCCTCGTAAGGGGTGGTCTTTCATGCACCCTGGAAGACTGACCCACTACCATGAAGGTCTCCCCACCACCAGCGGGACCAGATACATCATGGTCTCCTTCGTTGACCCCTAACACCTGGATGACCCCCGAGCACACCCGGATGACCCCGAGCACACCTGGATGACCCCCGAGCACACCTGGGTGACCCCCAACACACCTGGATGACCCCCCAACACACCTGGATGACCCCAACACACCTGGATGACCCCCAACACACCTGGATGACCTCCCAACACACCTGGATGACCCCCAACACACCTGGATGACCCCCAACACACCTGGATGACCCCCAACACACCTGGATGACCCCCAGCACACCTGGATGACCCCCAACACACCTGGATGACCCCCAACACACCTGGATGACCCCCCAACACACCTGGATGACCCCCAACACACCTGGATGACCCCCAGCACACCTGGATGACCCCCAACACACCTGTCAAACTAGTGGATCTAGAAGTCAGGGGCAGATCTGACTAATCAGCTTTAGAGTCTGATGGAACTAATATCACCATGCTGCCTACCACTCCTCACTTGACCCTTGACCTGTGAGTGTGTGTTTATTTAACAGTCTTTTTATGACAGTCTGGAATTGATGTCATGTTACTGCGTTGCCATATCAACAGGCCCCTCCCTGTGACTGGAGGTACGACCAGCTCCAAAAGGAAACCATGTTCTGAAATGTCAGATTTACTGTTTGTTTTGTTATGATACAATATTTTTAATTATTAGATCTGAGAAACACTCCAAACAAACTGCTGTCCTCTGTTCTGATCGGCTAGAAGTAGTTTTATGTTGTAATATTAGTCAATAGATAATATGTATATGTGTGTTAAACTACCAATTCACTCCAAATCTTTAGACTGTTTCAAATATTTCATGTGTGCTTGTGCTCTATTTTTCCAGTCCTGTGTTTGTAGACCATGCTTTATCAGCTTTGTACAAAGTGCCATAAATTATTTGTTATGATTGAGAAATAGTTTAAAATTTTAATAAAGAATTTAACCTATCTGGATTGTGTTGGAGGTTGTTTAGTACTGGATCTCACCACCTGAGGGCGCTGAGGATCAGAGACTCATTTCCCTATCCCTTACGCCTAACCTTAATGAAACTCCAATCTAACCTTAATGAAACCACAACCTGACCTTAATCAAACCCCAATCTTCACCACAATCTAACTTTAATCAAACCACAATCTAACCTTAATCAAACCCGATATTAACCACAACCTGATCTTAATCAAACCCCAATCTTAACCACAAGCTAACCTTAATGAAACCACAATCTAACCTTAATCAAACCACAATCTAACCTTAACCAAAGCCCAATCTACACCACAATCTAACCTTAATCAAGCCCCAATCTAAACCACAACATAACTTTAATCAAACCCCAATCTAAACCACGACATAACCCTAATCAAACCCCAATCTTAACCCCAATCTAACCTTAATCAAACCCCAATCTTAACCACAACCCAACCATAATTCTTTAATGTATCTTCAATGCCAAAAACACAAGTAGCATGTATAACACAAAAGGTCAATGGTCCTAAAAACAGAAATAGTATTTTTCATTTCCTGGATCAATTTTTCTGCTTTACCAGTTTTTGGGGAATTCTGCCTTCTCCAACTCATAACATAACATTATCTAACATGAAGCATATTTATTTCAGAAACAGATTTCAGTTTAAATGTTTCTCTATACTTGCTCAGTTTTCTCTGCTGTATCTGGGGGATGAATAAAGTTGTCCAGTTTGAATGCTGACAGGATTGGCCCCTCCCCCACTGCATCCATATTTGGGAGGGTGATGTCACTTTCTCAATGTCACAGTGTGTGACCACTGGATTAGATTGAATGGGATTATAGCTGTAGGATTACAGTTACTCTGCCAAGCCCTCTCGTTCTATATAGATCCAGTTTGATTAATTCAGCTTTTCTGTTCCTGTACTTATATACAGAACATAATTTTCATATCATTATACCAGGGTTCTGTAACCCCATCAGTATTATAACAGGGTTCTGTAACCTCCATCAGTATTATAACAGGGTTCTGTAACCCCATCAGTATTATTACAGGGTTCTGTAACCTCCATCAGTATTATAACAGGGTTCTGTAACCCCCATCAGTATTATAACAGGGTTCTGTAACCTCCATCAGTATTATAACAGGGTTCTGTAACCCCATCAGTATTATAACAGGGTTCTGTAACCTCCATCAGTATTATAACAGGGTTCTGTAACCTCCATCAGTATTATAACAGGGTTCTGTAACCCCATCAGTATTATAACAGGGTTCTGTAACCTCCATCAGTATTATAACAGGGTTCTGTAACCTCCATCAGTATAATAACAGGGTTCTGTAACCTCCATCAGTATTATAACAGGGTTCTGTAACCTCCATCAGTATAATAACAGGGTTCTGTAACCTCCATCAGTATAATAACAGGGTTCTGTAACCTCCATCAGTATTATAACAGGGTTCTGTAACCTCCATCAGTATTATAACAGGGTTCTGTAACCTCCATCAGTATTATAACAGGGTTCTGTAACCCCATCAGTATTATTACAGGGTTCTGTAACCTCCATCAGTATTATAACAGGGTTCTGTAACCCCATCAGTATTATAACAGGGTTCTGTAACCTCCATCAGTATTATAACAGGGTTCTGTAACCTCCATCAGTATTATAACAGGGTTCTGTAACCAGTTTTTTCTGTTCAGTTTTTTAACCCTGACCCTCTTTCTTTTCTTCTCTCTTCTTTCACTATCCTCTCCTTTACTCCTCTTTTCTTTCACTATCCTCTCCTTTTCTCCTCTTCTTTCACTATCCTCTCCATTTCTCCTCTTTTCTTTCACTATCCTCTCCTTTTCTCTCTTCTTTCATTATCCTCTCCTTTTCTCTCTTCTTTCACTATCCTCTCATTTTCTCCTCTTCTTTCACTATCCTCTCCTTTTCTCTCTTCTTTCACTATCCTCTCATTTTCTTCTTTCACTATCTTCTCCTTTTCTCCTCTTTTCTTTCACTATCCTCTCCTTTTCTCCTCTTTTCTTTCACTATCTTCTCCTTTTCTCCTCTCTTCTTTCACTATCCTCTCATTTCTCTCTTCTTTCACTATCCTCTCCTTTTCTCCTCTCTTCTTTCACTATCCTCTCCTTTTCTCCTCTCTTCTTTCACTATCCTCTCCTTTTCTCCTCTTCTTTCACTATCCTCTCCTTTTCTCTCTTCTTTCACTATCCTCTCCTTTTCTCTCTTCTTTCACTATCCTCTCCTTTTCTCTTTTCTTTCACTATCCTCTCCTTTTCTCCTCTCTTCTTTCACTATCCTCTCTTTTCTCCTCTCTTCTTTCACTATCCTCTCATTTTCTCCTCTCATCTTTCACTATCCTCTCCTTTTCTCCTCTTCTTTCACTATCCTCTCCTTTTTCTCTCTTCTTTCACTATCCTCTCCTTTTCTCTCTTCTTCTTTCCTATCTCCTTTTCTCCTCTTTTCTTTCACTATCCTCTCCTTTTCTCCTCTTTTCTTTCACTATCCTCTCCTTTTCTCCTCTCTTCTCTCACTATCCTCTCCTTTTCTCCTCTTTTCTTTCACTATCCTCTCCTTTTCTCCTCTTTTCTTTCACTATCTTCTCCTTTTCTCCTCTCTTCTTTCACTATCCTCTCATTTTCTCTCTTCTTTCACTATCCTCTCCTTTTCTCCTCTCTTCTTTCACTATCCTCTCCTTTTCTCCTCTCTTCTTTCACTATCCTCTCTTTTCTCCTCTCTTCTTTCACTATCCTCTCCTTTTCTCTCTCTTCTTTCACTATCCTCTCCTTTTTCCTCCTTTTCTTCTTTCACTATCCTCTCCTTTTCTCCTCTTTTCTTTCACTATCCTCTCCTTTTCTCCTCTCTTCTTTCACTATCCTCTCCTTTTCTCCTCTCTTCTTTCACTATCCTCTCCTTTTCTCTCTTCTTTCACTATCCTCTCCTTTTCTCCTCTTTTCTTTCACTATCCTCTCCTTTTCTCCTCTCTTCTTTCACTATCCTCTCCTTTTCTCCTCTCTTCTTTCACTATCCTCTCCTTTTCTCCTCTCTTCTTTCACTATCCTCTCCTTTTCTCTCTCTTCTTTCACTATCCTCCTCTCTTCTTTCACTCTCTCTTCTTTCACTATCCTCTCCTTTTCTCCTCTCTTCTTTCACTATCCTCTCCTTTTCTCTCTTCTTTCACTATCCTCTCCTTTTCTCCTCTCTTCTTTCACTATCCTCTCCTTTTCTCCTCTTCTTTCACTATCCTCTCCTTTTCTCCTCTTCTTCTTTCACTATCCTCTCCTTTTTCACTCCTTCTTTCTCTATCTCTCCTTTTCTCCTCTTCTTTCACTATCCTCTCCTTTTCTCCTCTTTTCTTTCACTATCCTCTCCTTTTCTCCTCTCTTCTTTCACTATCCTCTCCTTTTCTCCTCTTTTCTTTCACTATCCTCTCCTTTTCTCCTCTCTTCTTTCACTATCCTCTCCTTTTCTCCTCTCTTCTTTCACTATCCTCTCCTTTTCTCTTTTCTCCTCTTCTTTTCTTTCACTATCCTCTCCTTTTCTCTCTCTTCTTTCACTATCCTCTCCTTTTCTCCTCTCTTCTTTCACTATCCTCTCCTTTTTCTCTCTTCTTTCACTATCCTCTCCTTTTCTCTCTCTTCTTTCACTATCCTCTCCTTTTCTCCTCTCTTCTTTCACTCTCCTCTCCTTTTCTCCTCTCTTCTTTCACTATCCTCTCCTTTTCTCTCTTCTTTCACTATCCTCTCCTTTTCTCTCTCTTCTTTCACTTTTATCCTCTCCTTTTTTCTCCTTTTCTCTCTTCTTTCACTATCCTCTCCTTTTCTCCTCTCTTCTTTCACTATCCTCTCCTTTTCTCCTCTCTTCTTTCACTATCTTTTCTCCTCTTTTCTTTCACTTTTCTCTTTTCTCTCTTCTTTCACTATCCTCTCCTTTTCTCCTCTCTTCTTTCACTATCCTCTCCTTTTCTCCTCTCTTCTTTCACTATCCTCTCCTTTTCTCTCTCTTCTTTCACTATCCTTTTCTCTCTTCTTTCTCCTCTCCTCTTCTTTCTCTATCCTCTCCTTTTCTCCTCTTCTTTCACTATCCTCTCCTTTTCTCTCTTCTTTCACTATCCTCTCCTTTTCTCTCTTCTTTCACTATCCTCTCCTTTTCTCTCTCTTCTTTCACTATCCTCTCCTTTTCTCCTCTCTTCTTTCACTATCCTCTCCTTTTCTCCTCTCTTCTTTCACTATCCTCTCCTTTTCTCTCTCTTCTTTCACTATCCTCTCCTTTTCTCCTCTCTTCTTTCACTATCCTCTCCTTTTCTCCTCTTCTTTCACTATCCTCTCCTTTTCTCCTCTTCTTTCACTATCCTCTCCTTTTCTCCTCTCTTCTTTCACTATCCTCTCCTTTTCTCTCTCTCTTCTTTCACTATCCTCTCCTTTTCTCCTCTCTTCTTTCACTATCCTCTCCTTTTCTCTCTTCTTTCACTATCCTCTCCTTTTCTCTCTCTTCTTTCACTATCCTCTCCTTTTCTCTCTCTTCTTTCACTATCCTCTCCTTTTCTCCTCTCTTCTTTCACTATCCTCTCCTTTTCTCCTCTTTTCTTTCACTATCCTCTCCTTTTCTCCTCTTTTCTTTCACTATCCTCTCCTTTTCCTCTCTTCTTTTATCTCTCCTTTTCTCTCTCTTCTTTCACTATCCTTTTCTCCTTTTCTCCTTTTCTTTTCTTTCACTATCCTCTCCTTTTCTCCTCTTTTCTTTCACTATCCTCTTTTCTCTTTCACTATCCTCTCTTTTCTCCTTTTTCTTTCTTATTCTCCTTTTCTCCTCTTTTCTTTCACTATCTCCTTTTCTCCTTTTCTCCTTTTCTCCTCTTTTCTTTCACTATCCTCTCCTTTTCTCCTCTTTTCTTTCACTATCCTCTCCTTTTCTCCTCTTTTCTTTCACTATCCTCTCCTTTTCTCCTCTTTTCTTTCACTATCCTCTCCTTTTCTCCTCTTTTCTTTCACTATCCTCTCCTTTTCTCCTCTCTTCTTTCACTATCCTCTCCTTTTCTCCTCTTCTTTCACTATCCTCTCCTTTTCTTTCACTATCCTCTCCTTTTCTCCTCTCTTCTTTCACTATCCTCTCCTTTTCTCTCTCTTTTCTCTTCTTTCACTATCCTCTCCTTTTCTCTCTCTTTCTTTCACTATCCTCTCCTTTTTCTCTCTTCTTCTTTCACTATCCTCTCCTTTTCTCCTCTTTCTTTCACTATCCTCTCCTTTTCTCCTCTCTTCTTTCACTATCCTCTCTCTTTTCACTCCTCTCTTTCTTTCTCCTCTCCTTTTCTCTCTTTTCTTTCACTATCCTCTCCTTTTCTCCTCTCTTCTTTCACTATCCTCTCCTTTTCTCCTCTTTTCTTTCTATCCTTCTTTTCTTCTTTCACTATCCTCTCCTTTTTCTCTCTCTTCTTTCACTATCCTCTCCTTTTCTCCTCTCTTCTTTCACTATCCTCTCCTTTTCTCTCTTCTTTCTTTCTCCTTTCTCCTCTCTTCTTTCCTTTTCCTCTCTCTCTTCTTTCACTATCCTCTCCTTTTCTCCTCTCTTCTTTCACTTCCTCTCCTTTTCTCTCTTCTTTCACTATCCTCTCCTTTTCTCTCTTCTATTCTCCTTTTCTCCTCTCTTCTTTCACTATTCTCCTTTTCTCCTCTCTTCTTTCACTATCCTCTCCTTTTCTCCTCTCTTCTTTCACTATCCTCTCCTTTTCTCTCTTCTTTCACTATCCTCTCCTTTTTCTCCTCTCTTCTTTCACTATCCTCTCCTTTTCTCCTCTCTTCTTTCACTATCCTCTCCTTTTCTCCTCTCTTTCTTTCACTATCCTCTCCTTTTCTCCTCTTCTTTCACTATCCTCTCCTTTTCTCCTCTTTTCTTTCACTATCCTCCTTTTCTCTCTCTCCTTTTTCTTTCTATCCTCTCCTTTTCTCCTCTTCTTTCACTATCCTCTCCTTTTCTCCTCTTCTTTCACTATCCTCTCCTTTTTCTCTCTTCTTTCACTATCCTCTCCTTTTCTCCTCTTCTTTCACTATCCTCTCCTTTTCTCTCTTCTTTCACTATCCTCTCCTTTTCTCTCTTCTTTCACTATCCTTTTCTCTCTTTTTCTTTTCTCTCTTCTTTCACTATTCTCCTTTTCTCTTTCTTTCACTATCCTCTCTTTTCTCCTCTCTTCTTTCACTATCCTCTCCTTTTCTCTCTCTTCTTTCACTATCCTCTCCTTTTCTCCTCTCTTCTTTCACTATCCTCTCCTTTTCTCCTCTCTTCTTTCACTATCCTTCTCCTTTTCTCTCTCTTCTTTCACTATCCTCTCCTTTTCTCTCTTTTCTTTCACTATCCTCTCCTTTTCTCTCTCTTCTTTCACTATCCTCTCCTTTTCTCCTCTCTTCTTTCACTATCCTCTCTTTCACTATCCTCTCCTTTTCTTTCACTATCCTCTCCTTTTCTCCTTTCTTTCACTATCCTCTCCTTTCTCTCTCTTCTTTCACTATCCTCTCCTTTTCTCCTCTCTTTTTCTTTCACTATCCTCTCCTTTTTCCTCTCTTCTTTCACTATCCTCTCCTTTTCTCTCTTCTTTCACTATCCTCTCCTTTTCTCTCTCTTCTTTCACTATCCTCTCCTTTTCTCCTCTCTTCTTTCACTATCCTCTCCTTTCTCTCTTCTTTCACTATCCTCTCTTTTCTCCTCTCTTCTTTCACTATCCTCTCTTTTCTCCTTTTCTTCTTTCACTATCCTCTCCTTTTCTCTCTTCTTTCACTATCCTCTCCTTTTCTCCTCTCTTCTTTCACTATCTCCTTTTCTCTCTTCTTTCACTATCCTCTCCTTTTTCTCTCTTCTTTCACTATCCTCTCCTTTTTTCTCTCTTCTTTCACTATCCTCTCCTTTTCTCCTCTCTTCTTTCACTATCCTCTCCTTTTCTCTCTCTTCTTTCACTATCCTCTCCTTTCTCTCTCTTCTTTCACTATCCTCTCCTTTTCTCACTATCCTCTTCTTTCACTATCCTCTCTCACTTCTCTCTCTTTTTCTTTCACTATCCTCTCCTTTTCTCTCTTCTTTCACTATCCTCTCCTTTTCTCTCTTCTTTCACTATCCTCTCCTTTTCTCTCTTCTTTCACTATCCTCTCCTTTTCTCTCTTCTTTCACTATCCTCTCCTTTTCTCTCTTCTTTCACTATCCTCTCCTTTTTCTCTTTTCTTTCACTATCCTCTCCTTTTCTCCTCTCTTCTTTCACTATCCTCTCCTTTTCTCCTCTCTTCTTTCACTATCCTCTCCTTTTCTCCTCTTCTTTCACTATCCTCTCCTTTTCTCCTCTTCTTTCACTATCCTCTCCTTTTCTCTCTTCTTTCACTATCCTCTCCTTTTCTCTCTTCTTTCACTATCCTCTCCTTTTCTCTCTTCTTTCACTATCCTCTCCTTTTCTCCTCTCTTCTTTCACTATCCTCTCCTTTTCTCTCTCTTCTTTCACTTCCTTTTCTCTCTTCTTTCACTATCTCTCCTTTTCTCTCTTCTTTCACTATCCTCTCCTTTTTCCTCTTCTTCTTTCACTATCCTCTCCTTTTCTCCTCTTTTCTTTCACTATCTCTCCTTTTCCTCTTTTTCTCCTCTCTTTTTCTTCTTTCACTATCCTCTCCTTTTCTCCTCTTTTCTTTCACTATCCTCTCCTTTTCTCCTCTTTTCTTTCACTATCCTCTCCTTTTCTCCTCTCTTCTTTCACTATCCTCTCCTTTTCTCCTCTTCTTCTTTCACTATCCTCTCCTTTTCTCCTCTTCTTTCACTATCCTCTCCTTTTCTCCTCTTTTCTTTCACTATCCTCTCCTTTTCTCTCTTTTCTTTCACTATCCTCTCCTTTTCTCTCTTCTTTCACTATCCTCTCCTTTCTCCTCTCTTCTTTCACTATCCTCTCCTTTTCTCCTCTCTTCTTTCACTATCCTCTCCTTTTCTCCTCTTTTCTTTCACTATCCTCTCCTTTTCTTTCACTATCCTCTCCTTTTCTCCTTTTCTTTCACTATCCTCTCCTTTTCTCCTCTCTTCTTTCACTATCCTCTCCTTTTCTCCTCTTTTCTTTCACTATCCTCTCCTTTTCTCCTCTTTTCTTTCACTATCCTCTCCTTTTCTCCTCTCTTCTTTCACTATCCTCTCCTTTTCTCCTCTCTTCTTTCACTATCCTCTCCTTTTCTCCTCTTTTCTTTCACTATCCTCTCCTTTTCTCTCCTCTTTTCTTTCACTATCCTCTCCTTTTCTCCTCTTTTCTTTCATTCTCCTTTTCTCCTCTCTTCTTTCACTATCCTCTCCTTTTCTCCTCTCTTCTTTCACTATCCTCTCCTTTTCTCCTCTCTTCTTTCATTATCCTCTCCTTTTCTCCTCTCTTCTTTCACTATCCTCTCCTTTTCTCCTCTCTTCTTTCTCCTCTTCTCTCTTCTTTCCTCTCCTTTTCTCCTCTCTTCTTTCACTATCCTCTCCTTTTCTCCTCTCTTCTTTCACTATCCTCTCCTTTTCTCCTCTCTTCTTTCACTATCCTCTCCTTTTCTCTCTCTTCTTTCACTATCCTCTCCTTTTCTCCTCTCTTCTTTCACTATCCTCTCCTTTTCTCCTCTCTTCTTTCACTATCCTCTCCTTTTCTCCTCTCTTCTTTCACTATCCTCTCCTTTCTCTCTTCTTTCACTATCCTCTCCTTTTCTCCTCTTCTTTCACTATCCTCTCCTTTTCTCCTCTCTTCTTTCACTATCCTCTCCTTTTCTCCTCCTTTTCACTATCCTCTCTCCTTCTTTCACTATCCTCTCCTTTTCTCCTCTCTTCTTTCACTATCCTCTCCTTTTCTCCTCTTTCACTATCCTCTCCTTTTCTCTCTCTTTCACTATCCTCTCCTTTTCTCCTCTCTTCTCTCACTATCCTCTCCTTTTCTCCTCTTTCACTATCCTCTCCTTTTCTCCTCTCTTCTTTCACTATCCTCTCCTTTTCTCTCCTTTTCTTTCATTATCCTCTCCTTTTCTCCTCTCTTCTTTCACTATCCTCTCCTTTTCTCCTCTTCTTTCACTATCCTCTCCTTTTCTCCTCTCTTCTTTCACTATCCTCTCTTTTCTCCTCTCTTCTCTCACTATCCTCTCCTTTTCTCCTCTCTTCTCTCACTATCCTCTCCTTTTCTCCTCTCTTCTCTCACTATCCCCTCTAATTTTTTCTCCTTTCACTCTTTCTTCTCATATCATGAAGACAGTCTTTTATGCACAAAAATCATTTTATTTCTTGTTGTTTTACAACAATCTTCTTTAAAGGTTCCAAAAGATCCACATCTCAGGTAGTAATACAGATGATGATGTCATTATGATGAAGTCATTATTATTACATTTACAGTGGATATGCTGAATGTTGTACAGTAATGGAACCGAACACAAATGAAATAACTTATAAAATCCCTCCTATGATGACAGGGCTCTAATTGGTCAGCCTAAAACAGGAGGGACAGGGCTCTAATTGGTCAGCCTAAAACAGGAGGGACAGGGCTCTAATTGGTCAGCCTAAAACAGGAGGGACAGGGCTCTAATTGGTCAGCCTAAAACAGGAGGGACAGGGCTCTAATTGGTCAGCCTAAAACAGGAGGGACAGGGCTCTAATTGGTCAGCCTAAAACAGGAGGGACAGGGCTCTAATTGGTCAGCCTAAAACAGGAGGGACAGGGCTCTAATTGGTCAGCCTAAAACAGGAGGGACAGGGCTCTAATTGGTCAGCCTAAAACAGGAGGGACAGGGCTCTAATTGGTCAGCCTAAAACAGTAGGGACAGGGCTCTAATTGGTCAGCCAAAAACAGGAGGGACAGGGCTCTAATTGGTCAGTCTAAAACGGGTGGTACAGGGCTCTAATTGGTCAGCCTAATTATGTGGTGGCTGTGCTGTTAACTATAGTACTTGAGGGATAGGGCTCTAATTAGTCAGCCTAAACCTGATGCTGTGGTGGCTCTGGTGTTAACTATAGTTGAGTCTAAACTTGTCCTCAGTATTACCAGCGTAAACCAATGACGAAGAGGAGTAACTGAATTTAAAAAATATATATTTGAAAATATAAAAATTGCAAGCCAAAATCAAAAACATACATCCCGATATTTAAATTAATTCAAACGGATTCTGCAATAATGGCCTAGCACTGAATTACAGCTGTCACTCTAGTCCTATAGCACTATAGGCTACCCAGTACCTAGCAACCTAGCACTGAATTACAGCTGTCACTCTAGTCCCTAGCATTATGGCTAACAGCTGGCTACCCAATACCTAGCAACCTCGCATTATGGCTAACAGCTGGCTACCCAATACCTAGCAACCTAGCATTATAGCTAACAGCTGGCTACCCAATACCTAGCAACCTAGAATTATGGCTAACAGCTGGCTACCAATGCCTAGCAACCTGGCATTAATGGTAACAGCCGGTTACCCAGTACCTAGCATTATGGCTAACAGCCGGTTACCCAGTACCTAGCAAACTAGCATTATTGCTAACAGCCGGCTACCCAGTACCTAGCACACTTATCATTATGGCTAACAGCCGGCTAACCAGTACCTAGCATTATGGCTAACAGCTGGTTACCCAGTACCTAGCAACCTAGCGTTATTGCTAACAGCCGGTTACCCAGTACCTAGCAACGTAGCATTATTGCTAACAGCCGGTTACCCAGTACCTAGCAAACCTAGCATTATTGCTAACAGCCGGTTACCCAGTAACTAGCAACCTAGCATTACGGCTAACAGCCGGTTACCCAGTACCTAGCATTATTGCTAACAGCCGGTTACCCAGTACCTAGCAACCTAGCATTATTGCTAACAGCCGGTTACCCAGTGCCTAGCAACCTAGCATTATTGCTAACAGCCGGTTACCCAGTACCTAGCAACCTATCATTACGGCTAACAGCCGGCTACCCAGTACCCAGCAACCTAGCATTACGACTAACAGCCGGTTACCCAGTACCTAGCATTATGGCTAACCGCTGGTTACCCAGTACCTAGCAACCTGGCATTATGGCTAACCGCTGGTTACCCAGTACCTAGCAACCTGGCATTATGGCTAACCGCTGGTTACCCAGTACCTAGCATTATTGCTAACAGCCGGTTACCCAGTACCTAGCAACTTAGCATTATGGCTAACAGCCGGTTACCCAGTACCTAGCAACCTAGCATTACGGCTAACAGCTGGTTACACAGTACCTAGCAACTTAGCATTATGGCTAACAGCCGGTTACCCAGTACCTAGCAACTTAGCATTACAGCTAACAGCCGGTTACCCAGTGCCTTGTGACTAGTTACCTGGCTTGGGCTGGTTAAACCACTAACAAATAGCTACCAAGGATTTAGGAACTTGTGACATAGCTATAAACAACTGATCAACTCTACCACAACTATGAAGGTAAAACTTTTACTCTGCGCGTTGGTTTTTTGTACAAAACATATTACAGGACAGAAAAACGTTTGTACAAAACGAGTTTCAAAAGAAAAAAATGAATTACAAGAAAGAAAAACTTATGTCGCTGTTTTACCTTCATACACAACAAACTGACAATAAATAAAATACAGTAACATTACTAAACTTTCCACACTGTCTCTAATTATCTTACCAAACACCTAAGCCTTACCAGTTTTAACCTTTACCGTGACATTTAACCTTTAATTGTCACTTTTCTTGTCTGATTGATGTCATGTTTTAAGTGATACATGGTTGATATATATTGCTTAAAAAAGTGAATGGATAATAACAGCGAACACAACAACATACATTTTCTGGACTTTGTGTGTGTGTGACTGTGTGTGTGTGGTTGTGTAAGGCTTCAGAGCTAGTCATTTATGAAGATAAAGGAAACATCTATTGCAATAGTATAAATAAATCATGAACAAGCAAAAAAATAATAATTAAATAGATAATAAATAAATAAATAATTGATCAATGAATACATTGTTTTATAAGAACCATAGAAAGAAAAGAGAAAAGCAACATGGGGTTTGAAGATACAGGAATGAAGGATGGTGAAGAGAAGATGAGATGAAGAGAAGATGAAGGAAGTAAAGATGAGGTGAAGGAAAGATGAGGTGAAGAGAAGATGAGGTGAAGAGAAGATGAGATGAAGAGAAGATACAGGAATGAAGGATGGTGAAGAGAAGATGAGATGAAGAGAAGATGAAGGAAGTAAAGATGAGGTGAAGAGAAGATGAGGTGAAAAGAAGATGAGGTGAATAGAAGATGAGGTGAAGGGAAGATGAGGTGAAGAGAAGATGTGAAGTGATCCTCCTCTCTGGCCTCTCCCCCATTCTCCTATATTTTTATGGCAGTGACATATATATGTGTGTGTATCTGTATCTGTGTGTGTGTGTGTGTGTGTGTGTGTGCAACTAGCTAATTATTGCTAGAGGCGATTCGTAGTTTAAAGTAGACTCGTCCAGCAAACTTGTCTCTCTCTCCTCCTCTGGCCAGAGTGTTGGAGTTGATCTTACACTCCACGTTCACATCAGTGTTCACAGAGATGTTGAGGAACTTCACTGCTACCAAAGGCTGTGAGTAGTTCATCTGGAAACACACATAAGTCAGTTACAGTAAGAGGAGAGTATGTATGTCTGTGTGAGTTACGGTAACAGAAGGGTATGTATGTCTGTGATTTTTGTTTCTGTGTTTTTCTTGGTCTCTCTGTGTGTGTGTGTGTGTGAGTCGGTACCTGGGCCTTCTTGCCATAGTAGGGAAAGTACATGAGGTTGAAGGTACCATTGGGGGGGTAGAAGGCCAGCTCTCCAATTGCATGTGCTTCCTCCTTCTGCGCGCATGCGCACGCGCACCGCGCACACGCACACGCACACGCACACGCGCACACGCACACGCACACGCACACACACACACACACACACACACACACACACACACACACGGGTGAGAAAAAGCGTTTCAAATTCTGCACATTTGTTGTACATCCCTGTTAGTTAGCAGTTTCCTTTCATCTGAAAGATGTGAGGTATTAGAATACTCATTAAACTGCAATATCATTACAGGGATGAACCTTGTGCTGAAGACAATAAAAGGACCATACATAAGGATGACACACCATACATAAGGATGGCACACCATACATAAGGATGAAACACCATACATAAGGATGACACACCATACATAAGGATGGCACACCATACATAAGGACGACACACCATACATAAGGATGACACACCATACATAAGGATGACACACCATACATAAGGATGGCACACCATACATAAGGACGACACACCATACATAAGGATGACACACCATACATAAGGATGGCACACCATACATAAGGATGACACACCATACATAAGGATGGCACACCATACATAAGGATGGCACACCATACATAAGGATGACACACCATACATAAGGATGGCACACCATACATAAGGACGAAACACCATACATAAGGATGACACACCATACATAAGGACGACACACCATACAGAAGGATGACACACCATACATAAGGACGACACACCATACATAAGGACGACACACCATACAGATGGACGACACACCATACAGATGGACGACACACCATACAGAAGGACGACACACCATACATAAGGACGACACACCATACAGATGGACGACACACCATACAGATGGACGACACACCATACAGAAGGACGACACACCATACATAAGGACGACACACCATACATAAGGACGACACACCATACATAAGGATGACACACCATACATAAGGACGACACACCATACATAAGGACGACACACCATACATAAGGACGACACACCATACATAAGGACGACACACCATACATAAGGACGACACACCATACATAAGGACGACACACCATACATAAAGACGACACACCATACATAAAGGACGACACACCATACAGAAGGATGACACACCATACATAAGGACGACACACCATACATAAGGACGACACACCATACATAAGGACGACACACCATACAGATGGACGACACACCATACATAAGGATGACACACCATACATAAGGACGACACACCATACAGAAGGATGACACACCATACATAAGGACGACACACCATACAGATGGACGACACACCATACAGATGGACGACACACCATACAGAAGGACGACACACCATACATAAGGATACAGAAGGACGACACACCATACAGATGGACGACACACCATACAGATGGACGACACACCATACAGATGGACGACACACCATACAGAAGGACGACACACCATACATAAGGACGACACACCATACATAAGGACGACACACCATACATAAGGACGACACACCATACATAAGGACGACACACCATACATAAGGACGACACACCATACATAAGGACGACACACCATACATAAGGACGACACACCATACATAAGGACGACACACCATACATAAGGACGACACACCATACATAAGGACGACACACCATACAGAAGGATGACACACCATACATAAGGACGACACACCATACAGATGGACGACACACCATACAGATGGACGACACACCATACAGAAGGACGACACACCATACATAAGGACGACACACCATACAGATGGACGACACACCATACAGATGGACGACACACCATACAGAAGGACGACACACCATACATAAGGACGACACACCATACAGAAGGACGACACACCATACACAAGGACGACACACCATACATAAGGATGACACACCATACAGATGGACGACACACCATACATAAGGATGACACACCATACAGATGGACGACACACCATACATAAGGACGACACACCATACATAAGGATGACACACCATACATAAGGACGACACACCATACATAAGGACGACACACCATACATAAAGACGACACACCATACAGAAGGACGACACACCATACATAAGGACGACACACCATACATAAGGACGACACACCATACATAAGGACGACACACCATACATAAGGATGACACTAGGGTGACATTGCCAGTCTGACCTTCGCTCCACAGGTGACATAAGGAGACTGGCCATCCTTCCCAGGAAGCATCCCAATCACCTGGTGAGGTCAGAGGTTAAACGTTAGATTGCAGGGCTGACCAGGGTGTCAGTAGGGGTTCACACCTTTGTGTTTCATGGTGTCATGTTGTCAGGGTTTCAGGTTGTCCAAGCTGGTAGCCATACATGGGTATGTGTGTGTGTACGTGTGTGTGTGTGTACGTGTGTGTGCATGTGTGCGTGTGTGTGTGTACGTGTGTGTGTACGTGTGTGTGTGTGTACGTGTGTGTGCATGTGTGCGCGTGTGTGTGTGTGTGTGTACGTGTGTACATGTGTGTGTGTGTGTGTACGTGTGTGTACGTGTGTGTGTGTATATATGTGTGTGTGTACCCGATTCAGTTTGATGAGAACACAAGGTTGTCCCAGCTGGTAGCCATAGGTCCGGTCTGTTATCCCAGAACACACGTCCAGAGATGTGCGGTTAAACTGACATGAACGCTTTGGGTTATTCCTCACCTACACACACGCACGCACGCACGCACACACGCACACACACACACACACACACACATTAGGGTAACTATATTACTCAAGCACCATTGTTGCAGAGGCTTGATCTGAGACTGTAAATTGAGTTGGCAACTATAAATAACCATAAGTATGCCAGGTCTTAATTACCCCGCCCACTTTAATATTGCCTGGTCTTAGCCATGCCCACATGTGTGTGGCATGCTCATAACCACGCCCACATGTCTACAACCAGGTCCTAACCACGCCCACTTATCTATGACCAGGTCCTAACCACGCCCACGTGTCTACAACCATGTCCTAACCACACCCACTTGTCTACGACTGGGTTCTAACCACGCCCACGTGTCTGTGACCCACTTCTTACAGGCTGGGTCCTGGTGTAGAATAGGCATTGAGAGTTTTACAACAGACAGAGTTACTACCGACTTACCCCCAACTGGTGTAACTGGTCCTTGGGGTAAGAGGTAAGGGGTTTGAGTTCAGGGGTTAGAGGTCATGGGTCAGTGGTTCCTCACCTCTCCACTGTCCTCCTGGATAAAGAAGTTATCAGGGCGACAATCATCGTTGTTCTGGACCTGAACTGAATTGTTGTATGCTACACACACACACACACACACACACACACACACACACACACACACACACACACACACACACACACACACACACACACACACACACACACACACACACACACACACACACACACACACACACACACACACACACACAGACACACACACACACACACACACACACACACACACACACACACACACACACACACACACACACACAGACACACACACACACACAGACACACACACACACACACACACACACACACACACACACACACACACACACACACACACACACACACACACACACACACACACACACACACACACACACACACACACACACACACACACACACACACACACACACACACACACACACACACACACACACACACACACACACACACACACACACACACAGACACAGACACACACACACACACAGTAAATGTTGACATGAGAAGCAACCCTTTGCAAGTCAAGATATTATTAAGAAGAGATACTGTAGAAATCTAGAAACTATTTGATTATATTATTCAACTCTATCCTGAGTATCCAGAGCAGAGTGACTTAAAACAACCTTATAACAACGTTATACTCGTGACAGAGTGCAAATATTCGTCTACTTAAGGCAAGTGAAGCAATAACCTTATAACAACTTTATAACAACCTTATTCTCGTGACCGAGTGCATATATTTGTCTACTTAAGCCAACTGAAGCAAAAACCTTATAAGAGCCTTATAACAACCTTATAACAAACTTATAACAACCTTATACTCATGACAGAGTACAAATATTTGTCTACTTAAGGGAACTGAAGCAACAACCTTATAACAACCTTATACTTGTGACAGTTTCCTTAAGTAAACAAATATATGCACTCTGAAGCAACAACCTTAGATTTTGAAAAAAAAACACAACCATGACGCAGGACGTGTCATTTGAATTTCAAAGTAAATCAAGGTTAGGGTTAGATTATGGTTAGGTTGTGATTAAGTTAGGGTTAGGTTAGGGTTAAGTTAGGGTTAGGTTATGGTTAAGTTAGGGCCAGGTTAGGGTTAAGTTAGGGTTAGGTTATGGTTAAGTTAGGGCCAGGTTAGGGTTAAGTTAGGGTTAGGTTATGGTTAAGTTAGGGTTAGGATAAAGTTAGGATTAGGACTCATATGAAAGATCAAGGGTCTTAATGAATGCTTCCCCCGTAATTATGTTGTCCTCTAATCTTTCTCCCAATATCTCCTCTGATCTCTCTCCCAATATCTCCTCCTCTAATCTTTCTCCCAATATCTCCTCCTCTGATCTCTCTCTCAATATCTCCTCCTATAATCTTTCTCCCAATATCTCCTCTAATCTCTCTCCCAATATCTCCTCTAATCTCTCTCCCAATATCTCCTCCTCTGATCTCTCTCCCAATATCTCCTCCTCTGATCTCTCTCCCAATATCTCCTCTGATCTCTCTCCCAATATCTCCTCTAATCTTTCTCCCAATATCTCCTCCTCTGATCTCTCTCTCAATATCTCCTCCTCTGATCTCTTTCTCCCAATATCTCCTCCTATAATCTTTCTCCCAATATCTCCTCTAATCTCTCTCCCAATATCTCCTCTAATCTCTCTCCCAATATCTCCTCCTCTAATCTCTCTCCCAATATCTCCTCCTCTGATCTCTTTCCCAATATCTCCTCCTCTGATCTCTCTCCCAATATCTCCTCCTCTGATCTCTCTCCCAATATCTCCTCTAATCTTTCTCCCAATATCTCCTCTGATCTCTCTCCCAATATCTCCTCCTCTAATCTCTCTCCCAATATCTCCTCTAATCTCTCTCCCAATATCTCCTCCTCTAATCTTTCTCCCAATATCTCCTCTAATCTTTCTCCCAATATCTCCTCTTCTAATCTCTCTCCCAATATCTCCTCTAATCTCTCTCCCAATATCTCCTCCTCTAATCTCTCTCCCAATATCTCCTCCTCTAATCTTTCTCCCAATATCTCCTCCTCTAATCTTTCTCCCAATATCTCCTCTAATATTTCCTTGTCTTCATATCTTTCCACATATCTCCTTGTCTTCATATCTTTCCCCATATCTCCTTGTCTTCATATCTTCGGTTCGGGGTCTGGGGTCAGTGTCTGGGGTTGGGTTTAAGGGTAATTCTTACGTCCAAGGAAGTTGTCCAGTGCCTTGGTGTAGATATCCCAGCTCCCTGTGTCCTGAGGGTTATAGAGAATCTCCATGGCTTCACCTTGAGGACGAATCATCATACCTACACAGACACACAGAAACAGACACACAGAGACATAGATACACAGAAACAAACTCACAGAAACAGACACACAGAAACAGACACACAGAAACAGACACACAGACGGAGACACACAGAGACAGAGACACACAGAGACGAAAACACAGAGACACACAGAAACAGACACACAGAAACAGACACACAGAGACAGACACACAGAAACAGACACACAGAGACAGACACACAGAGACGAACACACAGAGACACAAGGAGACAGAGACACAGAAACAGACACACAGAAACAGACACACAGAAACAGACACACAGAAACAGACACACAGAGACGGAAACACAGAGACACACAGAAACAGACACACAGAAACAGACACACAGAAACAGACACACAGAGACAGACACACAGAGACGGAAACACAGATACACACAGAAACAGACACACAGAGACGGAGACACACAGACACAGACCCTTGTGTAACTACTCTGGTCCAGCCACAACCTATAGCTCTATCAGCTATTATTAAACGTTCCAATCATCTAAATGCTTATCAGCTGTTTTAATATTACTGTGAGTAGCTTAGTGTTGCAGAAGTTATAATACTATAATACATATGTTGAACATTGGCTTCCTCTCTGGCATGCTGTGTGCAAGAATGTATAAATAAGTCAAGAAAGATCAATCATAAGTGTTGGGGCTGTTTCTACAATCCTATATAATTTATTCTAAACTCATTATAAAATATCATGAATAATGATTTCATCAAACACTATATCAAAGGTGAATTAGTTACCTGGAGTAGCAAGGCGGTCCTGGTAGGTGGGTTTGTAATCATCTAGTGTCAACAGCATAACATACATCGTCAGGACAAACATTCCTCCCAGGAAAATATAAAACACCAGGTAGAACAGTAGAATTAGACCTGCAAAAGACATTTATACATTTTATTGATCCAACCATTACATAAAGGGTTAGGGTTATTCATAGATAAGGGTTAGTCATAGATAAGGGTTAGTCATAGATAAGGGTTAGGGTTAGTCATAGATAAGGGTTAGTCATAGATAAGGGTTAGTCATAGATAAGGGTTAGTCATAGATAAGGGTTAGTCATAGATAAGGGTTAGTCATAGATAAGGGTTAGGGTTAGTCATAGATAAGGGTTAGGGGTTAGGGTTAGTCATAGATTAGGGTTAGTCATAGATAAGTTAGTCATAGATTATTAGGGTTAGTCATAGATAAGGGTTAGGGTTAGTCATAGATTAGGGTTAGTCATAGATAAGGGTTAGGGTTAGTCATAGATAAGGGTTAGTCATAGATTAGGGTTAGTCATAGATAAGGGTTAGGGTTAGTCATAGATTAGGGTTAGTCATAGATAAGGGTTAGGGTTAGTCATAGATAAGGGTTAGTCATAGATAAGGGTTAGGGTTAGTCATAGATAAGGGTTAGTCATAGATAAGGGTTAGGGTTAGTCATATATAAGGGTTAGTCATAGATTAGGGTTAGTCATAGATAAGGGTTAGTCATAGATAAGGGTTAGTCATAGATAAGGGTTAGTCATAGATAAGGGTTAGTCATAGATAAGGGTTAGTCATAGATTAGGGTTAGGGTTAGTCATATATAAGGGTTAGTCATAGATAAGGGTTAGGGTTAGTCATATATAAGGGTTAGTCATATATAAGGGATAGGGTTAGTCATAGATAAATATACCTTCTCTATACAATCCTGACCTCTGACCCATAATTATGGGTTTTTCATAAGTCAGGTTTTGAATTAATTTTCTTTTGACATAATTAATTCACATGACAGAAAAGCTTATTAAAAACATGCAGCATAGATCAATTAGCATCTAGTTATCTTTGTTCTAAAGTGTTCAGAAGTGCTTTGCCTACAAATACAAATAGCCCCAATGAAAGAAACCTCAGGCAGTCAGAAATGAAACCCCTAGCCCCAGTCAGAACTGAACCCCCTAGCCCCAGTCAGAACTGAACCCCTAGCCCCAGTCAGAACTGAACCCCTAGCCCCAGTCAGAACTGAACCCCCTAGCCCCAGTCAGAACTGAACCCCCTAGCCCCAGTCAGAACTGAACCCCCTAGCCCCAGTCAGAACTGAACCCCCTAGCCCCAGTCAAAACTGAACCCCCTAGCCCCAGTCAGAACACAACCTTACCCCAGTCAGAACACAACCCTAGCCCCAGTCAGTACACAACCCTAGCCCCAGTCAGTACACGACCCTAGCCCCAGTCAGAACTGAACCTGCAGTTCAACCCAAGCCCCATTGCGCCATATCTTGGAGCCCCCTGTGAGAATTAAACCCACAACCCTGGCCTTCTCAACTGCTATAACCCCTCCTGCCCCAATAACCTAGTTATACAGTGTAATGCTGTATGAATGCTACTGTGGGGGAGGGGCTATAACCTAGTAATACAGTGTAATGCTGTATGAATGCTACTGGGGGAGGGGCTATAACCTAGTTACACAGTGTAATGCTGTATGAATGCTACTGTGGGGAGGGGCTATAACCTAGTTATACAGTGTAATGCTGTATGAATGCTACTGTGGGGGAGGGGCTATAACCTAGTTATACAGTGTAATGCTGTATGAATGCTACTGTGGGGAGGGGCTATAACCTAGTAATACAGTGTAATGCTGTATGAATGCTACTGTGGGGGAGGGGCTATAACCTAGTAATACAGTGTAATGCTGTATGAATGCTACTGTGGGGAGGGGCTATAACCTAGTTATACAGTGTAATGCTGTATGAATGCTACTGGGGGGAGGGGCTATAACCTAGTTACACAGTGTAATGCTGTATGAATGCTACTGTGGGGGAGGGGCTATAACCTAGTTATACAGTGTAATGCTGTATGAATGCTACTGTGGGGGAGGGGCTATAACCTAGTTATACAGTGTAATGCTGTATGAATGCTACTGTGGGGGAGGGGCTATAACCTAGTTATACAGTGTAATGCTGTATGAATGCTACTGTGGGGGAGGGGCTATAACCTAGTTATACAGTGTAATGCTGTATGAATGCTACTGTGGGGAGGGGCTATAACCTAGTAATACAGTGTAATGCTGTATGAATGCTACTGTGGAGGAGGGGCTATAACCTAGTTATACAGTGTAATGCTGTATGAATGCTACTGTGGGGGAGGGGCTATAACCTAGTTATGCAGTGTAATGCTGTATGAATGCTACTGTGGGGGAGGGGCTATAACCTAGTTTTGCAGTGTAATGCTGTATGAATGCAACTGTGGGGAGGGGCTATAACCTAGTTATACAGTGTAATGCTGTATGAATGCTACTGTGGGGGAGGGGCTATAACCTAGTTATACAGTGTAATGCTGTATGAATGCTACTGTGGGGGTGGGGCTATAATTTAGTTATGCAGTGTAATGCTGTATGAATGCTACTGTGGGGGAGGGGCTATAACCTAGTTTTGCAGTGTAATGCTGTATGAATGCTACTGTGGGGGAGGGGCTATAAACTAGTTATGCAGTGTAATGCTGTATGAATGCTACTGTGGGGGTGGGGCTATAACCTAGTTATGCAGTGTAATGCTGTATGAATGCTACTGTGGGGGAGGGGCTATAACCTAGTTATACAGTGTCATGCTGTATGAATGCTACTGTGGGGGAGGGGCTATAACCCATCTATGTCACACAAATACACACAACATACATGCATACAAACACATCTGCATGCACATACACTGTCTCTTTTGTTCCATAATCACTGCAAGACTAAAGTGTTCATTCATCCAGCTGGTGACGCAAGAACCAGCTGGATTTAAGTCCTGCACTTGTGAAACAGACAGTGCTGATCCCGTATTTATACGGCACAGGACCATAAGAGATAGAACAGGACCATTAGAGATAGAACAGGACCATAAGAGATAGAACAGGACCATTAGAGATAGTACAGGACCATTAGAGATAGTACAGGACCATAAGAGATAGAACAGGGCCATTAGAGATAGAACAGGACCATTAGAGATAGTACAGGACCATTAGAGATAGTACAGGACCATTAGAGATAGTACAGGTCCATTAGAGATAGTACAGGACCATTAGAGATAGAACAGGACCATTAGAGATAGTACAGGACCATGAGAGATAGTACAGGACCATGAGAGATAGTACAGGACCATTAGAGATAGTACAGGACCATTAGAGATAGAACAGGACCATTAGAGATAGTACAGGACCATTAGAGATAGTACAGGACCATTAGAGATAGTACAGGACCATTAGAGATAGTACAGGACCATTAGAGATAGAACAGGACCATTAGAGATAGTACAGGACCATTAGAGATAGTACAGGACCATGAGAGATAGTACAGGACCATTAGAGATAGAACAGGACCATTAGAGATAGAACAGGACCATTAGAGATAGTACAGGACCATTAGAGATAGTAAAGGACCATTAGAGATAGTACAGGACTATTAGAGATAGTACAGGACCATTAGAGATAGAACAGGACCATTAGAGATAGTACAGGACCATTAGAGATAGTATAGGACCATGAGAGATAGTACAGGACCATGAGAGATAGTACAGGACCATTGGAGATAGTACAGGACCATTAGAGATAGAACAGGACCATTAGAGATAGTACAGGACCATAAGAGATAGTACAGGACCATAAGAGATAGAACAGGACCACGTTTTAGGTTTATAATTTGTATTGGCTCTTTCCAGTCCTCTTTCCCTTACTTTTGCGTATAAAATCACTATTATGCACTTAATACTAAGCTGTTGAAATGTTTGCACTTCCTGTGAGTTCATCTGGATAAGAACATTTACTAAATGATGAAGATGTTACATAAGCGCCAAATAGCTTGTGGAGTCTAACCCTATCCCAAATGGAGGTGGTTTGTAAGACCTGCAAATACCTAGTGGATGGAGGTGTTTTGTAAGACCTCCAAATGGCTAGTGGATGGAGGTGATTTGTAAGACCTTCAAATAGCTAGTGGTTGGAGGTGATTTGTAAGACCTCCAAATACCTAGTGGATGGAGGTGGTTTGTAAGACCTCTAAATATCTAGTGGATGGAGGTGGTTTGTAAGACCTCCAAATAGCTAGTGGTTGGAGGTGGTTTGTAAGACCTCCAAATATCTAGTGGATGGAGGTGGTTTGTAAGACCTCCAAATATCTAGTGGATGGAGGTGGTTTGTAAGACCTCCAAATACCTAGTGGATGGAGGTGGTTTGTAAGACCTCCAAATACCTAGTGGATGGAGGTGATTTGTAAGACCTCCAAATAGCTAGTGGATGGAGGTGGTTTGTAAGACCTCCAAATAGCTAGTGGATGGAGGTGATTTGTAAGACCTCCAAATAGCTAGTGGTTGGAGGTGATTTGTAAGACCTCCAAATAGCTAGTGGATGGAGGTGATTTGTAAGACCTCCAAATAGCTAGTGGTTGGATGTGGCATATACCGTCACTCTAGTTTTGGAAGCAAAAACACTGGTCAATCCATCACAACAAGCTAGGGAGTTAGAGAGTTCGGATCAGGGGTTATGGCTAGGGGTTAGGGCTATGGTTAGGATCAGGGGTTAGTGCCAGGGTTAGGATTAGGGACTCTGATAAGCGGTTCGGAGAGTCGGATCTCTAAAATTCCATATAGTTTGATACCCTTTTAGTCTGACTGAAGTTGAGAGGAGATCAACCACAGCTTTGGTGAAAGCCTTTACTATTACTCTACTGTGTGTAGTAGGGGTGGGCGATATGGGAAAAATATCATATCACGATTTTTTCAGGAAAAATCACGATTCACGATTTTATCACGATTCTTTTTCATGTTGCTTTTTAAGACTATTTTGCTAATTACTGAGCTGCAATACAAGCAAATTATATCTCCATTTAAAAAATATAGCGTTACAAGGTAACAAAACATAAGGGAAAAAAATGTTAAAGTAGCATATTTTAATCACGTGTATATTTAATGGAAGTGCAATGGTGCAAAGAAGCACCTTCATTCTCATCCGCAGCTTCACCATCCATTCACTGTGTAACCTGCCATCCATCTACAGCATCAAATGATCTACTGTGTTATCATCCTGAATTAAATGAATTGTGAATTATGCAGTTAAACATTTTACTAAAATAGTATGTAGCCTATTTATTGTCTTATGTAGCCATACAATACAAAATTAAAACCATGATTTTAAAATGCACAGGCTATGATATTTAAATTTCTAAAGATCGAATAAATGAAAATCCATCAAACTGTATGTCCTATTTTGATGTAATAAATGCTAAAACATTTTAGATCACAAGCGACGCACAATCAAATGATTTGCGCATGATTGGCCGTATATATTGCAACACAGACTGTTGAAATAAAAACATTAGGCTACAGTGTATAATTCGATCATTTACATTTGTAAAATGTATTATAGTAATTACAGCCCAGTAACTAAGGCACTATAGACAATGAAACACGTATTTTACAACACAGTTTGTATATTGGTCACCGTCGGGTATATTCTGCTGTTACCCGGTAGATACATTAATCAATTTCGTTTTATATTTTCGTTCTGTTTATTTAGTAAAACATATATTTCTTTATAAACGTACCTCTTTTTTCTAGTTCATTCAAATTCAACCAAGCCAATCTATCTATATCTCGCAGATTTTGTCTGCCTGAGAAGGACACGCATACTAACCGGTTGCACTGCGCACAGTGTTCATTAGTGATGTTATGAGTGCACATGAGACAGCAGTGCTTAATCCGTTACATATATCCAGTTTCATATAGATCGGACCAAAACGCGTCCATTTTCATGTAGACTAGACCAAAACGTGTCCAGTTTTAAATAGACCAGACCAAAACAGATCCAGTTTCATATAGACCAGACCAAAACGGTGTCCAATATAGATCGGACCAAAACGAGATCAGACCAAAACGCATCCAGTTTCTGAAAACGGGACAAGGTAAAATGCACGTATTTAGGAAAAGTCATGGAAGAACGAGGCTGTAGCTTTTCAACATTATATATTTATTTTAATTACTAACTGCAACGCCCGGGGGCATGGGCTGTTGGCGCTTCTAGTGTTAACACGCTGACATCTAGCGCGCTGCGCATTGCATGTTGATACGTAGCTGAAAAAACGCCATAGATCTGCATCTAATTGAACGTGCACTGGAGCGCGATTCTACGATATTTCCGAAAAAGTGAATCGTGGAGACATTTTAATAGTCCACGATTAAATATCGTCATATCGCACACCCCTAGTGTGTAGTATAACACAAATACAATAGGGTTAGGGTTAGTGTAACACAAATACAATAGGGTTAGGGTTAGTGTAACACAAATACAATAGGGTTAGTGTTAGTGTAACACAAATACAATAGGGTTAGGGTTAGTGTAACACAAATACAATAGGGTTAGGGTTAGTGTAACACAAATACAATAGGGTTAGTGTAACACAAATACAATAGGGTTAGGGTTAGTGTAACACAAATACAATAGGGTTAGGGTTAGTGTAACACAAATACAATAGGGTTAGGGTTAGTGTAACACAAATACAATAGGGTTAGGGTTAGTGTAACACAAATACAATAGGGTTAGGGTTAGTGTAACACAAATACAATAGGGTTAGGGTTAGTGTAACACAAATACAAGGAGTCACTGGTTCGCTTAGCTCTCCTTTGTTCACTCAATCCGAGTAGCTGGTGAATTAAACTCTGATTATCCCAGTTAACTGTGGGGAGGAGTCACTGGGTCGCTATAGTGCTCCGTTGCAGCCTCAATTCGAGTAGCTTTGTGAGCAAAAACTAAACCTCCCATATGCTCCTTGGGGTGTGGATGTCACTGGCTCGCTATAGCTCTTGTTTGTTCCACCAGCTCGAGTAACTTTGTGAGCAAAAACTAAACCTGCCCGAGTGGTCATGGTCGATTGGCGTCCCTGGGTTGATGCTCGGCATAGTGGGTGGGTGTTTTCCGGCCTATTGGGCCCTGTTTCGGGGTTTACCCTGTTCAGGGCCCCAGCTTCACTGGACCCCCCTGTCTCATTCTAAGATCTATGCTGCTATACTATGGTGCCGGGGACTTAGGGAACCAGAGTGTCTAATCTTTCCTGTGTCCTGTCTCTACTAACATCTGTCTGGACTTGTCCTGGGTTTACCCGTTCATGGCCATTGTCTCACTAACCCCCCTGTCTCCTTTTAAAGTATTATGTTCGGTATACTATTGTGCCGGGAACTAGTGTCCAACCCTTCCCTGTGTTTGTGTCCACTTCTGTCAGGGGGACCGCTCCAGCTTGGAGCATATGCTGGATCCTCCCTGGGGCCCCTGACTGTGTGGCTGACAGAACAGCTGGTGCAACCGGAGCTTCTTCCTCCAAGTCCTATCGAATCCATCATCCCTCCTGGACATCCCGGACTATTTTGCTTTCTCAGTTTTTCACACCTCGCTTGTTGTACTGTCATAAACTGACCCAGCCCAGTCAGAAGAGGACTGGTGATCCCTCAGAGCCTGGCTCCTCTCTAGGTTTCTTCCTAAATCTGACTTTCAGGGAGTTTTTCCTAGCCGCCGTGTGTCAACTTGTTCAACTTGTTGATGTTTGCTCTGTCGGATTCAGGCTGGTGATTGTAAAAGCACTTTGTGACAACTTTTGTTGTAAAAAGGGCTTTATAAATAAATTTGATTGAAATACAATAGGGTTAGGGTTAGTGTAACACAAATACAATAGGGTTAGGGTTAGTGTAACACAAATACAATAGGGTTAGGGTTAGTGTAACACAAATACAATAGGGTTAGGGTTAGTGTAACACAAATACAATAGGGTTAGGGTTAGTGTAACACAAATACAATAGGGTTAGTGTAACACAAATACAATAGGGTTAGGGTTAGTGTAACACAAATACAATAGGGTTAGGGTTAGTGTAACACAAATACAATAGGGTTAGGGTTAGTGTAACACAAATACAATAGGGTTAAGGTTAGTGTAACACAAATACAATAGGGTTAGGGTTAGTGTAACACAAATACAATAGGGTTAGGGTTAGTGTAACACAAATACAATAGGGTTAGGGTTAGTGTAACACAAATACAATAGGGTTAGTGTAACACAAATACAATAGGGTTAGGGTTAGTGTAACACAAATACAATAGGGTTAGGGTTAGTGTAACACAAATACAATAGGGTTAGGGTTAGTGTAACACAAATACAATAGGGTTAGGGTTAGTGTAACACAAATACAATAGGGTTAGGGTTAGTGTAACACAAATACAATAGGGTTAAGGTTAGTGTAACACAAATACAATAGGGTTAGGGTTAGTGTAACACAAATACAATAGGGTTAGGGTTAGTGTAACACAAATACAATAGGGTTAGGGTTAGTGTAACACAAATACAATAGGGTTAGGGTTAGTGTAACACAAATACAATAGGGTTAGGGTTAGTGTAACACAAATACAATAGGGTTAGGGTTAGTGTAACACAAATACAATAGGGTTAGGGTTAGTGTAACACAAATACAATAGGGTTAGGGTTAGTCAATAGGTGTGTCCAATAGGGTTAGTCGATAGGTGTGTCCAATAGGGTTAGTCAATAGGTGTGTCCAATAGGGTTAGTCGATAGGTGTGTCCAATAGGGTTAGGGTTAGTGTAACACAAATACAATAGGGTTAGGGTTAGTCAATAGGTGTGTCCAATAGGGTTAGTCGATAGGTGTGTCCAATAGGGTTAGTCAATAGGTGTGTCCAATAGGGTTAGGGTTAGTCAATAGGTGTGTCCAATAGGGTTAGTCAATAGGTGTGTCCAATAGGGTTAGGGTTAGTGTAACACAAATACAATAAAAAATAGGTGTGTCCAATAGGGTTAGTCGATAGGTGTGTCCAATAGGGTTAGGGTTAGTCAATAGGTGTGTCCAATAGGGTTAGTCGATAGGTGTGTCCAATAGGGTTAGGGTTAGTATAACACAAATACAATAAAAAATAGGTGTGTCCAATAGGGTTAGTCGATAGGTGTGTCCAATAGGGTTAGGGTTAGTCAATAGGTGTGTCCAATAGGGTTAGGGTTAGTCAATAGGTGTGTCCAATAGGGTTAGGGTTAGTCAATAGGTGTGTCCAATAGGGTTAGGGTTAGTCAATAGGTGTGTCCAATAGGGTTAGGGTTAGTCAATAGGTGTGTCCAATAGGGTTAGGGTTAGTCAATAGGTGTGTCCAATAAGGTTAGGGTTAGTCAATAGGTGTGTCCAATAGGGTTAGGGTTAGTCAATAGGTGTGTCCAATAGGGTTAGGGTTAGTCAACAGGTGTGTCCAATAGGGTTAGTCAATAGGTGTGTCCAATAGGGTTAGGGTTAGTCATAATGGTATCTTCTATTTATGCATTAATAATTTAGCTGCATTCATAAATTTATACACACACATAATAATGGTATCTGCTATTTATGCATAAGGTATTTATAGTTTGGCTGCAATCATAAATGTATAAACACAGAATAATTGCATCTCTCTGTCCTCCATCTCACTGTCTTCCATCTAAAAATTGTTCCCTTTCCTTCATCTCTCAGTCTGCCGTGGGAGTGTATTATGTGTCACATAAGTTTTAGGTGTGTGTGTGTGTGTGTGTGTGTGTAACGCTGTCTCTCTCATTCTAAAGGGCAGAACATTCAACATCCCCCTGTTTTCTCATCCTCACTGCCTCATCTCCCCTCCTAACTTCCATCTCTCTCTTTCTTTCTTTTCTCACTCCCTTTTCTCACACCCTTTACTCCAAGCCCTAACCTATCCCAAACCCAGTCTATACCATTTACTCCAAGCCCTAACCTATCCCAAACCCTGTCTATACCCTTTACTCCAAGCCCTAACCTATCCCAAACCCTGTCTATACCCTTTACTCCAAGCCCTAACCTATCCCAAACCCTGTCTATACCCTTTACTCCAAGCCCTAACATATCCCAAACCCAGTCTATACCATTTACTCCAAGCCCTAACCTATCCCAAACCCAGTCTATACCCTTTACTCCAAGCCCTAACCTATCCCAAACCCTGTCTATACCCTTTACTCCAAGCCCTAACCTATCCCAAACCCTGTCTATACCCTTTACTCCAAGCCCTAACCTATCCCAAACCCTGTCTATACCCTTTACTCCAAGCCCTAACCTATCCCAAACCCTGTCTATACCCTTTACTCCAAGCCCTAACCTATCCCAAACCCTGTCTATACCCTTAAGCCCTAACTCCAAGCCCTAACCTATCCCAAACCCTGTCTATACCCTTTATTCTACCAAGCCCTAACCTATCCCAAACCCTGTCTTTACCCTTTACTCCAAGCCCTAACCTATCCCAAACCCTGTCTATACCCTTTACTCCAAGCCCTAACATATCCCAAACCCAGTCTATACCATTTACTCCAAGCCCTAACCCTCCCAAACCCCTACCCTTTCCCTAAACCCCCAGTCTATACCATTTACTCCAAGCCCTAACCTATCCCAAACCCTGTCTATACCCTTTACTCCAAGCCCTAACCTATCCCAAACCCTGTCTATACCCTTTACTCCAAGCCCTAACATATCCCAAACCCTGTCTATACCTTCCCTCTCTTCAAACCCAAACCCTAACTTAACCCTCTCTATACCACTATCTACTCTATTTCCCCTACTCTATTACTCTATGTCTCTTCTCCTGAATAAAGCAATAGAGTTAACCCATATCTGCATAACCCTAACACATAAGCCCGAACTCTAACTCCTAAGACTAGACTGTTTTTTCTACCTTCTGATTTGAATTAAGAGAACAGAGACTGGACTGAGTGTTCTTCACCATAGAAAAGGGTAGACAGAGTCTAAGATCTTCTGTTCTATGTTGAATATTCTATACAGCTGGCAGATTACAGAGACAAATCAAATTCTCCTTGTGCCTTAATCCAGATTAGATTATTCATCACATACCCTCTCCCTGTTTCTGTTCCCCCTCTTTATATCTCTTCCAATTTCTCTATGTTCAGTCTATTCACCCTTTTCTCTAGTATAGACTAAGATTTATGACAATGTATATATGTCAAATAACATCACATAGTGCCAGGGGAGAATAAAGACATCAGAGGTAAAATAAAGGTCAGATGATGATCACTGGACAGATACCAGCTGACGGAGAGACATGGGGAGAGACATGGGGAGGGGGAGAGATGGGGAGGGGGAGAGATATGGGGAGAGATATGGGGAGGGGGAGAGACATGGGGAGGGGGAGAGACATGGGGAGAGATATGGGGAGGGGGAGAGACATGGGGAGAGACGTGGGGAGGGGGAGAGACCTTGGGGAGAGACGTGGGGAGGGGGAGAGATGGGGAGGGGGAGAGACATGGGGAGAGACGTGGGGAGAGATATGGGGAGAGACATGGGGAGAGACATGGGGAGAGATATGGGGAGGGGGAGAGACATGGGGAGAGACATGGGGGGAGACATGGGGGGAGATATGGGGAGGGGGAGACATGGGGGGAGACTAACCCCAGCTGCTGGCTGTCCGGCCCATAAACTCGTGCGTCCGGGGGTTCCAGAAGTAGGGCTCCTTGGCCCCGGTGTCCACGCGCTCATCTTCCTTGTTATTCATGACTACTGAAGTCCAGTTCGTATCCGGTTCGTATCCGGTTCGTATCGTAATATGATGATAATAGCAAACAGCCGAGTTCAGTTATACATCTATTTGAATTCTGTCAGAAGGCGCGAAGTGTTTCTCACCGATCAATAAACTATCCACGCGCCGGTAATGACGACGTGAGGTTCTAATGACGACGAAAGGTTTTAATGACGACGTGAGGTTCTAATGACGACGTAAGGTTCTAATGACGACGTGAGGTTCTGTCCGAACCTATAGCAACCGGAGGCGCGAGACTGACTGCTCGGTTGCCTACTGCGGCAAACGGGCTCGAGCTTGGACACATCTCTACGTCATCATCAGCTCCTAATTTTCGCCAATAGAAAGCATTTATATGATATATATATATATATTATAAATAACTCGCGCTACTACCCTCTATAGACAGCATCTATATTATATATCTTATATAACCCGCCCTGTACCCTCTATAGAAAGCATTTATATGATATATATATATATATTATAAATAACTCGCGCTACTACCCTCTATAGACAGCATCTATATTATATATCTTATATAACCCGCCCTGTACCCTCTATAGAAAGCATTTATATGATATATATATATATATTATATTATAAATAACCCGCCCTACTACCCTCTATAGCCGGCCCTACTACCCCCTATAGAAAGCATTTATATTATATATATATATTATATATATATCCCGCCCCACTACCCTCTATAGACAGCATCTACATTATATATATATTATATATATATCACGCCCTACTACCCTATATAGAAAGCATCTATATTATATATATTATATATATATAACCCGCCCTTCTACCCTCTATAGAAAGCATCTACATTATATATATATATTATATAAATAACCTGCCCTGCTCTATTATCCCAACAACTAGCGCGCTTGGTTATGTGTGCCTGCGTGTGAGCCTGGGGCAGATGGAAAGGATGGAGATGGATGAAGAAATTGTATAGACCGAGGCATCACGCGCACGCGCACACACACACACACACACACACACACACACACACACACACACACACACACACACACACACACACACACACACACACACACACACACACACACACACTCTGGTTAAATCAGACTGCAGATTAATATTACATGTCATGTATAATGACTAAAACTATATGTACATCGTTTTCCTTATACAACACGATAATAAAGTATTAGACGCAGCTTGTGCTTCAGTAGACGTAACTTTCTTTTCATTGGCGCTCGCTTCGGACCTCGACTCTTTTGTGATTGGCTCCTCCTTAATGAGGATCGTGACGTAAAGAGGGGAGTCTACGAGAGGAGGGGGTCTACGAGAGGAGGAGGGGGGTCTTCGAGAGGAGTGGGGTCTACGAGAGGAGGAGGGGGTCTTCGAGAGGAGTGGGGTCTACGAGAGGAGGAGTGGGGTCTACGAGAGGAGGAGGGGGGTCTATGAAAGGAGGAGGGTCTACGAGAGGAGGAGGGTCTACGAGAGGAGGAGGGGGGTCTATGAAAGGAGGAGGGTCTACGAGAGGAGCTCTTCTGTTGATTCTTACGAAAGTCGGTTTTAAGTTGCTGCCGGTTTAACGCGGAGAGGACAACTAGAGACCAACGAACCGTATTATAACGACCCAGTTAATGAGGAGAGGACAACTAGAGACCAACGAACCGTATTATAACGACCCAGTTAATGAGGAGAGGACAACTAGAGACCAACGAACCGTATTATAACGACCCAGTTAACGAGGAGAGGACAACTAGAGACCAACGAACCGTATTATAACGACCCAGTTAATGAGGAGAGGACAACTAGAGACCAACGAACCGTATTATAACGACCCAGTTAATGAGGAGAGGACAACTAGAGACCAACGAACCGTATTATAACGACCCAGTTAACGTGGAGAGGACAACTAGAGACCAACGAACCGTATTATAACGACCCAGTTAACGTGGAGAGGACAACTAGAGACCAACGAACCGTATTATAACGACCCAGTTAATGAGGAGAGGACAACTAGAGACCAACGAACCGTATTATAACGACCAACGACCCAGTTAATGAGGAGAGGACAACTAGAGACCAACGAACCGTATTATAACGACCCAGTTAACGTGGAGAGGACAACTAGAGACCAACGAACCGTATTATAACGACCCAGTTAATGAGGAGAGGACAACTAGAGACCAACGAACCGTATTATAACGACCCAGTTAATGAGGAGAGGACAACTAGAGACCAACGAACCGTATTATAACGACCCAGTTAATGAGGAGAGGACAACTAGAGACCAACGAACCGTATTATAACGACCCAGTTAATGAGGAGAGGACAACTAGAGACCAACGAACCGTATTATAACGACCCAGTTAACGTGGAGAGGACAACTAGAGACCAACAAACGAACCAGTAGTTAACGTGGAGAGGACAACTAGAGACCAACCGAACCGTATTATAACGGCCAGTTAATGAGGAGAGGACAACTAGAGACCAACGAACCGTATTATACGGCCCAGTTAACGTGGAGAGGAGAGGAGAGGACAACTAGAGACCAACGAACCGTATTATAACGGCCCAGTTAACGAGGAGAGGACAACTAGGGACCAACGAACCGTATTATAACGGCCAGTTAATGAGGAGAGGACAACTAGAGACCAACGAACCGTATTATAACGACCCAGTTAATGAGGAGAGGACAACTAGAGACCAACGAACCGTATTATAACGACCCAGTTAATGAGGAGAGGACAACTAGAGACCAACGAACCGTATTATAACGACCCAGTTAATGAGGAGAGGACAACTAGAGACCAACGAACCGTATTATAACGACCCAGTTAACGAGGAGAGGACAACTAGAGACCAACGAACCGTATTATAACGACCCAGTTAACGTGGAGAGGACAACTAGAGACCAACGAACCGTATTATACCAGTTAATGAGGAGAGGACAACTAGAGACCAACGAACCGTATTATAACGACCCAGTTAACGTGGAGAGGACAACTAGAGACCAACGAACCGTATTATAACGACCCAGTTAATGAGGAGAGGACAACTAGAGACCAACGAACCGTATTATAACGACCCAGTTAATGAGGAGAGGACAACTAGAGACCAACGAACCGTATTATAACGACCCAGTTAACGTGGAGAGGACAACTAGAGACCAACGAACCGTATTATAACGACCCAGTTAACGTGGAGAGGACAACTAGAGACCAACGAACCGTATTATAACGACCCAGTTAATGAGGAGAGGACAACTAGAGACCAACGAACCGTATTATAACGACCCAGTTAATGAGGAGAGGACAACTAGAGACCAACGAACCGTATTATAACGACCCAGTTAATGAGGAGAGGACAACTAGAGACCAACGAACCGTATTATAACGACCCAGTTAACGGTAACGAACTCTAATATAAAGACCCAGTTAACGGTGACCGTATTGTAACCACGGTGACCGTATGGTAACCACGGTGACCGAACTTCCACCATACTGCACGTGCCTTTATGTTGTCGAGTGAGTTTCGGGAATTTGTATTGCAACAAGTCATGAGCTGTCACCCAGAACAACACACACCCACCCGTGTGCCCCCCCTGAGCTGACTGAATAATAACATGTAATTAAAATATATTGATTAAGTTATTAGGATTGAATGCGGTAGCGCCAAGAGCGGAACTAATGTGACTTGGCGTTCTACACGGATTCATTAGAGTGACGCTTCTAAACACTCTTGCCTTACTGGATGAGAAAGAGAACCGCAGCAACAAGTTAATAGAGGAGCTACTAATATATTGAGGGGAAGGTAAGCAAACTGTTTTTATTTGGTAAAGTGATGTGTTGAACTTGACTGTGATACTGTTGATCCTCACTCAGATAACAATATCAAGTTTGTAAATGTCTGGTTTGCTATCTTTAAATATGCAAACTAATCTAAGCAGAAGTAAATATCTGAATGTCAGTATCCTAGTTAGTTCTACATAATGTTGTAACGTCACCACGAATGTTACTTATGTTGCACATTTCAGCAGTGGCTCTGATTACTCCACATTATCTATGGGACTTTCTGCGTTACAAATAAATACATGTTATTTTTGGCACTTGTGTTAAATGTTGATTACCACAGCTGTTTTTTTTCTAGTGTCCGTGCCCACCTTTAGTAGCATTGTCCTACTGTATTTATTTTAGATGAACCTACATCATTGTTTCAATTGATGCACTCTTTATCTACAAAATAAACGTTTGTGTGATTTTAATGTAAAGTATTTAATGTTTAAACATAATTTGTTTCTGTTTTTCTAATGTGCCGCTCTGATTAAACACTGCCCCCCCAGTAAAGTTTGTCTAGAAACTCCACTGCACACACTACACAAACTGAAGAAGAAGAGATCCAGACGGACTAACTCAAGCTGCAGCGGATAAGTTTGTGGCTTTCCCGGGATGAAGATAGAGTTCGCTCCGCTTAACATTCCTCTGCAGAGGAGACTCCAGACAGCCGCGGTGCTTCAGTGGGTCTTCTCATTCCTTGCGCTGGGTGAGTGCGCGTGTGTGTGTGGCAGACATACACTGACTATTACGTTATTGTATTAGCTGTGGGTTTGTTTTCGGGAGTCAATAAGTAAATCAGTACGTTGTTATTGACAGTATGGACAAAGGTCGCTTTCCTCATGGGTTCAGGTTACTATGTCATCATTCAGGTTTGAAAGCCAGCGTTTGATTTGGTTTTGATTCCCAGGGCCAGTATGAAACTGTAAGAACTCACTACTATAAGTGTCTCTGTTTGATTCCCACAGGGCCAGTATGAAACTGTAAGAACTCACTACTATAAGTGTCTCTGTTTGATTCCCACAGGGCCAGTATGAAACTGTAAGAACTCACTACTATAAGTGTCTCTGTTTGATTCCCACAGGGCCAGTATGAAACTGTAAGAACTCACTACTATAAGTGTCTCTGTTTGATTCCCACAGGGCCAGTATGAAACTGTAAGAACTCACTACTATAAGTGTCTCTGTTTGATTCCCACAGGGCCAGTATGAAACTGTAAGAACTCACTACTATAAGTGTCTCTGTTTGATTCCCACAGGGCCAGTATGAAACTGTAAGAACTCACTACTATAAGTGTCTCTGTTTGATTCCCACAGGGCCAGTATGAAACTGTAAGAACTCACTACTATAAGTGTCTCTGTTTGATTCCCACAGGGCCAGTATGAAACTGTAAGAACTCACTACTATAAGTGTCTCTGTTTGATTCCCACAGGGCCAGTATGAAACTGTAAGAACTCACTACTATAAGTGTCTCTGTTTGATTCCCACAGGGCCAGTATGAAACTGTAAGAACTCACTACTATAAGTGTCTCTGTTTGATTCCCACAGGGCCAGTATGAAACTGTAAGAACTCACTACTATAAGTGTCTCTGTTTGATTCCCACAGGGCCAGTATGAAACTGTAAGAACTCACTACTATAAGTGTCTCTGTTTGATTCCCACAGGGCCAGTATGAAACTGTAAGAACTCACTACTATAAGTGTCTCTGTTTGATTCCCACAGGGCCAGTATGAACCTGTGAAGGGTTATTCTCTGTCCTACATCAGCTAGTTAACCTGTGAAGGGTTATTCTCTGTCCTACATCAGCTAGTTAACCTGTGAAGGGTTATTCTTTGGCCTACATCAGCTAGTTAACCTGTGAAGGGTTATTCTCTGTCCTACATCAGCTAGTTAACCTGTGAAGGGTTATTCTTTGGCCTACATCAGCTAGTTAACCTGTGAAGGGTTATTCTCTGTCCTACATCAGCTAGTTAACCTGTGAAGGGTTATTCTTTGGCCTACATCAGCTAGTTAACCTGTGAAGGGTTATTCTCTGTCCTACATCAGCTAGTTAACCTGTGAAGGGTTATTCTTTGGCCTACATCAGCTAGTTAACCTGTGAAGGGTTATTCTTTGGCCTACATCAGCTTGTTAACATGTGCAGGTTTATTCTCTATTTTATATGAATGTATTTCTCCCCAGCCCAGTGCTGTCTTGCAGGCTTTGTGTTGCTATGTCTCTCAGACTGGTGGATTCTGGCAGCACTGTATGCTGGTTGGCTGTATCTGGACCGAGACACACCCACCAGGGGGGGTCGAAGGTCAGAATGGCTTCGGAACTGGAGCATCTGGAAACACTTCAGAGACTACTTTCCTCTTAGTGTAAGACTCTTCTGCAGTTACTGTTACTGTTTCTGCTGCAATTGGTTCCTTAGACAGAGATGATCTGAGACAGAGGTCATCTGTCTCCTCTGTCATCCCTGTCGTTCCTGTCGTTCCCGTCACCCCCGTCACCCCCGTCACCCCGTCACCCCGTCCCCCGTCACCTCCGTCACCCCCGTCACCCCGTCACCTCCGTCACCTCCGTCGTCTCCCGTCACCTCCGTCGTCTCCCGTCACCTCCGTCGTCTCCCGTCACCTCCGTCGTCTCCCGTCACCTCCGTCGTCTCCCGTCACCTCCGTCGTCTCCCGTCACCTCCGTCGTCTCCCGTCACCTCCGTCGTCTCCCGTCACCTCCGTCGTCTCCCGTCACCTCCGTCGTCTCCCGTCACCTCCGTCGTCTCCCGTCACCTCCGTCGTCTCCCGTCACCTCCGTCGTCTCCCGTCACCTCCGTCGTCTCCCGTCACCTCCGTCGTCTCCCGTCACCTCCGTCGTCTCCCGTCACCTCCGTCGTCTCCCGTCACCTCCGTCGTCTCCCGTCACCTCCGTCTCCCGTCACCTCCGTCGTCTCCCTCCCGTCACCTCCGTCTCCCGTCACCTCCGTCTCCCGTCACCTCCGTCTCCCGTCAACTCCGTCTCCCGTCAACTCCGTCTCCCGTCACCTCTTTCACATGTCACCTCTGTCACAAGTCATCTTTATGTGTCGTTCTCCATGTTTCTTTAGCTATTGAAGACCGTAGATCTGGATCCATCTTCTAACTACATCTTCGGGTTCCACCCTCATGGGGTTTTAGTAGCGGGTGGTTTTGGGAACTTCTGTACAGAGGCATCTGGGTTCTCCTCGCTGTTCCCTGGTTTGACACCTCACCTTCTTATGCTTCCATTCTGGTTCAGAATCCCCCTCTTCAGAGACTACATCATGTGTGGAGGTCAGTGCCATGACCCCTGACCTTTGACCTCAATTCGGATAAGACATTGTGTGAGAGAAATGACTGTCTGTCTGGAGTGTTTATTAATGTAGTCATATTTAAATAAACTTCTAATTCATATGAATTAGTCAGTTATTCATCTTAAAATACATAACTAACTGTCTGTCTGGAGGGGAGTGTATATAAATGTAGTCATATTGAAATAAACATCTAATTAATATGAATTAGTCAGTTATTCATCTTAAAATACATAACTTACTGTCTGTCTGGAGGGGAGTGTATATAAATGTACCGGTAGTACAAATTTGGGTTAGGGTTAGCTGCCAACGTTTGTCCAACAGATAATATGCTCACTTTTACCCTAGTTTACAGAAATATGTGTCTGTGTCAACACACGCACATGCATGCACACACACACACACACACACACACACACACAAAAACGCGCGCGCGCAGTTGTTACAGGACTGTCCTATTGTGAAAGTTTCTGTGGAAATGTCTGATATTGCTGATCCATTTGGTAATTATGACATGCATCAAGTTGAAACAGTGGCGAAATCCTGTGTGTGTCTGTGTTTATTGTACGTCTATGTGCATGTGCGTGTGTGTGTATTCATTGTATGTGTGTGTGTGTGTGTGTGTTTATGTTTATTGTGCGCGTGTGTGTGTTTAATGTGTGTGTTTTTAATGTGTGCCAGTGCTATGCCGTCAACTTCACCATATTCCTCTGCACATTCACTGGCAGGCAGCTCTCTGCCCTGTCAGATCTCCTCTCTCAGATCTCCTCTCTCAGATCTCCTCTCTCAGATCTCCTCTCTCAGATCTCCTCTCTCAGATCTCCTCTCTCAGATCCCCTCTCTCAGATCCCCTCTCTGCCCTGTCAGATCTCCTCTCTCAGATCTCCTCTCTCAGATCTCCTCTCTCAGATCTCCTCTCTCAGATCTCTCCTCTCTCAGATCTCCTCTCTCAGATCTCCTCTCTCAGATCTCCTCTCTCAGATCTCCTCTCTCAGATCTCAGATCTCCTCTCTCAGATCTCTCTCAGATCTCCTCTCTCAGATCTCCTCTCTCAGATCTCCTCTCTCAGATCTCCTCTCTCAGATCTCCTCTCTCAGATCTCCTCTCTCAGATCTCCTCTCTGTCCTGACTCCCCAGTGGTGAAACCTGACCAACTGGCCAAAAGCATCAGAAACCCAACATCTTAAGAGTCTTGTTTTAAATATGAAAGCTTTCCACACCCATGAGAAACGTTAAGATTCTGTTGTCTGTTGTCCCTTTGTTTATAACTGCATGTGTGTGTTACAGGTCTAGTGTCCAGTGAAAAAGCCAGCCTGTCATACCTGATGTCAACTCCTGGGGGAGGGAAAGTTGCCATAGTAGCAGTAGGGGGAGCACCGGAAGCTCTAGATGCCCGGCCAGGAGCTCTCACTCTCCAAGTCCTCCAGCGCAAGGGGTTCATTAAACTGTCTCTCAAACACGGGTACAAACCTTCATATATCATGTCTATATTATATGTATATGACATACAGGGTAATATTGATGTAGAGTATGTCTATTTAACATATATGTAACATAGATCATGTCTATATTAGATGTACAGTATATGACATACAGGGTAATATTGATGTACAGTATGTCTATTTAACATATATGTAACATAGATCATGTCTATATTAGATGTACAGTATATGACATACAGGGTAATATTGATGTACAGTATGTCTATTTAACATATATGTAACATAGATCATGTCTATATTAGATGTACAGTATATGACATACAGGGTAATATTGATGTACAGTATGTCTATTTAACATATATGTAACATAGATCATGTCTATATTAGATGTACAGTATATGACATACAGGGTAATATTGATGTACAGTATGTCTATATAACATATATGTAACATAGATCATGTTTATATTAGATGTACAGTATATGACATACAGGGTAATATTGATGTACAGTATGTCTATTTAACATATATGTAACATAGATCACGTCTATATTAGATGTACAGTATATGACATACAGGGTAATATTGATGTACAGTATGTCTATTTAACATATATGTAACATAGATCATGTCTATATTAGATGTACAGTATATGACATACAGGGTAATATTGATGTACAGTATGTCTATTTAACATGTATGTAACATAGATCATGTCTATATTAGATGTACAGTATATGACATACAGGGTAATATTGATGTACAGTATGTCTATTTAACATGTATGTAATAGAGCTCAGCTGGTGCCAGTGTTCTCCTTTGGGGAGAACGAGCTGTTTGACCAGATGACCAATCCTACCGGCTCGCCGCTCCGCTGGCTCCAGGACCACATGCAAAGGCTCATGGGAGTTGCTCTGCCGCTGTTCACGGGACGAGGAGTGTTTCAATACAGCTTTGGCCTCTTGCCATATAGACAGCCCATAAACACTGTTGGTACGACGACACACACACACACATAAACACTTTTGGTACGACACACACACATAAACATGCCCATAAATAATGTTGGTACGACACACACAAACACACACACACATAAACACTGTTGGTACGACACACACACACACACATAAGTACTGTTGGTACGACACACACACACACACACACATAAACACTGTTGGTACGACACACACACACACAAACACTTTTGGTACGACACACACACATAAACATGCCCATAAATAATGTTGGTACGACACACACATAAACACACACACACATAAACACTGTTGGTACGACACACACACACATAAGTACTGTTGGTACGACACACACACACATAAACACTGTTGGTACGACACACACACACACAAACACTTTTGGTACGACACACACACATAAACATGCCCATAAATAATGTTGGTACGACACACACATAAACACACACACACACACATAAACACTGTTGGTACGACACACACACATAAACATTTAAAAAGTGAGACTTATAAAAAGGAAGCCATATCAGATTATGTAAAAAACATAAAAACAGTTGTTAGACAAAAATACCATTTGTCCAGTACAGTCTATACAGTCAACCGATACAGGCTGTCAGTCTATACAGTCAGGCTGTCAGTCCAGTCAATACAGGCTGTCAGTCTATACAGTCAGTCAGGCCGTCTATACAGTACAGGCTGTCAGTCTATACAGTCAACCGATACAGGCTGTCAGTCTATACAGTCAACCGATACAGGCTGTCAGTCTATACAGTCAACCGATACAGGCTGTCAGTCTATACAGTCAACCGATACAGGCTGTCAGTCTATACAGTCAACCTATACAGGCTGTCAGTCTATACAGTCAACCGATACAGGCTGTCAGTCTATACAGTCAACCGATACAGGCTGTCAGTCTATACAGTCAACCGATACAGTCAACTGATACTAACCAACATCATTAACCATTTTAATCATATGTAAATTAAGCTTTTTTTCCCAAATCTACCTGCAATTTACACAACTTTGTTGCCATGGTAGCTTCTCTTTAATCTCTCTTTCCTCCCCCTTTGTCTCCATCTATCTTTCCTCCCCCTTTGTCTCCATCTCTCTCTTTCCTCCCCCTTTGTCTCCATCTCTCTCTTTCCTCCCCTTTGTCTCCAACTCTCTCTTTCCTCCCCCTTTGTCTCCAACTCTCTCTTTCCTCCCCCTTGTCTCCCCCTCTCTCTTTCCTCCCCCTTTGTCTCCAACTCTCTCTTTCCTCCCCCCTTTGTCTCCAACTCTCTCTTTCCTCCCCCTTTGTCTCCATCTCTCTCTTTCCTCCCCCTTTGTCTCCAACACTCTCTTTCCTCTTCCTTTGTCTCCAACTCTCTCTTTCCTCCCCCGTTTGTCTCCATCTCTCTCTTTCCTCTTCCTTTGTCTCCACCTCTCTTTCCTCCCCCCTTTCTCTCCAACCCTCTCTTTCCTCCCCCATTGTCTCCATCTCTCTCTTTCCTCCCCCTTTGTCTCCAACTCTCTCTTTCCTCCCCCTTTGTCTCCAACACTCTCTTACCTCCCCCCTTTCAGTGGGTAAACCAATTCCAGTGGTCCAGACTCCATCTCCTAGAAAGGAAGACATCGAACATCTCCATTCTCTCTACATTGATGGACTCACTATGCTATTTGAACAGAACAAGACCAGATATGGCATTGCAGCTGACAAACACCTTACATTTATCTAGGTGTGTCAATGTGGTTCTAGGTGAATGGGCTATATCATTTTATAGGGGTCTGTTGTGTTAGATTACATTAGGTAGGGTTCAACCTGTTGTGTTAGATTACATTATGTAGGGTTCAACCTGTTGTGTTAGATTACATTAGGTAGGGTTACATTAGGTAGGGTTTAACCTGTTATGTTAGATTACATTGGGTAGGGTTCAACCTGTTATGTTAGATTACATTACATTTTACCTGTTAGATTACATTACCTGTTATGTTAGATTATATTATGTAGGGTTCAACCTGTTATGTTAGATTACATTATGTAGGGTTCAACCTGTTATGTTAGATTACATTAGGTAGGGTTCAACCTGTTATGTTAGATTACATTAGGTAGGGTTCAACCTGTTATGTTAGATTACATTAGGTAGGGTTCAACCTGTTATGTTAGATTACATTAGGTAGGGTTCAACCTGTTATGTTAGATTACATTAGGTAGGGTTCAACCTGTTATGTTAGATTATATTATGTATGGTTCAATCTGTTATGTTAGATTACATTAGGTAGGGTTCAACCTGCTCTCTTTGAAACCATGGCAGCAATATTCTACTGACCTCTGTCCTTGAATTTCTGAACTCTTCAAGAGAATGAAAAGACCCAAAGTGAAACTTACAGAAAGGAGGAATAAACTTGTTATTGTAAGCACGTAAGCAGGTATGCAGGTATGCATGTAAGCAGGTATGCACGTATGTTGCATTCAGTAGTGAAAGGTATGGTAGTAGTGAAAGTTTTATAACTGGATTTAGGTTCATGTAACATGTTGTGTTTAGGGGGGGATTACATGTAACATGTTGTGTTTAGGGGGAGGGGTTACATCTAACATGTTGTGTTTAGGGGGGGTTACATCTAACATGTTGTGTTTAGGGGAGGGGGTTACATGTAACATGTTGTGTTTAGGGGAGGGGGTTAGATGTAACATGTTGTGTTTAGGGGGGGGGGTTACATCTAACATGTTGTGTTTAGGGGGAGGGGTTACATGTAACATGTGTTTAGGTGGGGGGGTTACATGTAACATGTTGTGTTTAGGGGGTTGTGTTTAGGGGGTTGCATGTAACATTTTGTGTTTAGGGGGTTTACAATTAACATGTTTTGTTTAGGGGGGTTACATGTAACATGTTGTGTTTAGGGGGGGGGTTACATGTAACATGTTGTGTTTAGGGGGGTTACATGTAACATGTTGTGTTCAGGCGGGTTTACTGTTCAAAAGTTTGGAGTAACTCAGAAATGTTCTTGTTTTTTAAAGGAAAGCAACATTTTTTGCCCATTAAAATAACATCAAATCAGTCTGAAAGAATAAACATTGTTCATGTTGTTAATGACTATTGTAACTGGAAATTATATATTTGACAATGTAATATAGACGTACAGAGGCCCGTTATCAACAACCATCAAACCTCTGTTCCAAATGAACGTTGTGTTCGCTAACACTAATTTTATACATTTAAAAGGCTAATTAATCTTGAGAAACCCCTTTTGCGATTGTTAGCAACTGTTGTGCTTATTAAAGGATTATTAAAACTGGCTTTAGACTAGTTCAGTATCTGGACCATCAGCATTTCTGGGTTTAATTACAGGCTCAAAATGGACAGAAACAACAATGTTTTCTTGAAACTTGTCTATTCTTGTTTTGAGAAAGAAAGGATATTCCATACGTGAAATTGAACATAAAATAAAGATCTTGCACACAAAAAGACAAAAATAAAATCATAACATGTCGACATGAATAGCCTTTATGGTTATGATGTTCCATCTTAACACACAACACAATTTGTTATGTTATCCTTATTCTAAGATGATTTTATCAAGTGACTTTACCATCTAACCTGGCAGAGCTTGAGATGTGTGCAAAGACTGTAAATTTATTTTTTTGCAACCGTGTTTCTGCTTTCTTATTGCAATGTATTGTGTGTGGATTGATGAGGAAAACCCCATTTAGGTCATTTTAGAGTAAGGCTGGGACCTAGCAATTGGTGGAGAAAATGGAGAACATGTTCTGTTGTTATTGCAATTGCTATATCTATTTATTATTTGCTAGATCTGTTTATTATTTGCTAGATCTATTTATTATTTGCTAGATCTATTTATTATTGCTATTAATAGATCTATTTATTATTGCTATTAATAGATCTATTTATTATTGCTACATCTATTTATTATTGCTATTGCTAGATCTATTTATTATTGATATTAATAGATCTATTTATTATTACTATATCTTTTTATTATTGCAATTGCTATATATATGTATTATTGCTATATCTATTTATTATTGCTATTGCTAGATCTATTTATTATTGCTATTGCTAGATCTATTTATTATTGCTATTGCTATATCTATTTATTATTGCTATTAATAGATCTATGATAGATCTGCAGCAATGGCCTGATCGGACCGGTAGAGACCACCCTGTGTCTATTGGGGCCGGAACTTCCGGTTCCATTAATGTTGTCAACAGTTTGCTGAAGACTAGAAACATAAAGATAATGAGAGAGGTGCACCTTATTCCTGTTTTTCAAAGGTGGGGAGAGAGGAAGACAGATATTCACTAGTACGGAAGCAGGATGTTTAAATACTGCGGTTCATCTACACTTTTATAATAAGGATTAACCCTAACCCAGGACCCTTACCCAGGATTAACCCTAACCCAGGTTTAGGGGAAACCCAAAACTATGCGATACCCAGTGTGTCAGCTCTCACCCCGGCTGCCCTGATACCAGCTAACCCAGTATACTGATGCCTGACAGCTGGTGATCCAGAGACAAGGTGCAAGCGCAGGAACGGGACTAGAGGGACTACAGCCGAGGGACTATAGGGACTAGAAGGACTACAGCCGAGGGACTAGAAGGACTACAGCCGAGGGACTAGAAGGACTACAGCCGAGGGACTATAGGGACTAGAAGGACTACAGCCGAGGGACTATAGGGACTAGAAGGACTACAGCCGAGGGACTAGAAGGACTACAGCCGAGGGACTATAGGGACTAGAAGGACTACAGCCGAGGGACTATAGGGACTAGAAGGACTGCAGCCGAGGGACTAGAAGGACTACAGCCGACTGAGCGCACTGGTGTCCGGCCACTACTCTGAGCCCCGCCCGGTCTCTGCTCTACAGCCGACTGGGCGAGGTACAATGGCGCTAGGAGTAAACTACTTTTCCAACTCTCCATAACTTTGATAAAAGTCTGATCATAAAGTAGAAATTGATATCTTTCTATATCGTACTGTTAAAGGTTATGCAGTATTTGACTGTGAACACGTCGTCTTCTACAAGTTGATATGAACTAGATGTGACAGCATTATTCCTGCATACTGCTGCACTACAGAAGGCTGTAACACGGTACGTAAACACTACCCTGAGACATATTTCAAAAAGGAATAAATATGTTTTGCAGCAGAGGGTTAGGGGTACAGGATGGGTTAGAGGTACAGGATGGGTTAGGGGTACAGAATGGGTTAGGGGTACAGGATGGGTTAGGGGTACAGAATGGGTTAGGGGTACAGGATGGGTTAGAGGTACAGGATGGGTTAGGGGTACAGGATGGGTTAGGTGTACAGGATGGGTTAGAGGTACAGGATGGGTTAGGGGTATAGAATGGGTTAGGGGTACAGGAAGGGTTAGGGGTACAGGATGGGTTAGGGGTACAGGATGGGTTAGGGGTACAGGATGGGTTAGGGGTACAGGAAGGGTTAGGGTTACAGGATGGGTTAGGGGTACAGGATGGGTTAGGGGTACAGGAAGGGTTAGGGTTACAGGATGGGTTAGGGGTACAGGATGGGTTAGGGGTACAGAATGGGTTAGGGGTACAGGATGGGTTAGAGGTACAGGATGGGTTAGGGGTACAGGATGGGTTAGGGGTACAGGATGGGTTAGGGGTACAGGATGGGTTAGGGGTACAGGATGGGTTAGAGGTACAGGATGGGTTAGAGGTACAGGATGGGTACAGGATGGATTAGGGGTACAGGATGGGTTAGGGGTACAGGATGGGTTAGGGGTACAGGATGGGTACAGGATGGATTAGGGGTACAGGATGGGTTAGAGGTACAGGATGGGTTAGGTGTACAGGATGGGTTAGGGGTACAGGATGGGTACAGGATGGGTTAGGGGTACAGGAAGGGTTAGGGGTACAGGATGGGTTAGGTGTACAGGATGGGTTAGGGGTACAGAATGGGTTAGGGTTATAACTGATGGCGGCACTAAGCAGAAAACATTTCAAGCACATCTATGAGCGATTGTTGAATGACAAGAATGTCTTTTTGTGCAAAATTAGTACTAATTTCTATTGGTTATTTGCCATTTGGGCTACTGGGAATACTGGGCTACTAGGCTGCTGGGGATACTGGGGATACTGGGATACTGGGGATACTGGGTTACTAGGCTGCTGGGGATACTGGGATACTGGGGCTACTAGGCTGCTGGGGATACTGGGCTACTGGGGATACTGGGATACTGGGGGCACTGGCCTACTAGGCTACTGGGGATACTGGGCTACTGGGGATACTGGGATACTGGGGGCACTGGCCTACTAGGCTACTGGGGATACTGGGATACTGGGCTACTGGGGATACTGGGCTACTAGGCTGCTGGAGGTCGTAGTAAAATTCAGCTTTACTTTTTCTGACTCCTGAGTCCTGACTATCTGTGGGCTTGATGATCAGATTCCAAAGAGAGAGATATTATAGATGTGTGTGCGTTTTTTCTCTGCACTGAAGGTCTATTTCGCTGTGTTTCTTTCCTCAACTCTTAACAGTCAGTACTAGGCTATATTAACAAACATAACTAGTCCAGTGTTGTGTAATATGTGCTCTCTGACACTCCCTGACAGATTGGAGAGGGAGAGACTTAGTCACACACAATCTAAACCTGACCTAACAGGTTTGGTGGTTATATGGAGAGGAGTGTTAGGAGTTTTAACACTTATCCCCAGATTACACTACATGTACTGTTGGTCAACACTTATCCCCAGATTACACTACATGTACAGTTGGTCAACACTTATCCCCAGATTACACTACATGTACAGTTGGTCAACACTTATCCCCAGATTACACTACATGTACAGTTGGTCAACACTTATCCCCAGATTACACTACATGTAAGGTTGGTCAACACTTATCCCCAGATTACACTACATGTACAGTTGGTCAACACTTATCCCCAGATTACACTACATGTACAGTTGGTCAACACTTATCCCCAGATTACACTACATGTACAGTTGGTCAACACTTATCCCCAGATTACACTACATGTACAGTTGGTCAACACTTATCCCCAGATTACACTACATGTACAGTTGGTCAACACTTATCCCCAGATTACACTACATGTAAGGTTGGTCAACACTTATCCCCAGATTACACTACATGTACAGTCGGTCAACACTTATCCCCAGATTACACTACATGTACAGTTGGTCAACACTTATCCCCAGATTACACTACATGTACAGTTGGTCAACATTTATCCCCAGATTACACTACATGTACAGTTGGTCAACACTTATCCCCAGATTACACTACATGTACAGTTGGTCAACACTTATCCCCAGATTACACTACATGTACAGTTGGTCAACACTTATCCCCAGATTACACTACATGTACAGTTGGTCAACACTTATCCCCAGATTACACTACATGTACAGTTGGTCAACACTTATCCCCAGATTACACTACATGTACAGTTGGTCAATACTTATCCACAGATTACACTACATGTACAGTCGGTCAACACTTATCCCCAGATTACACTACATGTACAGTTGGTCAACACTTATCCCCAGATTACACTACATGTACAGTTGGTCAACACTTATCCCCAGATTACACTACATGTACAGTTGGTCAACACTTATCCCCAGATTACACTACATGTACAGTTGGTCAACATTTATCCGCAGATTAGTTGTACAGTTGGTCAACACTTATCCCCAGATTACACTACATGTACAGTTTGTCAACACTTATCCCCAGATTACACTACATGTACAGTTGGTCAACACTTATCCACAGATTACACTACATGTACAGTTGGTCAACACTTATCCCCAGATTACACTACATGTACAGTTGGTCAACACTTATCCCCAGATTACACTACATGTACAGTTGGTCAACATTTATCCGCAGATTAGTTGTACAGTTGGTTGTCACTGGCTACACTGGTTGTAAGAAACTGTACCGATTCTATATTGGGACCTAAATAAGAGCTGTTTGTGTCTGTTTATGTGTGTCTGACGTCTATGTGTGTGTGTTTGTTTGTCTGTGCTTGTTTGTTTGTGTGTGTGTGTGTGTGTGTGTGTGTGTGTGTGTGTGTGTGTGTGTGTGTGTGTGTGTGTGTGTGTGTGTGTGTGTGGGTCTGTGTGTGTGGGTCTGTGTGTGTGTGTGTGTTTGTGTCTCTGTGTGTGGGTCTGTGTGTGTGTGTGTTTGTGTCTCTGTGTGTGTCTGTAGATGAGCGGAGGCAAGAAAAGGAGTGGCTTCCAGATTACCAGTGTGACATCTGGTGAGACCTCCCTCCCTACCGAATCCACCCAATCAAATCACTCTCCTCAGTCCCCCAGCCAAGCAGCAGCTTCTTCCAAGTCTGGCACCTCCCACCAGCAAGGAAGCTCTTCCCAGCCTACAACTCCCCGCTCTCTGAGGAAATACAAGTCCCACGATTCCACTGGGCAGGGCTCCAGGTTTCGAGTTGTGCGATTGGGTCAGGGCCATGGAGAACCCTATCGCCGGGGGCGATGGATC
>CM055735.1:23921146-23950493 GCA_029465975.1 Dallia pectoralis
CCCTGTAGACTGGATATAATCTCACATTACACTGTGTAGGCTGGATATAATCTCACATTACCCCCTGTAGGCTGGATATAAGCTCACACTTTACCCCCTCTAGACTGGAGCTAATCTCACATTATACTGTGTAGACTGGATCTAATCTCACATTACCCCCTGTAGACTGGATCTAATCTCACATTACCCCCTGTAGACTGGATCTAATCTCACATTACCCCCTGTAGGCTGGATCTAATCTCACATTACCCCCTCTAGACTGGAGCTAATCTCACATTATACTGTGTAGACTGGATCTAATCTCACATTACCCCCTGTAGACTGGATCTAATCTCACATTACCCCCTGTAGACTGGATCTAGACTCACATTACCCCCTGTAGACTGGATCTAATCTCACATTACCCCCTGTAGACTGGATCTAATCTCACATTACCCCCTGTAGGCTGGATCTAATCTCACATTACCCCCTGTAGGCTGGATATAATCTCACATTACACCCTGTAGGCTGGATCTAATCTCACATTACACCCTGTAGGCTAGATCTAATCTCACATTACACCCTGTAGACTGGATCTAATCTCACATTACACCCTGTAGGCTAGATCTTATCTCACATTACCCCGTAGACTGGAGCTAATCTCACATTACACCCTGTAGACTGGATATAATCTCACATTACCCCCGTAGACTGGAGCTAATCTCACATTATACTGTGTAGACTGGATCTAATCTCACATTACACCCTGGAGACTGGATCTAATCTCACATTACCCCCTGTAGGCTGGATCTAATCTCACATTACCCCCTGTAGGCTAGATCTAATCTCACATTACACCCTCTAGACTGGATCTAATCTCACATTACCCCCTGTAGACTGGATCTAATCTCACATTACCCCCTGTAGGCTGGATCTAATCTCACATTACCCCCTCTAGACTGGAGCTAATCTCACATTATACTGTGTAGACTGGATCTAATCTCACATTACCCCCTGTAGACTGGATCTAATCTCACATTACCCCCTGTAGACTGGATCTAATCTCACATTACCCCCTGTAGGCTGGATCTAATCTCACATTACCCCCTCTAGACTGGAGCTAATCTCACATTATACTGTGTAGACTGGATCTAATCTCACATTACCCCCTGTAGACTGGATCTAATCTCACATTACCCCCTGTAGACTGGATCTAATCTCACATTACCCCCTGTAGACTGGATCTAATCTCACATTACCCCCTGTAGGCTGGATCTAATCTCACATTACCCCCTGTAGGCTAGATCTAATCTCACATTACACCCTGTAGACTGGATCTAATCTCACATTACCCCCTGTAGGCTGGATCTAATCTCACATTACACCCTGTAGGCTGGATCTAATCTCACATTACACCCTGTAGACTGGATCTAATCTCACATTACACCCTGTAGACTGGATCTAATCTCACATTACACCCTGTAGACTGGATCTAATCTCACATTACACCCTGTAGGCTGGATCTAATCTCACATTACACCCTGTAGGCTGGATCTAATCTCACATTACACCCTGTAGGCTGGATCTAATCTCACATTACCCCCTGTTGGCTGGATCTAATCTCACATTACCCCCTGTTGGCTGGATCTAATCTCACATTACCCCCTGTAGGCTGGATATAATCTCACATTACCCCCTGTAGACTGGATATTATCTCACATTACCCCCTGTAGGCTCGATATAATCTCACATTACACCCTGTAGACTGGAGCTAATCTCACATTACACCCTGTAGGCTGGATCTAATCTCACATTACCCCCTGTAGACTGGATCTAATCTCACATTACCCCCTGTAGACTGGATCTAATCTCACATTACACTGTGTAGACTGGATCTAATCTCACATTACACTGTGTAGACTGGATATAATCTCACATTACACTGTGTAGACTGGATCTAATCTCACATTACACCCTGTAGACTGGATATAATCTCACATTACACCCTGTAGACTGGATCTTCTCACATTACACCCTGTAGACTGGATATAATCTCACATTACACCCTGTAGACTGGATATAATCTCACATTACACTGTGTAGGCTGGATATAATCTCACATTACCCCCTGTAGGCTGGATCTAATCTCACATTACCCCCTGTAGGCTAGATCTAATCTCACATTACACCCTCTAGACTGGATCTAATCTCACATTACCCCCTGTAGACTGGATCTAATCTCACATTACCCCCTGTAGGCTGGATCTAATCTCACATTACCCCCTCTAGACTGGAGCTAATCTCACATTATACTGTGTAGACTGGATCTAATCTCACATTACCCCCTGTAGACTGGATCTAATCTCACATTACCCCTGTAGACTGGATCTAATCTCACATTACCCCCTGTAGGCTGGATCTAATCTCACATTACCCCCTCTAGACTGGAGCTAATCTCACATTATACTGTGTAGACTGGATCTAATCTCACATTACCCCCTGTAGACTGGATCTAATCTCACATTACCCCCTGTAGACTGGATCTAATCTCACATTACCCCCTGTAGACTGGATCTAATCTCACATTACCCCCTGTAGGCTGGATCTAATCTCACATTACCCCCTGTAGGCTAGATCTAATCTCACATTACACCCTGTAGACTGGATCTAATCTCACATTACCCCCTGTAGGCTGGATCTAATCTCACATTACCCCCTGTAGGCTGGATCTAATCTCACATTACACCCTGTAGACTGGATCTAATCTCACATTACACCCTGTAGACTGGATCTAATCTCACATTACACCCTGTAGACTGGATCTAATCTCACATTACACCCTGTAGGCTGGATCTAATCTCACATTACACCCTGTAGGCTGGATCTAATCTCACATTACACCCTGTAGGCTGGATCTAATCTCACATTACCCCCTGTTGGCTGGATCTAATCTCACATTACCCCCTGTTGGCTGGATCTAATCTCACATTACCCCCTGTAGGCTGGATATAATCTCACATTACCCCCTGTAGACTGGATATTATCTCACATTACCCCCTGTAGGCTCGATATAATCTCACATTACACCCTGTAGACTGGAGCTAATCTCACATTACACCCTGTAGGCTGGATCTAATCTCACATTACCCCCTGTAGACTGGATCTAATCTCACATTACCCCTGTAGACTGGATCTAATCTCACATTACACTGTGTAGACTGGATCTAATCTCACATTACACTGTGTAGACTGGATATAATCTCACATTACACTGTGTAGACTGGATCTAATCTCACATTACACCCTGTAGACTGGATATAATCTCACATTACACCCTGTAGACTGGATCTTCTCACATTACACCCTGTAGACTGGATATAATCTCACATTACACCCTGTAGACTGGATATAATCTCACATTACACTGTGTAGGCTGGATATAATCTCACATTACCCCCTGTAGGCTGGATATAAGCTCACACTTTACCCCCTGTAGACTGGATATAATCTCACACCTTACCCCCTGTAGACTGGATATAATCTCACATTACCCCCTGTAGGCTGGATCTAATCTCACATTACCCCCTGTAGGCTGGATCTAATCTCACATTACACTGTGTAGACTGGATATAATCTCACATTACCCCCTGTAGACTGGATCAATTCTCACATTACACTGTGTAGACTGGATATAATCTCACATTACACTGTGTAGACTGGATATAATCTCACATTACACCCTGTAGACTGGATATAATCTCACATTTCACCCTGTAGACTGGATATAATCTCACATTACACCCTGTAGACTGGATATAATCTCACATTACCCCCTGTAGACTGGATCAATTCTCACATTACACTGTGTAGACTGGATATAATCTCACATTACACTGTGTAGACTGGATATAATCTCACATTACACCCTGTAGACTGGATATAATCTCACATTTCACCCTGTAGACTGGATATAATCTCACATTACACCCTGTAGACTGGATCTAATCTCACATTACCCCCTGTAGGCTGGATCTAATCTCACATTACACTGTGTAGACTGGATATAATCTCACATTACCCCCTGTAGACTGGATCAATTCTCACATTACACTGTGTAGACTGGATATAATCTCACATTACACTGTGTAGACTGGATCTAATCTCACATTACACCCTGTAGACTGGATATAATCTCACATTACACCCCGTAGACTGGAGCTAATCTCACATTATACTGTGTAGACTGGATCTAATCTCACATTACACCCTGGAGACTGGATCTAATCTCACATTACCCCCTGTAGGCTGGATCTAATCTCACATTACCCCCTGTAGGCTAGATCTAATCTCACATTACACCCTGTAGACTGGATCTAATCTCACATTACCCCCTGTAGACTGGATCTAATCTCACATTACCCCCTGTAGGCTGGATCTAATCTCACATTACCCCCTCTAGACTGGAGCTAATCTCACATTATACTGTAGACTGGATCTAATCTCACATTACCCCCTGTAGACTGGATCTAATCTCACATTACCCCCTGTAGACTGGATCTAATCTCACATTACCCCCTGTAGGCTGGATCTAATCTCACATTACCCCCTCTAGACTGGAGCTAATCTCACATTATACTGTGTAGACTGGATCTAATCTCACATTACCCCCTGTAGACTGGATCTAATCTCACATTACCCCCTGTAGACTGGATCTAATCTCACATTACCCCCTGTAGACTGGATCTAATCTCACATTACCCCCTGTAGGCTGGATCTAATCTCACATTACCCCCTGTAGGCTGGATCTAATCTCACATTACCCCCTGTAGGCTAGATCTAATCTCACATTACACCCTGTAGACTGGATCTAATCTCACATTACCCCCTGTAGGCTGGATCTAATCTCACATTACACCCTGTAGGCTGGATCTAATCTCACATTACACCCTGTAGACTGGATCTAATCTCACATTACACCCTGTAGACTGGATCTCATCTCACATTACACCCTGTAGACTGGATCTAATCTCACATTACACCCTGTAGGCTGGATCTAATCTCACATTACACCCTGTAGGCTGGATCTAATCTCACATTACACCCTGTAGGCTGGATCTAATCTCACATTACCCCCTGTTGGCTGGATCTAATCTCACATTACCCCCTGTTGGCTGGATCTAATCTCACATTACCCCCTGTAGGCTGGATATAATCTCACATTACACTGTGTAGACTGGATATAATCTCACATTACACTGTGTAGACTGGATATAATCTCACATTACACTGTGTAGACTGGATCTAATCTCACATTACACCCTGTAGACTGGATATAATCTCACATTTCACCCTGTAGACTGGATATAATCTCACATTACACCCTGTAGGCTGGATCTAATCTCACATTACACCCTGTAGACTGGTGCTAATCTGATATTACATCACACTAAATACTTACACACAACATAATTTTTGTGTTTATTTTGCAGTGGATCTAATAGCAGTATGAATGCAATTGACAACAAGATTGAGCAAGCCATGGTAAGTTAACTTTTATGATATATCTAACCCTAACCTAACCCTAACCCAAGCCATTGTAAGTTAACTTTTATGATATATCTAACCCTAACCTAACCCTAACCCAAGCCATTGTAAGTTAACTTTTATGATATATCTAACCCTAACCTAACCCTAACCCAAGCCATGGTAAGTTAACTTTTATGATATACCTAACCCTAACCTAGCCCTAACCCTAACCCAAGCCATGGTAAGTTAATTTTTTATGATATACCTAACCCTAACTCTTGTCCAATAACTCAATGCTTTCCAACCCTAGATATTAACTTTTGATATACCCAACCCTAACCTCTAACCCTAGATATAGGTGCATATTAGAAAGTCTAAATGCCCAATTGTTGAAAACTTAAACGTTCATAATTCTTCTTCATTTATGGAGAGACCAGCTTTTTTAAATCCCTGCATTTAAGAAAAGGATCTCAAGTATGGCTTTGGTTCACTTTATTTGGGTAGTGGTGATTTGTTCCTCTGCCAGAAGAATCTGTATTTCCGCTCTTTCGGTTTCTCGTTTAAGAAGTGACTTCATCCAAATCAACCTTCAGCGTTCTCTAAAATAGAGGGACTGACTGGATGTTCAATAAGGGTTAGGGTTAGGTTAAGGTTAGGCTAGGGTTACAGGTGACTGGATGTGCAATAAGGGTTAGGGTTAGGTTAAGGTTAGGCTAGGGTTACAGGTGACTGGATGTGCAATAAGGGTTAGGTTAAGGTTAGGCTAGGGTTACAGGTGACTGGATGTGCAATAAGGGTTAGGGTTAGGTTAAGGTTAGGCTAGGGTTACAGGTGACTGGATGTGCAATAAGGGTTAGGTTAAGGTTAGGCTAGGGTTACAGGTGACAGGATGTGCTATAAGGGTTAGGTTAAGGTTAGGCTAGGGTTACAGGTGACTGGATGTGCAATAAGGGTTAGGTTAAGGTTAGGCTAGGGTTACAGGTGACTGGATGTGCTATAAGGGTTAGGTTAAGGTTAGGCTAGGGTTACAGGTGACTGGATGTGCTATAAGGGTTAGGTTAAGGTTAGGCTAGGGTTACAGGTGACTGGATGTGCAATAAGGGTTAGGGTTAGGTTAAGGTTAGGCTAGGGTTACAGGTGACTGGATGTGCAATAAGGGTTAGGTTAAGGTTAGGCTAGGATTACAGGTGACTGGATGTGCAATAAGGGTTAGGTTAAGGTTAGGCTAGGGTTACAGGTGACTGGATGTGCAATAAGGGTTAGGGTTAGGTTAAGGTTTGGCTAGGGTTACAGGTGACTGGATGTGCAATAAGGGTTAGGTTAAGGTTAGGCTATGGTTACAGGTGACTGGATGTGCAATAAGGGTTAGGTTAAGGTTAGGCTATGGTTACAGGTGACTGGATGTGCAATAAGGGTTAGGGTTAGGCTATGTTTAGGCTATGGTTACAGGTGACTGGATGTCCAATAAGGGTTAGGTTAAGGTTAGGCTAGGGTTACAGGTGACTGGATGTGCAAGGGTTAAGGGTTAGGGTTACAGGTGACTGGAGGTTAGGCTAGGGTTAGGTTAAGGTTACAGGTGACTGGATGTGCAATAAGGGGTTAGGTTAAGGTTAGGCTAGGGTTACAGGTGACTGGATGTGCAATAAGGGTTAGGTTAGGTTAAGGTTAGGCTAGGGTTACAGGTGACTGGATGTGCATGGGGTTAAGGGTTAGGTTAAGGTTAGGCTAGGGTTACAGGTGACTGGATAAGGGTTAGGTTAAGGTTAGGCTAGGGTTACAGGTGACTGGATTAGGGTTAGGTTAAGGTTAGGCTAGGGTTACAGGTGACTGGATGTGCAATAAGGGTTAGGTTAAGGTTAGGCTAGGGTTACAGGTGACTGGATTTGCAATAAGGGTTAGGTTAAGGTTAGGCTAGGGTTACAGGTGACTGGATGTGCAATAAGGGTTAGGGTTAGGTTAAGGTTAGGCTAGGGTTACAGGTGACTGGATGTGCAATAAGGGTTAGGTTAGGTTAGGCTAGGGTTACAGGTGACTGGATGTGCAATAAGGGTTAGGGGTTAGGTTAGGCTAGGGTTACAGGTGACTGGATGTGCAATAAGGGTTAGGTTAAGGTTAGGCTAGGGTTACAGGTGACAGGGGTGCAATTTAGGCTAGGGTTACAGGTGACTGGATGTGCAATAAGGGTTAGGTTAAGGTTAGGCTAGGGTTACAGGTGACTGGATGTGCAATAAGGGTTAGGTTAAGGTTAGGCTAGGGTTACAGGTGACTGGATGTGCAATAAGGGTAAGGGTTAGGTTAAGGTTAGGCTAGGGTTACAGGTGACTGGATGTGCAATAAGGGTTAGGTTAAGGTTAGGCTAGGGTTACAGGTGACTGGATGTGCAATAAGGGTTAGGTTAAGGTTAGGCTAGGGTTACAGGTGACTGGATGTGCAATAAGGGTTAGGTTAGGTTAAGGTTAGGCTAGGGTTACAGGTGACTGGATGTGGAATAAGGGTTAGGTTAAGGTTAGGCTAGGGTTACAGGTGACTGGATGTGCAATAAGGGTTAGGTTAAGGTTAGGCTAGGGTTACAGGTGACTGGATGTGCAATAAGGGTTAGGTTAAGGTTAGGCTAGGGTTACAGGTGACTGGATGTGCAATAAGGGTTAGGTTAAGGTTAGGCTAGGGTTACAGGTGACTGGATGTGCAAGGGTTAGGGTTAGGTTAAGGTTAGGCTAGGGTTACAGGTGACTGGATGTGCAATAAGGGGTTAGGGGTTAGGTTAAGGGTTAGGGTTATGTAAGGGTTAGGTTAGGTTAGGCTAGGGTTACAGGTGACTGGATGTGCAATAAGGGTTAGGTTAAGGTTAGGCTAGGGTTACAGGTGACTGGATGTGCAATAAGGGTTAGGTTAAGGTTAGGCTAGGTTAAGGTTAGGCTAGGTTACAGGTGACTGGATGTGCAATAAGGGTTAGGGTTAGGTTAGGCTAGGGTTACAGGTGACTGGATGTGCAATAAGGGTTAGGTTAAGGTTACAGGTGACTGGATGTGCAATAAGGGTTAGGGTTAGGTTAGGTTAGGCTAGGGTTACAGGTGACTGGATGTGCAATAAGGGTTAGGTTAAGGTTAGGCTAGGTTACAGGTGACTGGATGTGCAATAAGGGTTAGGTTAAGGTTAGGCTAGGTTACAGGTGACTGGATGTGCAATAAGGGTTAGGGTTAGGTTAAGGTTAGGCTAGGGTTACAGGTGACTGGATGTGCAATAAGGGTTAGGTTAAGGTTAGGCTAGGGTTACAGGTGACTGGATGTGCAATAAGGGTTAGGTTAGGTTAGGTTAAGGTTAGGCTAGGGTTACAGGTGACTGGATGTGCAATAAGGGTTAGGGTTAGGTTAAGGTTAGGCTAGGGTTACAGGTGACTGGATGTGCAATAAGGGTTAGGTTAAGGTTAGGCTAGGGTTACAGGTGACTGGATGTGCAATAAGGGTTAGGTTAAGGTTAGGCTAGGGTTACAGGTGACTGGATGTGCAATAAGGGTTAGGTTAAGGTTAGGGTAGGGGTACAGGTGACTGGATGGTGAGGGTTGGTTATGTTGCTAGGGTTACAGGTGACTGGATGTGGGTAAGGGTTAGGGTTAGGTTAGGTTAGGCTAGGGTTACAGGTGACTGGATGTGCAATAAGGGTTAGGTTAAGGTTAGGCTAGGGTTACAGGTGACTGGATGTGCAATAAGGGTTAGGTTAAGGTTAGGCTAGGGTTACAGGTGACTGGATGTGCAATAAGGGTTAGGTTAAGGTTAGGCTAGGGTTACAGGTGTCTGGATGTGGAATAAGGGTTAGGTTAGGTTAGGCTAGGGTTACAGGTGACTGGATGTGCAATAAGGGTTAGGTTAAGGTTAGGCTAGGGTTACAGGTGACTGGATGTGCAATAAGGGTTAGGTTAAGGTTAGGCTAGGGTTACAGGTGACTGGATGTGCAATAAGGGTTAGGTTAAGGTTAGGCTAGGGTTACAGGTGACTGGATGTGCAATAAGGGTTAGGTTAAGGTTAGGCTAGGGTTACAGGTGACTGGATGTGCAATAAGGGGGTTAGGTTAAGGTTAGGCTAGGGTTACAGGTGACTGGATGTGCAATAAGGGTTAGGTTAAGGTTAGGCTAGGGTTACAGGTGACTGGATGTGCAATAAGGGTTAGGTTAAGGTTAGGCTAGGGTTACAGGTGACTGGATGTGCAATAAGGGTTAGGTTAAGGTTAGGCTAGGCTAGGGTTACAGGTGACTGGATGTGCAATAAGGGTTAGGTTAAGGTTAGGCTAGGGTTACAGGTGACTGGATGTGCAATAAGGGTTAGGTTAGGTTAGGCTAGGGTTACAGGTGACTGGATGTGCAATAAGGGTTAGGTTAAGGTTAGGCTAGGGTTACAGGTGACTGGATGTGCAATAAGGGTTAGGTTAAGGTTAGGCTAGGGTTACAGGTGACTGGATGTGCAATAAGGGTTAGGTTAAGGTTAGGCTAGGGTTACAGGTGACTGGATGTGCAATAAGGGTTAGGTTAAGGTTAGGCTGGGTTACAGGTGACTGGATGTGCAATAAGGGTTAGGTTAAGGTTAGGCTAGGTTACAGTGACTGGATGTGCAATAAGGGTTAGGTTAAGGTTAGGCTAGGGTTACAGGTGACTGGATGTGCAATAAGGGTTAGGGTTAGGTTAAGGTTAGGCTAGGGTTACAGGTGACTGGATGTGCAATAAGGGTTAGGGTTAGGTTAAGGTTAGGCTAGGGTTACAGGTGACTGGATGTCCAATAAGGGTTAGGGTTAGGTTAAGGTTAGGCTAGGGTTACAGGTGACTGGATGTGCAATAAGGGTTAGGGTTAGGCTAGGGTTACAGGTGACTGGATGTGCAATAAGGGTTAGGTTAAGGTTAGGCTAGGATTACAGGTGACTGGATGTGCAATAAGGGTTAGGTTAAGGTTAGGCTAGGGTAGGGTTACAGGTGACTGGATGTGCAATAAGGGTTAGGTTAAGGTTAGTCTAGGGTTACAGGTGACTGGATGTGCAATAAGGGTTAGGTTAAGGTTAGGCTATGGTTACAGGTGACTGGATGTGCAATAAGGGTTAGGTTAAGGTTAGGCTATGGTTACAGGTGACTGGATGTGCAATAAGGGTTAGGGTTAGGCTATGGTTAGGCTATGGTTACAGGTGACTGGATGTCCAATAAGGGTTAGGGTTAGGTTAAGGTTAGGCTAGGGTTACAGGTGACTGGATGTGCAATAAGGGTTAGGGTGAGGTTAAGGTTAGGCTAGGGTTACAGGTAACTGGATGTGCAATAAGGGTTAGGTTAAGGTTAGGCTAGGGTTACAGGTGACTGGATGTGCAATAAGGGTTAGGTTAAGGTTAGGCTAGGGTTACAGGTGACTGGATGTGCAATAAGGGTTAGGTTAAGGTTAGGCTAGGTTTACAGGTGACTGGATGTGCAATAAGGGTTAGGTTAAGGTTAGGCTAGGGTTACAGGTGACTGGATGTGCAATAAGGGTTAGGTTAAGGTTAGGCTAGGGTTACAGGTGACTGGATGTGCAATAAGGGTTAGGTTAAGGTTAGGCTAGGGTTACAGGTGACTGGATGTGCAATAAGGGTTAGGGTTAGGTTAAGGTTAGGCTAGGGTTACAGGTGACTGGATGTGCAATAAGGGTTAGGTTACGGTTAGGCTAGGGTTACAGGTGACTGGATGTGCAATAAGGGTTAGGGTTAGGTTAGGCTAGGGTTACAGATGACTGGATGTGCAATAAGGGTTAGGTTAAGGTTAGGCTAGGGTTACAGGTGACTGGATGTGCAATAAGGGTTAGGTTAAGGTTAGGCTAGGGTTACAGGTGACTGGATGTGCAATAAGGGTTAGGTTAAGGTTAGGCTAGGGTTACAGGTGACTGGATGTGCAATAAGGGTTAGGTTAAGGTTAGGCTAGGGTTACAGGTGACTGGATGTGCAATAAGGGTTAGGTTAAGGTTAAGGTTAGGCTAGGGTTACAGGTGACTGGATGTCCAATAAGGGTTAGGGTTAGGTTAAGGTTAGGCTAGGGTTACAGGTGACTGGATGTGCAATAAGGGTTAGGGTTAGGTTAAGGTTAGGCTAGGGTTACAGGTGACTGGATGTGCAATAAGGGTTAGGTTAAGGTTAGGCTAGGATTACAGGTGACTGGATGTGCAATAAGGGTTAGGTTAAGGTTAGGCTAGGGTAGGGTTACAGGTGACTGGATGTGCAATAAGGGTTAGGTTAAGGTTAGTCTAGGGTTACAGGTGACTGGATGTGCAATAAGGGTTAGGTTAAGGTTAGGCTATGGTTACAGGTGACTGGATGTGCAATAAGGGTTAGGTTAAGGTTAGGCTATGGTTACAGGTGACTGGATGTGCAATAAGGGTTAGGGTTAGGCTATGGTTAGGCTATGGTTACAGGTGACTGGATGTCCAATAAGGGTTAGGTTAAGGTTAGGCTAGGGTTACAGGTGACTGGATGTGCAATAAGGGTTAGGGTGAGGTTAAGGTTAGGCTAGGGTTACAGGTGACTGGATGTGCAATAAGGGTTAGGGTTAGGTTAAGGTTAGGCTAGGGTTACAGGTGACTGGATGTGCAATAAGGGTTAGGTTAAGGTTAGGCTAGGGTTACAGGTGACTGGATGTGCAATAAGGGTTAGGGTTAGGTTAAGGTTAGGCTAGGGTTACAGGTGACTGGATGTGCAATAAGGGTTAGGTTAAGGTTAGGCTAGGGTTACAGGTGACTGGATGTGCAATAAGGGTTAGGTTAAGGTTAGGCTAGGGTTACAGGTGACTGGATGTGCAATAAGGGTTAGGTTAAGGTTAGGCTAGGGTTACAGGTGACTGGATGTGCAATAAGGGTTAGGTTAGGCTAGGGTTACAGGTGACTGGATGTGCAATAAGGGTTAGGTTAAGGTTAGGCTAGGATTACAGGTGACTGGATGTGCAATAAGGGTTAGGGTTAGGTTAAGGTTAGGCTAGGGTAGGGTTACAGGTGACTGGATGTGCAATAAGGGTTAGGTTAAGGTTAGTCTAGGGTTACAGGTGACTGGATGTGCAATAAGGGTTAGGTTAAGGTTAGGCTATGGTTACAGGTGACTGGATGTGCAATAAGGGTTAGGTTAAGGTTAGGCTATGGTTACAGGTGACTGGATGTGCAATAAGGGTTAGGGTGAGGTTAAGGTTAGGCTAGGGTTACAGGTGACTGGATGTGCAATAAGGGTTAGGGTTAGGTTAAGGTTAGGCTAGGGTTACAGGTGACTGGATGTGCAATAAGGGTTAGGTTAAGGTTAGGCTAGGGTTACAGGTGACTGGATGTGCAATAAGGGTTAGGTTAAGGTTAGGCTAGGGTTACAGGTGACTGGATGTGCAATAAGGGTTAGGTTAAGGTTAGGCTAGGGTTACAGGTGACTGGATGTGCAATAAGGGTTAGGTTAGGCTAGGGTTACAGGTGACTGGATGTGCAATAAGGGTTAGGTTAAGGTTAGGCTAGGGTTACAGGTGACTGGATGTGCAATAAGGGTTAGGGTTAGGTTAGGGTCATTAGGATTAATATAATGTGATAAATGACAGTTAAAAATAACAACATTATTTCTGTTTGATATTGACAGGGGCATTATTTTATTACTTTATAAATCCTTTTTTACTTTACTGTTCTGAACAGCTTCACAGGCAGCCTAATGCCTACTTTATCGACTTCATCACTGTAACTTACACAACTCTAGTACAGGTTATACTCAAATTGGGTTAGGGTTTGGGTTATACTCAAATTGGGTTAGGTTAGGTTAGGGTTAGGGTTATACTCAAATTGTATAACCTACTTGACACTGATTATTTATTTCACAAATGTTAAAGTTTTCTTACGTTTTGTTCCTGAAATCCACCCTGAATCCTCCTGCTGCTGAAGGTTTGATCCAGTTAATAACCATGATTGGATTACAGGAACTTATCCGATTTCAGAATTATTTTGGTTTTGAACAACCCAATTTCAACATCTGTAATTTTACATACAGTCGACATAATGATGGGCTTCTGAATACCAACTGTAACTATATACAGTCGACATAATGATGGGCTTCTGAATACCAACTGTTACTATATACAGTCGACATAAACAACACAACTGATTGGCTCTAACGCCCTAACCCTAACGCATTATGGAATGAGATTCCACAAATTAAGTTTTACTATTTCTTCTAGCTATTTTTCATAATAGTCATTTATTCTTCTTATTGTGTATACTATAATTATACTAACATTTATTTATTTATGTTATTTTTTGTATCTATAATTTACAGGACCTGGTAAAGACCCATCTGATGTTAGCAGTCCGCGAGGAGGTCGAGCTGCTACGGGAACAGATTAAAGAACTCTCTGACAGGAATGTCCAGCTGGAAAGAGAAAATTATACACTCCGAACACTAGGGAATAAAGACTAAAATACTGGGATACAGACACTTAAACATACAGACACACATACTCTAACCTTACACTCTAAATACTGGGATACCGACACTTAAACATACAGACACACATACTCTAACCTTACACTCTAAATACTGGGATGCAGACACTTAAACATACAGACACACATACTCTAACCTTACACTCTAAATACTGATGGATACCGACACTTAAACATACAGACACACATACTCTAACCTTACACTCTAAATACTGGGATGCAGACACTTAAACATACAGACACACATACTCTAACCTGAGGCACAGTGACACACAGACTTGCTCACCCTAGCTTGTTACAGTCCTGTAACAATAATACTGTTATAAAGATGAATAATCCCTTAACAGTACAGATGTGATGGTGATGATGAAAATGCATATTTACATATTAACTGCAGAAAATAATTAATTACTAAAGAACTGCTTGTCTGTCTTTGATCTCACACACAGACGCACACACACACTCATCAATTGAAATTGTCAGTTTACTGGAAATCAGTGAACACATAAATTCATTCACAAATACATTGTCGCGGTCCTGCATTAATTAATAATCAATTAAATATGAACAAATTATTATGTCAAGGTCCTGCATCAATTAATAATTAAATATTATGTTGAGGTCTTGCATCAATTAGTAATCAATCAAATATTATGATGAGGTCCTACATCAATGAATATTCAATAAAATACCAATTAAATATTGTGTTAAGGTCCTGCATCAATTAATAATCAATTCAATATTATGTTGAGACCCTGCATCAATTAATAATCAATTAAATATTATGTTGAGGTCCTGAATCAATTTATATACAATCAAATATTAGGTTAAGGTCCTGCATTAATTATCAATTAAATATTATGTTGCGGTCCTGTATAAATTAATAACCAATTAAATTTAATGTTGCGGTCCTGTATAAATTAATAACCAATTAAATATTATGTTGAGGTCCTGTATAAATTAATAACCAATTAAATATAATGTTGAGGTCCTGCATCAATTAATAACCAATTAAATATTATGTTGAGGTCCTGTATAAATTAATAACCAATTAAATTTAATGTTGAGGTCCTGTATAAATTAATAACCAATTAAATATTATGTTGAGGTCCTGTATAAATTAATAATCAATTACATTTTATGTTGAGGTTCTGAATCAATTAATAACCAATTAAATATTATGTTGAGGTCCTGTATAAATTAATAACCAATTGAATTTAATGTTGAGGTCCTGTATAAATTAATAACCTATTAAATATTATGTTGAGGTCCTGTATAAATTAATAACCAATTAAATTTAATGTTGCAGTCCTGCATCAATTAATAACCAATTAAATATTATGTTGAGGTCCTGTATAAATTAATAACCAATTAAATATTATGTTGAGGTCCTGTATAAATTAATAACCAATTAAATTTTATGTTGAGGTCCTGCATCAATTAATAACGAATTAAATTTAATGTTGAGGTCCTGTATAAATTAATAACCAATTAAATTTTATGTTGAGGTCCTGCATCAATTAATAACCAATTAAATTTAATGTTGCGGTCCTGTATAAATTAATAACCAATTAAATCTTATGTTGAGGTCCTGCATCAATTAATAATCAATTAAATATAGGGTTAGGGACACTCATTAGCATGACACTCATTTCTATATTTGTACAGATTGGATTAATTTCTTAATTGCACTGCGCATTGACGTCACCTGCTACCAAGTCGTGCCCAGTATCATTGGGAAGCTCCTTGCTCTAGGTATAGGGCTAAATATGACGAGGACACTCATTAACATGACCCTCATTTCCATATTCATACCGATTGGATGAAAACGAGCTGGGTGGGCTAGGGGATAAGGTTACCCATTGGGTAACCTTATCCCCTCCGCTTCGCAGAGACGCTGCGTGCTACCGATTCGTGCCCGGTATTGTTGGAAAGGTCTTTTCACCCGTAACATGAATATGTTTTGGTCCTGTGAAAATAGCACTTTCCTAGCAGAAATTGCGATTTTACCAAATAACTACTTAATTACAGACCAAAAATCAAATGCAATAAGACAGTGGTGGCCAAGAGACCTTTTTTTACTTTGTTACATTGTATACACATAAAATTCAGGGTTGGTGGGGGGAATCGAACCCGGATCCTCCAGCTCCGTAGCCAATGACTATAACCACTGCTCCAAACAGGGACTTCTTTATCAAGTGTGCTTGACTATGCTCAAGGACACATATTGTAATCTCACATATATATTATTATGTGTGCTTGACTATGGTCAAGGACACATATTGTAATCTCACATATATATTATTATTATGTGTGCTTGACTATGGTCAAGGACACATATTGTAATCTTGTGACTATGGTCAAGGACACATATTGTAATCTCACATATATATTATTATTATGTGTGCTTGTCTATGGTCAAGGACACATATTGTAATCTCACATATATATTATTATGTGTGCTTGACTATGGTCAAGGACACATATTGTAATCTCACATATATATTATTATGTGTGCTTGACTATGGTCAAGGACACATTGTAATCTCACATATATATTATTATTATGTGTGCTTGTCTATGGTCAAGGACACATATTGTAATCTCACATATATATTATTATGTGTGCTTGACTATGGTCAAGGACACATATTGTAATCTCACATATATATTATTATGTGTGCTTGACTATGGTCAAGGACACATATTATAATCTCACATATATATTATGGGTTACAAGCGGCCGAAATGGGTTTTCTCAGAAAGGTGGCTGGCCTCTCCCTTAGGGATAGGGTGAGAAGCTCAGTCATCCGAGAGGAACTCGGAGTAGAGCCGCTGCTCCTTTGCATAGAAAGGAGCCAGTTGAGGTGGTTCGGGCATCTTGTACGAATGCCACCTGGGCGCCTCCCAGGCACGTCCAGCTGGGAGGAGACCTCGGGGAAGACCCAGGACTAGGTGGAGAGATTATATCTCCACACTGGCCTGGGAACGCCTCGGGATTCCCCAGTCAGAGCTGGCTAATGTTGCCCGGGAAAGGGAAGTTTGGGGTCCCCTGCTAGAGCTGCTACCCCAGCGACCCGACCCCGGATAAGCGGTTGAAGATGAGATGAGACATATATATTATTATTAGTATGTGTGCTTGACTATGGTCAAGGACACATATTGTAATCTCACATATATATTATTATTATTATTAATATGTGTTCTTAACTATGGTCAAGGTTCTTAGGATTCTCATGATGTAATTATTTAAACTGTGTGAGTAAAACTCTGGTTAGTAGAGCTAAAAGTATACGACCATGCCTGAATCCTATTTATTTGACACAGACAGACAAGCTGCATTGGCTAAATAGTAGGAACATTCTGGAAGGGCGGGGGGGAGGAGGCAGCGCACTCTGATATCGATGAGAACAGCTGTTCTTCCTGACAAGGTTTGCATGATAATGAATAAGCAGGTTACATGCTGTACTATAGGCAGGTTACATGCTGTTTAATAGGCAGGTTGTTTTGCTGTTTAATAGGCAGGTTATTATGCTGTTTAATAGACAGGTTACATGGTGTTTAATAAGCAGGTTACATGCTGTTTACTATGCAGGTTATTATGCTGTTTAATAGGCAGGTTTCATGCTATTTAATAGACAGGTTATTATGCTGTTTAATAGGCAGGTTTTTATGCTGTTTAATAGGCAGGTTACATGCTGTTGAATAGGCAGGTTTGACTGATAATGAATAAGCAGGTTACATGCTGTTTAATAGGGAGGTTATTATGCTGTTTAATAGGCCGGTTACATGCTGTATAATAGGCAGGTTGCATGATAATGAATAAGCAGGTTACATGCTGTTTAATAGGGAGGTTATTATGCTGTTTAATAGGCCGGTTACATGCTGTATAATAGGCAGGTTGCATGATAATGAATAAGCAGGTTACATGCTGTACTATAGGCAGGTTGCATGCTGTTTAATAGGCAGGTTATTATGCTGTTTAATAGGCAGGTTACCAGCTGTTTAATATGCAGGTTACCTGCTGTATAATAGGCAGGTTGCATGCTGTTTAATAGGCAGTTTATAATGGTGTTTCATATGCTGGTTAATAGGAACGTTCGTATGCTGTTTAATTTGCTGGTTACTGTGCTGTTTAATAGGCAGGTTATTATGCTGGTTAATTGGCAGGTTACTATGCTCACATATTGTAATCTCCCTTATATATTATACATATTTTTAAACGTATAACTGGACATTGGCAGTTTATATCAGTAGACAGTCGACTACGGGTGGCTGCAAGCACATATCACAATTTCAGCAGGAATTGTACTTTATCTAGTTATATGTGCTTGACTATGGTCAAGGACACATATTGTAATCTCACGTATATATTATTATGTGTGCTTGACTATTGTCAAGGACTAGGGATGGTAAGATTCACTGATTCGCATCGGTGCATCGTCATAAAAGCTTACGATGCGATGCATCGATTTAAATAAGCGTGCATTGGATTCATTTGGCATTTGTATCGCGATGCATCGTTCCTAACATATAGGCATCGGTAAAAAACGATTTATTCATATATAATTATTAGTAGTTGTGCTATTATTTTATTATTTATATAGCGACCAATATTTTATTATTATATTCTCCTTTCTGAACTGTTGCTAAAAAGCGCGTTCTCTCATCACCACTGCAGCAGCTGCAGCTGCTACGTGACTATGACGTATCACAACACTACGGAGACCGAGAGGTGTCCCCCTGAGAGTTACCTATAGAACAGTTTAACATGGCAGACTCGGAGTCGGATCTCTTTCTTCCACCAAGTCATTTTAAATCTAGTGTTTGGAAACACTTTGTGTTTTATAAGCGAGATGGAAATCTTGACAAAACGCATGCAATTTGTAAAATATGTCGCGCCGCTATAAAATATACAGGCAGTAGGCTTAGGCTACGACTAATTTAACAACACACTTGAAGCGCCGACACAGTGTGAGTGCAGCAGAGACTCCCTCCGCCTCGGAATCAGCGGTTGCTTGTACTGATCATGTAGATCAACTGATTTTCCTGAAGAAAAATCTTAAAGTAGGACATTTAAGCTAATTTTACAGCAGCCTTTGACTGCCAATAATAGTTTTTCTTATATATATATATATACATTTTTGTTCACCCGTTTGTGAAAGGTTTTTATTTTTATTGTTGATGTTAAAACACCACCTGCTTTCTGCTCACTGAGTTAACCTACCTGCTGAAATCACATTAGCCTGCTAGCAAGTTACAGAAAATGTCTTCATTGTTTATCTATGAGCAGCATTCTTAATTTGTTTCACCTGTTAAATGTGTGAACTGTTAAAAGTAACTAGAGACAAGACAGGAAAAGAATGTCTGTTTTTATTTAATCTTTAGGTTTTGTAAATATTTTGTTTGTGAAAGAGCCATATATAGTCAGATGGCACTTAAAATTGCCTACTTTAAGATTTGCTGTAGGCTATGTCTGAACAAAATAAATAAAAGTGAAATATCTACATATTGAATTGCATAGCATCATATTTTTCTCCATTGCATCCTATTACACTGAATCGCATCGTAGTGAATCGAAATCGAATCGCACCGCATCGTAATAATAGTGAATCGCATCGCATCGGTAGCTGCTAATATGTTAGATTCTTTAATGTATCGCATCATTGGCTATGCATCGAGATGCGTATCGCATCGGCCTCAGTTATGGAGATGCACATCCCTATCAAGGACACATATTGTAATCTCACATATATATTATTATTATATCACTTTTGTCCACCCCTACTCCTCCCACAGTTTTTGCACTAGATGGACAAAAAAGGTGTCGAAATGTGCGTCCCGAACCCTATTTAGTTGGCATTGTTTTGTAGAAAGTTTCGTTATGTAGTTTACGAAATATTAAGGATATTGTCGCTAATTAATCCTCATTGAAAGACATTGACGGAATCTTCAAAACTAGAGTGTGAGAGCCCATTCAGCAGAAAATGTAGAGAACATTTGTAAACTGCTCCTGCTGAGTTTCAACCCTTTACACACAAATGGCATATCAAAACGTTCATCTATTTGTGCTGTCACTCAAAATGTTCAAATATAAGCTGTAACATAAATATTGATTTCGTTATGTCCTTTTGTTTCCAACTTGCGTCTCCCCATAGACATCCATTAAAAACGTGATTTTCTCCACTCTAATTTGAAAGCGATTTTTTGTGTTTTTTTGGTAGTTTGTAAATTGTGATAGCGCCTACATTTCTAGGGTTACATATACATATTATATATCAAAATGTAGGCCTGGTTCTTAGGATACTCATGATATAATTATTTAACTCTGGTTAGTAGAGCTAAAAGTATACGACCATGCCTGAATCACAGACAGATAAGCTGCATTGGCTTAATGAAGGAACATTCTGGAAGGGGTGGGGGGGAGGAGGCAGCGCGCTCTGATATCGATGAGAACTGGTGTTCCTCCTGACAGGTTACAATGCTGTAATAGGCAGGTTGCTATGTTTGTTAATAGGCAGGTTACATTCTGTACTATAGGCAGGTTACATGCTGTACTATAGGCAGTTTGCTATGTTTGTTAATAGGCTGGTTACATGCTGTATTATAGGCAAGTTACATGCTGTAGTATAGGCAGGTTACATGCTGTACTATAGGCAAGTTACATGCTGTACTATAGGCAAGTTACATGCTGTACTATAGGCAGGTTACATGCTGTACTATAGGCAGGTTACATGCTGTACTATTGGCAAGTTACATGCTGTACTATAGGCAGGTTACATGCTGTACTATAGGCAGTTTGCTATGTTTGTTAATAGGCTGGTTACATGCTGTACTGTAGGCAGGTTACATGCTGTACTATAGACAGGTTACATGCTGTACTATAGGCAGGTTACATGCTGTACTATAGGCAGGTTACATGCTGTACTATAGGCAGGTTACATGCTGTACTATAGGCAGGTTACATGCTGTACTATAGGCAGGTTGCTATGTTTGTTAATAGGCTGGTTACATGCTGTACTATAGGCAGGTTACATGCTGTACTATAGGCAGGTTACATGCTGTACTATAGGCAGGTTGCTATGTTTGTTAATAGGATGGTTACATGCTGTACTATAGGCAGGTTACATGCTGTACTATAGGCAGGTTACATGCTGTACTATAGGCAGGTTACATGCTGTACTATAGGCAGGTTACATGCTGTACTATAGGCAGGTTACATGCTGTACTGTTACATGCTGTACTATAGGCAGGTTACATGCTGTACTATAGGCAGGTTACATGCTGTACTATAGGCAGGTTACATGCTGTACTATAGGCAGGTTACATGCTGTACTATAGGCAGGTTACATGCTGTACTATAGGCAGGTTACATGCTGTACTATAGGCAGGTTACAATGTTTGTTAATAGGCTGGTTACATGCTGTACTATAGGCAGGTTACATGCTGTACTATAGGCAGGTTACATGCTGTACTATAGGCAGGTTACATGCTGTACTATAGGCAGGTTACATGCTGTACTATAGGCAGGTTACATGCTGTACTATAGGCAGGTTAGCTATGTTTGTTAATAGGCTGGTTACATGCTGTACTATAGGCAAGTTACATGCTGTACTATAGGCAGGTTACATGCTGTACTATAGGCAGGTTACATGCTGTACTATAGGCAGGTTACATGCTGTACTATAGGCAGGTTACATGCTGTACTATAGGCAGGTTACATGCTGTACTATAGGCAGGTTACATGCTGTACTATAGGCAGGTTACATGCTGTACTATAGGCAGGTTACATTAGGCAGGTTACATGCTGTAATATAGGCAGGTTACATGCTGTACTATAGGCAGGTTACATGCTGTACTATAGGCAGGTTACATGCTGTACTATAGGCAGGTTACATGCTGTACTATAGGCAGGTTACATGCTGTACTATAGGCAGGTTACATGCTGTACTATAGGCAGGTTACATGCTGTACTATAGGCAGGTTACTATGTTTGTTAATAGGCTGGTTACATGCTGTACTATAGGCAGGTTACATGCTGTACTATAGGCAGGTTACATGCTGTACTATAGGCAGGTTACATGCTGTACTATAGGCAGGTTACATGCTGTACTATAGGCAGGTTACATGCTGTACTATAGGCAGGTTACATGTTTGTTAATAGGCAGGTTACATGCTGTACTATAGGCAGGTTACATGCTGTACTATAGGCAGGTTACATGCTGTACTATAGGCAGGTTACATGCTGTACTATAGGCAGGTTACATGCTGTACTATAGGCAGGTTACATGCTGTACTATAGGCAGGTTACATGCTGTACTATAGGCAGGTTACATGCTGTTACTATAGGCAGGTTACATGCTGTACTATAGGCAGTTACATGTTAGGCAGGTTACATGCTGTACTATAGGCAGGTTACATGCTGTACTATAGGCAGGTTACATGCTGTACTATAGGCAGGTTACATGCTGTACTATAGGCAGGTTACATGTTTGTTAATAGGCTGGTTACATGCTGTACTATAGGCAGGTTACATGCTGTACTATAGGCAGGTTACATGCTGTACTATAGGCAGGTTACATGCTGTACTATAGGCAGGTTACATGCTGTACTATAGGCAGGTTACATGCTGTACTATAGGCAGTTTGCTATGTTTGTTAATAGGCTGGTTACATGCTGTACTGTAGGCAGGTTACATGCTGTACTATAGGCAGGCACATGTTACATGCTGTACTATAGGCAGGTTACATGCTGTACTATAGGCAGGTTACATGCTGTACTATAGGCAGGTTACATGCTGTACTATAGGCAGGTTACATGCTGTACTATAGGCAGGTTACATGCTGTACTATAGGCAGGTTACATGCTGTACTATAGGCAGGTTACATGCTGTACTATAGGCAGGTTACATGCTGTACTATAGGCAGGTTACATGCTGTACTATAGGCAGGTTACATGCTGTACTATAGGCAGGTTACATGCTGTACTATAGGCAGGTTACATGCTATAGGCAGGTTGTACTATAGGCAGGTTACATGCTGTACTAGGCAGGTTACATGCTGTACTATAGGCAGGTTACATGCTGTACTATAGGCAGGTTACATGCTGTACTATAGGCAGGTTGCTATGTTTGTTAATAGGCTGGTTACATGCTGTACTATAGGCAGGTTACATGCTGTACTATAGGCAGGTTACATGCTGTACTATAGGCAGGTTACATGCTGTACTATAGGCAGGTTACATGCTGTACTATAGGCAGGTTACATGCTGTACTATAGGCTGGTTACATGCTGTACTATAGGCAGGTTACATGCTGTACTATAGGCAGGTTACATGCTGTACTATAGGCAGGTTACATGCTGTACTATAGGCAGGTTACATGCTGTACTATAGGCAGGTTACATGCTGTACTATAGGCAGGTTACATGCTGTACTATAGGCAGGTTACATGCTTTACTATAGGCAGGTTACATGCTGCAGGCAGGTTACATGCTGTACTATAGGCAGGTTACATGCTGTACTATAGGCAGGTTACATGCTGTATAGGCAGGTTACATGCTGTACTATAGGCAGGTTACATGCTGTACTATAGGCAGGTTACATGCTGTACTATAGGCAGGTTACATGCTGTACTATAGGCAGGTTACTATGTTTGTTAATAGGCTGGTTACATGCTGTACTATAGGCAGGTTACATGCTGTACTATAGGCAGGTTACATGCTGTACTATAGGCAGGTTACATGCTGTACTATAGGCAGGTTACATGCTGTACTATAGGCAGGTTACATGCTGTACTATAGGCAGGTTACATGCTGTACTATAGGCAGGTTGCATGCTTTACTATAGGCAGGTTACATGCTGTACTATAGGCAGGTTACATGCTGTACTATAGGCAGGTTACATGCTGTACTATAGGCAGGTTACATGCTGTACTATAGGCAGGTTGCTATGTTACATTGTTAGGCAGGTTACATGCTGTACTATAGGCAGGTTACATGCTGTACTATAGGCAGGTTACATGCTGTACTATAGGCAGGTTACATGCTGTACTATAGGCAGGTTACATGCTGTACTATAGGCAGGTTACATGCTGTACTATAGGCAGGTTACATGCTGTACTATAGGCAGGTTACATGGTTAGGCAGGTTATGCTGTACTATAGGCAGGTTACATGCTGTACTATAGGCAGGTTACATGCTGTACTATAGGCAGGTTACATGTACTATAGGCAGGTTACATGCTGGCAGGTTACATGCTGTACTATAGGCAGGTTACATGCTGTACTATAGGCAGGTTACATGCTGTACTATAGGCAGGTTACATGCTGTACTATAGGCAGGTTGCCATGTTTGTTAATAGGCTGGTTACATGCTGTACTATAGGCAGGTTACATGCTGTACTATAGGCAGGTTACATGCTGTACTATAGGCAGGTTACATGCTGTACTATAGGCAGGTTACATGCTGTACTATAGGCAGGTTACATGCTGTACTTAGGCAAGTTACATGCTGTACTATAGGCAGGTTACATGCTGTACTATAGGCAGGTTACATGCTGTACTATAGGCAGGTTACATGCTGTACTATAGGCAGGTTATGCTGTACTATGATTGTACTATAGGCTGGTTACATGCTGTACTATAGGCAGGTTACATGCTGTACTATAGGCAGGTTACATGCTGTACTATAGGCAGGTTACATGCTGTACTATAGGCAGGTTACATGCTGTACTATAGGCAGGTTACATGCTGTACTATAGGCAGGTTGCTATGTTTGTTAATAGGCTGGTTACATGCTGTACTATAGGCAGGTTACATGCTGTACTATAGGCAGGTTACATGCTGTACTATAGGCAGGTTACATGCTGTACTATAGGCAGGTTACATGCTGTACTATAGGCAGGTTACATGCTGTACTATAGGCAGGTTACATGCTGTACTATAGGCAGGTTACATGCTGTACTATAGGCAGGTTACATGCTGTACTATAGGCAGGTTACATGCTGCAGGTTACATGCTGTATAGGCAGGTTACATGCTGTACTATAGGCAGGTTACATGCTGTACTATAGGCAGGTTACATGCTGTACTATAGGCAGGTTACATGCTGTACTATAGGCAGGTTACATGCTGTACTATAGGCAGGTTACATGCTGTACTATAGGCAGGTTACATGCTGTACTATAGGCAGGTTACATGCTGTACTATAGGCAGGTTACATGCTGTACTATAGGCAGGTTACATATGCTGTACTATAGGCAGGTTACATGCTGTACTATAGGCAGGTTGCTATGTTACATGCTGTACTATAGGCAGGTTACATGCTGTACTATAGGCAGGTTACATGCTGTACTATAGGCAGGTTACATGCTGTACTATAGGCAGGTTACATGCTGTACTATAGGCAGGTTGCTATGTTTGTTAATAGGCTGGTTACATGCTGTACTATAGGCAGGTTACATGCTGTACTATAGGCAGGTTACATGCTGTACTATAGGCAGGTTACATGCTGTACTATAGGCAGGTTAGGCATGCTTACTATGTTACATGCTGTACTATAGGCAGGTTACATGCTGTACTATAGGCAGGTTACATGCTGTACTATAGGCAGGTTACATGCTGTACTATAGGCAGGTTACATGCTGTACTATAGGCAGGTTACATGCTGTACTATAGGCAGGTTACATGCTGTACTATAGGCAGGTTACATTTGTACTATAGGCAGGTTACATGCTGTACTATAGGCTGGTTACATGCTGTACTATAGGCAGGTTACATGCTGTACTATAGGCAGGTTACATGCTGTACTATAGGCAGGTTACATGCTGTACTATAGGCAGGTTACATGCTGTACTATAGGCAGGTTACATGCTGTACTATAGGCAGGTTACATGCTGTACTATAGGCAGGTTACATGCTGCAGGTTACATGCTGTACTATAGGCAGGTTACATGCTGTACTGTACTATAGGCAGGTTACATGCTGTACTATAGGCAGGTTACATGCTGTACTATAGGCAGGTTACATGCTGTACTATAGGCAGGTTACATGCTGTACTATAGGCAGGTTACATGCTGTACTATAGGCAGGTTACATGCTGTACTATAGGCAGGTTACATGCTGTACTATAGGCAGGTTACATGCTGTACTATAGGCAGGTTACATGCTGTACTATAGGCAGGTTACATGCTGTACTATAGGCAGGTTACATGCTGTACTAGGCAGGTTACATACTATAGGCAGGTTACATGCTGTACTATAGGCAGGTTACATGCTGTACTATAGGCAGGTTACATGCTGTACTATAGGCAGGTTACATGCTGTACTATAGGCAGGTTACATGCTGTACTATGCTGTACTAGGCAGGTTACATGCTGTACTATAGGCAGGTTACATGCTGTACTATAGGCAGGTTACATGCTGTACTATAGGCAGGTTACATGCTGTACTATAGGCAGGTTACATGTTACTATGCTGTTACTATAGGCAGGTTACATGCTGTACTATAGGCAGGTTACATGCTGTTATAGGCAGGTTACATGCTGTACTATAGGCAGGTTATGCTGTACTATGTTACATGCTGTACTATAGGCAGGTTACATGCTGTACTATAGGCAGGTTACATGCTGTACTATAGGCAGGTTACATGCTGTACTATAGGCAGGTTACATGCTGTACTATAGGCAGGTTACTATGTTTGATTATAGGCTGGTTACATGCTGTACTATAGGCAGGTTACATGCTGTACTATAGGCAGGTTACATGCTGTACTATAGGCAGGTTACATGCTAGGCTGGTTACATGCTGTACTATAGGCAGGTTACATGCTGTACTATAGGCAGGTTACATGCTGTACTATAGGCAGGTTACATGCTGTACTATAGGCAGGTTACATGCTGTACTATAGGCAGGTTACATGCTGTACTATAGGCAGGTTACATGCTGTACTATAGGCAGGTTACATGCTGTACTATAGGCAGGTTACATGCTGTACTATAGGCAGGTTACATGCTGTACTATAGGCAGGTTGCTATGTTTGTTAATAGGCAGGTTACATGCTGTACTATAGGCAGGTTACATGCTGTACTATAGGCAGGTTACATGCTGTACTATAGGCAGGTTACATGCTGTACTATAGGCAGGTTACATGCTGTACTATAGGCAGGTTACATGCTGTACTATAGGCAGGTTACATGCTGTACTATAGGCAGGTTACATGCTGTACTATAGGCAGGTTACATGCTGTACTATAGGCAGGTTACATGCTGTACTATAGGCAGGTTACATGCTGTACTATAGGCAGGTTACATGCTGTACTATAGGCAGGTTACATGCTGTACTATAGGCAGGTTACATGCTGTACTATAGGCAGGTTACATGCTGTACTATAGGCAGGTTACATGCTGTACTATAGGCAGGTTACATGCTGTACTATAGGCAGGTTACATGCTGTACTATAGGCAGGTTACATGCTGTACTATAGGCAGGTTACATGCTGTACTATAGGCAGGTTACATGCTGTACTATAGGCAGGTTTGTATGCTGTACTATAGGCAGGTTACATGCTGTACTATAGGCAGGTTACATGCTGTACTATAGGCAGGTTACATGCTGTACTATAGGCAGGTTACATGCTGTACTATAGGCAGGTTACATGCTGTACTATAGGCAGGTTACATGCTGCAGGGTTACATGCTGTACTATAGGCAGGTTACATGCTGTACTATAGGCAGGTTACATGCTGTACTATAGGCAGGTTACATGCTGTACTATAGGCAGGTTACATGCTGTACTATAGGCAGGTTACATGCTGTACTATAGGCAGGTTACATGCTGTACTATAGGCAGGTTACATGCTGTACTATAGGCAGGTTACATGCTGTACTATAGGCAGGTTACATGCTGTACTATAGGCAGGTTACATGCTGTAGGCAGGTTACACTATAGGCAGGTTACATGCTGTACTATAGGCAGGTTACATGCTGTACTATAGGCAGGTTACATGTTTGTTAATAGGCTGGTTACATGCTGTACTATAGGCAGGTTACATGCTGTACTATAGGCAGGTTACATGCTGTACTATAGGCAGGTTACATGCTGTACTATAGGCAGGTTACATGCTGTACTATAGGCAGGTTACATGCTGTACTATAGGCAGGTTACATGCTGTACTATAGGCAGGTTATGTTTGTTAATAGGCTGGTTACATGCTGTACTATAGGCAGGTTACATGCTGTACTATAGGCAGGTTACATGCTGTACTATAGGCAGGTTACATGCTGTACTATAGGCAGGTTACATGCTGTACTATAGGCAGGTTACATGTTTGTACTATAGGCAGGTTACATGCTGTACTATAGGCAGGTTACATGCTGTACTATAGGCAGGTTACATGCTGTACTATAGGCAGGTTACATGCTGTACTATAGGCAGGTTACATGCTGTACTATAGGCAGGTTACATGCTGTACTATAGGCAGGTTACATGCTGTACTATAGGCAGGTTACATGCTGTACTATAGGCAGGTTACATGCTGTACTATAGGCAGGTTTCCATGTTTGTTAATAGGCTGGTTACATGCTGTACTATAGGCAGGTTACATGCTGTACTATAGGCAGGTTACATGCTGTACTATAGGCAGGTTACATGCTGTACTATAGGCAGGTTACATGCTGTACTATAGGCAGGTTACATGCTGTACTATAGGCAGGTTACATGCTGTACTATAGGCAGGTTACATGCTGTACTATAGGCAGGTTACATGCTGTACTATAGGCATGTTACATGCTGTACTATAGGCAGGTTACATGCTGTACTATAGGCAGGTTACATGCTGTACTATAGGCAGGTTACATGCTGTACTATAGGCGGTTACATGTTTACTATAGGCAGGTTACATGCTGTACTATAGGCAGGTTACATGCTGTACTATAGGCAGGTTACATGCTGTACTATAGGCAGGTTACATGCTGTACTATAGGCAGGTTACATGCTGTACTATAGGCAGGTTACATGCTGTACTATAGGCAGGTTGCATGCTGTACTATAGGCAGGTTACATGCTGTACTATAGGCAGGTTACATGCTGTACTATAGGCAGGTTACATGCTGTACTATAGGCAGGTTACATGCTGTACTATAGGCAGGTTACATGCTGTACTATAGGCAGGTTACATGCTGTACTATAGGCAGGTTACATGCTGTACTATAGGCAGGTTACATGCTGTACTATAGGCAGGTTGCTATGTTTGTTAATAGGCTGGTTACATGCTGTACTATAGGCAGGTTACATGCTGTACTATAGGCAGGTTACATGCTGTACTATAGGCAGGTTACATGCTGTACTATAGGCAGGTTACTGTATCCATACGAGAGCCACCAATTTCCCAACAT
>CM055735.1:23950993-23975965 GCA_029465975.1 Dallia pectoralis
AATCCGTGAAGGCTGCCGGGAGACCCGGACGTAGCTCCGGCTAGGAAAGTCCGATTTTCACGGGACCAAGACTGGCGTGTTCCGGGCGATTAGACCTTTCGAAGGACACCAAGATTGTGGCAGTGTGACCTTCCGTTGTCCCGGGGGAAATCGAACAATGTCTCCATTAGTTATTATGGGCCGCGGGCACGGAAAAAGTGACCTCGTTCTTCGGGCCACAACTCGGGCGTGCTTTATCCGGTTTCCCCATTCAAAGCCTGGGTGAATCTGTGGGCTTTGCCCTTTCCAACGACACCAAGCATGTCCCGATCCGATGTGTGGTTCGCCCGCTAGAGCTCGAAGAAGAAGACCGTTTGGGTCCCGGGGCTTCGGTGCTCCCCGCTCGAGGGTATCTAAACAACGACCTGTTTCCAAAAGTTTACCACGTAATAAAACCTAAAGTACACGGCCGATTTGAGAAATTCTTTTTCGGCCTATTCCAGCACGTTTGCCCAAACGCGGGAAAAGCATTTAAATCATTTTGGCGTTTTTACTTTTTTCTACTAACTTGTTAGAAAGTGGTGCACGACATTTTTTTCTCCCCGATTTGAAAAATAACACCACGGAAAAATAGGACCAGCTAAGAAACACGGTGAAAAAATATTTCAGCCCGATTGCTATATGGGAAATGATCGAAAAAAATCCGTGAAGGCTGCCGGGAGACCCGGACGTAGCTCCGGCTAGGAATGTCCGATTTTCACCGGGCCACTTTCTACGTTTTCCGGGGGAAATTACCTATCCAACGAGACCAAGCTCGCGGGGGTACGATGTGTGGTCGCCCCGCTATTAATTAAACGGTTTTTAATAAATGTCTCCATTGATTATAATGGGCCTGCTGCTCGGGTGTAGTGACCTCGTTCCATGGGCCACTACTCGGGCATACTTTATCCGATTTTCTCCATTCAAAGTCTGGGTAAATCTGTGGGCTTTGCCCTTTACAATGATGCCAAGCTTGTGGGTGTGTGACGTTCGGTTCCCCCGCTGGTACCCGGACAAAGGTAGCCGTTCTCAGAGCAGCAACTTTGAATGGCCACAGAAATGTCACCCCCATAACAGGGCAGGGGGACACACACACAGGAATCACCCCCAGTGACATCACTTCATCCTGGGCACAGGGTGACAGGGCAGGGCCCTGGGTCTCATGCATGGGCCTGTGACAGGTCACAAGGTCACCCGGGCCTGTGGTACTCTGTGACAGGGAGACACACAGAGAAATTGTCCCCACTGACATGACTCCATCCCTGGGTATGGGACTAGAGAGTAAAGGGAGGGAGACAAATAGATTACCCCCAGTCACATCACTTCATCCTGGGCACATGGTGGACAGGACAGGGCCCTGGGTCTCATGCATGGGCCTGTGACAGGTCAACAGGTCAGCCAGGCATGTGGTACTCTGTGGCAGGGAGAGACACACAGATATTACCCACACTGTCATCACTCTATCCCTGGGTACATGGGGACAGGACAGGGCCCTGGGTCTCATACATGGGCCTGTGAGATGTCAACAGGTCTCCCAGGCATGTGGTACTCTGTGATAGGGAGGCACAGAATTAAAATACCCCCACTTACATCACTCTTTCCCTGGGTACATTGTGACCGGACAGGGCCCTGGATGACCATGGATGGGCCTGTGACAGGTGCACAGGTCACCCGCGCCTGTGGTACTCTGTGACAGGGAGAGACACACATGTATTACCCCTAGTGACATCACTCTATCCCTGGGTACATGGTGGACAGGACAGGGCCCTGGTTCTCATGCATGGGCCTGTGACAGGTGCACAGGTCACCCGGGCCTGTGGTACTCTGTGACAGGGGGAGACAGAAATAAATTACCCCCACTTGCATCACTCTATCCCTGGGTACATTGTGACTGGACAGGGCCCTGGGTCTCATGCATGGGCCTGTGACAGGTGCACAGGTCACCCGGGCCTGTGGTACTCTGTGACAGGGGGAGACAGACATAAATTACCCACACTTACATCACTCTATCCCTGGGTACATGGGGACAGGACAGGGCCCTGGATGACCATGCATGGCTGCCACAGGTCACACAAGGTCACCCGGGCCTGTGGTACTCTGTGACAGGGAGAGACACACATATATTACCCCCAGTGACATCACTCTATCCCTGGGTACATTGTGACAGGACAGGGCCCTGGATGACCATGCATGGCTGCCACAGGTCACACAAGGTCACCCGGGCCTGTGGTACTCTGTGACAGGGGGAGACAGACATAAATTACCCCCACTTACATCACTCTTTCCCTGGGTACATTGTGACATGACAGGGCCCTGGTTCTCATACATGGGCCTGTCACAGGCCAACAGGTCACCCGGGCCTGTGGTACTCATCTACGGGTACCAGGGATGGGAGTGAGACACACCCCCATGACAGAGTAGGGGGAAACACACATACATTACCCCACACTTACATCACTCCATCCTGGGTACATGGTGAAGGGACAGGGCCCTGGTTCTCATACATGGCTGCCACGGGTCACACAAGGTCACCAGGCCTGTGAAGGGGACCAGGCTGGGAGGGAGGGAGACAGAGAAATTACCCCCACATACATCACTCCATCCCTGGGGACGGGGCACTGCACTCTCCCTTGAAAACAGTGAAAACTTGATAACTAATCGTCACAGGCGTGAGTTTGTATCTAAGGAAAAGGGACCACCAGAGATGGGAGGGAGAGAGGGAAATTACCCCCACAGACATGACTACATTCCTGGGTACATGGTGACATGACAGGGCCCTGGTTCTCACACATGGCTGCCACAGGTCAACAGGTCACCCGGGCCTGTGGTACTCTGTGACAGGGAGAGACACACAGATATTACCCACACTGCCATCACTCTGTCCCTGGGTACATTGTGACAGACAAGGGCCCTGGATGAGCATGCATGGGCCTGTTACAGGTCACCCGGGCCTGTGGTACTCTGTGACAGGGAGAGACACACATAAACTAACCCCACTGTCATCACTCTATCCCTGGGTACATGGCGACAGGACAGGGCCCTGGTTCTCATATGGATGGGCCTGTGACAGGTGCACAGGTCACCCGGGCCTGTGGTACTCTGTGACAGGGAGAGACACACATTAATTACCCCCACCTACATCACTCCATCCTGGGTACAGGGTGACAGGACAGGGCCCTGGATCACCATGCATGGGCCTGTGACAGGTCAACAGGTCACCCGGGCCTGTGGTACTCATCTACGGGTACCAGGGATGGGAGTGAGACACACCCCATGACAGAGTAGGGGGAAACACACATACATTACCCCCACTAGCATCACTCCATCCTGGGTACAGGGTGACATGACAGGGCCCTGGTTCTCATACATGGCTGCCACAGGTCACACAAGGTCACCAGGCCTGTGAAGGGACCAGGCTGGGAGGGAGGGAGACAGACAAATTACCCCCACTAACAGCACTCCATCCCTGGGTAAGTTAGTAGAAATAAGGGGGATAAAATAGAAATAAATTACCCCCACTAACAGCACTCCATCCCTGGGTAAGTTAGTAGAAATTAGAGGGATAAATACAAATAAATTACCCCCACTAGCATCACTCCATCCTGGGTACATGTTGACATGACAGGGCCCTGGTTCTCATACCCTCGAAGAAGAAGACCGTTTGGGTCCCGGGGCTTCGGTGCTCCCCGCTCGAGGGTATCTAAACAACGACATTCTGCTGAAAGTTTACAAGGTCATTAAACCTAAAGTACACGGCCGATTTGCGAAATTATTTTTCGGCCTATTCCAGCACGTCTGCCCAAACGTGGGAAAAGCATTTAAATTATTTTGGCGTTTTTACTTTTTCTACTAACTTGTTAGAAAGTGGTGCACAACATTTTTTTCTCCCGATTTGAAAAATAACACCACGGAAAAATAGGACCAGCTAAGAAACACGGTGAAAAAATATTTCAGCCCGATTGCTATATGGGAAATGATCGAAAAAAATGTGGGTACACTTATTTAATTCCTTGTAGTGTAAGGTCTGTTTTAAAAGTGGAATGGTTATCCTAGGCCATTGTGAACAGATTCTGTGACCCTTTCAGTGAGGCTGTGACCTGAGGCCTTCTACTGCCAGTCGCCTCCCCAATATCAAACTAGTTATGCCTGTCATAAATCAACCATACACCCCACAGTGATGTAATTGGGCTCATTGTAAAGATTAGATTGCCCTGTGTATAGATGAAGTGAAAATAATGTAATATCTCAATCAGAACCCCCAGGATAAGCTATGATGTGGTCAAAAGAGAATGTGCTTTCAAATATTCACTGACCAGGAATAATGAAGTTAGTTTGGCCTCCAGTAAACCAACCAAATGTCCTAGAGAGCTGTGGGTACACTTATTTAATCCCTTGTAGTGTAAGGTCTGTTCTAAAAGTGGAATGGTTATCCTAGGCCATTGTGAACAGATTCTGTGACCCTTTCAGTGAGGCTGTGACCTGAGGCCTTCTACTGCCAGTCGCCTCCCCAATATCAAACTAGTTATGCCTGTCATAAATCAACCATACACCCCACAGTGATGTATTTGGGCTCATTGTAAAGGTTAGATTGCCCTGTGTATAGATGAAGTGAAAATAATGTAATATCTCAATCAGAACCCCCAGGATAAGCTATGATGTGGTCAAAAGAGAATGTGCTTTCAAATATTCACTGACCAGGAATTATGAAGTTAGTTTGGCCTCCAGTAAACCAACCAAATGTCCTAGAGAGCTGTGGGTACACTTATTTAATCCCTTGTAGTGTAAGGTCTGTTTAAAAGTGGAATGGTTATCCTAGGCCATTGTGAACAGATTCTGTGACCCTTTCAGTGAGGCTGTGACCTGAGGCCTTCTACTGCCAGTCGCCTCCCCAATATCAAACTAGTTATGCCTGTCATAAATCAACCATACACCCCACAGTGATGTATTTGGGCTCATTGTAAAGATTAGATTGCCCTGTGTATAGATGAAGTGAAAATAATGTAATATCTCAATCAGAACCCCCAGAATAAGCTATGATGTGGTCAAAAGAGAATGTGCTTTCAAATATTCACTGACCAGGAATTATGAAGTTAGTTTGGCCTCCAGTAAACCAACCAAATGTCCTAGAGAGCTGTGGGTACACTTATTTAATCCCTTGTAGTGTAAGGTCTGTTCTAAAAGTGGAATGGTTATCCTAGGCCATTGTGAACAGATTCTGTGACCCTTTCAGTGAGGCTGTGACCTGAGGCCTTCTACTGCCAGTCGCCTCCCCAATATCAAACTAGTTATGCCTGTCATAAATCAACCATACACCCCACAGTGATGTATTTGGGCTCATTGTAAAGGTTAGATTGCCCTGTGTATAGATGAAGTGAAAATAATGTAATATCTCAATCAGAACCCCAGAATAAGCTATGATGTGGTCAAAAGAGAATGTGCTTGCACGATATAATCGCTGACCACGGCTACGCGATGGAGGTTAGTATGGAGAACAAAAGAAAAGATGCTGGATCCGTCCCCACAACACCGAGTAAGATTCCAGTCGGTAAAAAGAGCAAGACTGATAATAAAGAGGCGCAGGTCTCCAATCTGACCATACTGGAAGCTATTCAAAGCATGGAAAAGAACTTTGACAAACAACTAACACAACTGAAGGAACAAGCTAAACAGAGTAGCTGCATGATTGCAAGCTTAACTAAAGCGGTTCAATTTCATGCAGAAGAAGTGAAAGTATGTAAGAAGAAAATTAATGACCTGGAGTCGCAAAGCGAACTACTGGAAAAAGAGAACAGGGAGCTGAAGGAGAGGGTCAGGGAGCAAGAAAGATACAAAATGAGATGGTGTCTGAAACTCAAAGGCATTAAGGAGAAGAACGAGGAAAACATCAGAACAGACATCATACACTTATTTGCAAAGATTGCTCCCGACATAGATATGCGCCAGTTAGAAGACGCCGTCGACATTGTCCATCGGATTGGCCGAAAGGAGGACAATAAGAACAGGCATGTGGTCATTCTGTTTGCCCGGAGGCTGGTTAGGGAGGAGATATGGCGCCGAAGCAAGGATTCCCCGGTATGCAAGGAGAGAGGCGTCCGCTTCGCCGAGATGCTACCACTGGAGGACAGAGAGGCGAGGAAGAATCTGTGGCCGCAGATTGAGCAAGCTCGCCGCGAAGGAAAACGTGCTTACTATCGTGGTCTGCACGGATACATAGAGGGGCGACGAATTGGCTAAATAAGAGAATGAGGTTTGACTTACAAGTAAAATGAGTGTAATATGATAATATGGGACACTTTATTTGTTACTACAGCGTAAGACAACTTTACGAGTTACTCTAAGCTCTGTGTTAGATTGTTCGTTATTTAATCGTTTTAATGTTCAATTGCACTTTTTCTTCTGCTACGTTAAATGTGAGGGGTCTTAGAGACTTAGTTAAGAGAAAAGCTTTATTTTTATTTTGTAAAGGGCGTAAAACACAATGCATCTTACTGCAGGAAACACATTCGTCCGACTTAGATGTGAAATTTTGGACTAACCAGTGGGGAGATCGAATATTGTTTAGTCACGGAACCAATAAATCTGCAGGTGTAGCAATTTGTTTTAATAGGTTCCCAGGAGACATCATTACACACAGAGCAGATGAGGAAGGTCACTGGCTAATGGTCGTTTTGAAAGTTGAAAGTCGTTTTCTCATATTAACAAATGTGTATGGATATAGAACCGTTGTTCAAAACAAACAAATGCTAGATAATATTATTAATACTGTATCAGAGTTTAAAGCCCTCTACAACACAGATTTGATTCTAATGGGAGGTGATTGGAATATGACCCCAGATGAATGGAAAGATAGATGGCCTTCTAAATTTGACAGCAGCCACTACAACCCCATACTTAAAGAATTTATGAATAGTAACGGCCTGGTTGATATATGGAGAATTCTAAACCCAGAGGAAAAACAATACACATGGTACAAACCTAATGGTACATGTAAATCGAGAATTGACTACTGGCTTGCTGCTGGTTCATTTGGGGAGTTTGCCTTTCAAGCTTCAATTTCTAAAGCCCCTTTGACTGATCATTGTCTAACAGAAATAACATTAAATCCAACTTGTAGGAAAAACAACAAAAAAGGGTACTGGAAATGTAATACTAATTTACTAAAAAGTAAGGAGTACTGTTCAAAAATAAAAGAAATAATAAGTGAAATTGAAACTACCGAATCCATAAATAATTATTGTAACAAGTGGGAATATGTAAAACATAAAGTTAGAGAATTTTCTATAAAATTTAGCAAGGAGCTTAATAAGGAAAGGAGAAAGGAGGAAAGCAACCTGTTTTATGAAATCAGCCAGAGTTGCAGTAAGTCTGTGTTGAGTAGTGAAGACAAGGTAAAACTAATGAAACTACAAACCCAATTAGATAACATCTATCTTCAAAGAGCTCGAGGTGCATTTGTAAGGTCAAGGGCTAAATGGATTGAGGAGGGAGAAAAAAATACTTCATATTTTTGCAACTTAGAAAAAAGAAGACAGGAAAAGAAGGCAATAACAAGTTTACTGATAGAGGGAATAGAAAGTAATCAAACTAAAGTAATAGAAAAAGAAGTTTTTACCTTTTACAGTAAGCTCTATACATCTGCATACTCATATACTGATTCCAATAGCTTCTTTGATAAAGTCAGACACTTCATCCCAACCATCGATGATGTATTTAAAGAGAATTGTGAATCAGATTTAAGAATAGAAGAATTGGATGCTGCTCATTTGAAATTGTCACTAAACAAATCCCCTGGCTCTGATGGGCTCACTGCTAGCTTTTACAAGTGTTTTTGGAATGACATTAGAAATATGCTATTCAAGGCATTACAAGAGTGCATAGAGAAAAGACAACTGATGCCAACTATGAAACAAGGATTGATAACCCTTATTCCAAAGACGGGCAAGGATAAAAGAGTGCTAGATAATCTTAGACCAATTACATTACTCAACACAGACTATAAACTGCTTTCTGGATGTATTGCAACTAGACTAAAATTCGGTTTGTCCCAGATAATAAATGAAACTCAGTCTGGATTTCTTAGGGGGAGATCTATACACAATAACATAAGACTGGTTTTAGATTTGATCGATTATAGTCATTTGTTTATAGAAAAGGGATTTATTCTATTTCTAGATTTTTACAAAGCCTTTGATTCGGTTGAACACCCATTTATTTTAAAAACTCTTGAATACTTTGGTTTTGGTAGAAAATGTATAGATCTGATTGGCATGTTGTACAGTGACATTAACAGTTGTGTAGCTTTGGAACATGGTACCTGTCCAAGATTTAATGTTGAAAGAGGCATTAGGCAAGGTTGCAATAGCTCCCCTCTATTATTTATCATGGTTGCTGAACTTATGTCAATTATGATTAAAATTAATGGCACAGAAGGCATAAATATTTTAGACAAACAAATTGTCATAAGTCAGTTTGCGGATGACTCTACGTTATTTCTGAGGAATGAGGGGCAGATACCCAAGGTATTAGACTCTATGGATCAATTCTCTAGAGCAGCAGGCTAAAAAACTAAATATTGATAAATGTGAATTATTCGCTTTACATGATCAACCGCCTCACTTTATCTGTAACATAAAGGTTAAATCACAAGTCAAATATTTAGGTATAACCGTCACCAGGGACAAAGAATTAAGAGAGAGAGAAAATATTTGTAAAAGAGTAGAGCATTATAAAACCATTCTTAATTCATGGCTTCAAAGGGACATCACCATATTTGGAAGGGTCCTTTTATCTAAATTGGAAGGCTTGTCAAGAGTTATATATCCTGCTTTTTCATTACAAGTTTCAGATAAGATGGCTCAACTTATAAACAAAACACATTTTGACTTCATCTGGAAAAAAAAATGTCATTATATCAGGAAAGCAGATGTGATTAAGAGTGTTGAAGAGGGGGGACTAAATGCTATAGATTTTTTGGTTATGAATGGGGTTCTTAAATTAAAATGGCTGAATTCATATATTTCAAACGAGCACTCCTTTTGGTTCACTATACCGGATGCAATTTTCAAAAAGCTGGGAGGTGTTCGTTTCCTATTGATGTGATTATGATATATGCAAACTGCCAAAAAAATTATCAGACTTTCACCAGCAAGTTCTGCTCTATTGGAATTTGATTTATAAACACAACTTTACTCCTCAGAATACACCCTTATGGAATAACAGGTACATCTTATCTAATAGGAAGTCATTGTTTTTAGACACTTGGCTGGAAAAAGGGATTTGGTCGGCGTCTCATTTGATGGACGATTCTGGTGAATTCTTAAGCTACACAGACTTCTGTGATAAATTTAGTCTTACATGTTCATCTAGAGAATACACTAAAGTAAGAAAAGCCATCCCAGTCCCATTTAAAACAATGACCCAACAGCTTTTGATTCATGCTAATGTGAGAGCAGAGATGAGGCCTCTTTGTGTTGAGGGTGTCAAGTTGAATAGCAAACAGTTTTCTAACCAATTTGTTAAAATTGTATTAAGTACAATGTACTATCCCTTTCAATTGAAGAGAAAATATGTTCTCCGAGACTTCAGTGAGGAAGATGCAAGAAAGATTAGGAAACGAACCTTATCGTATCCTCTTCCACCGAAAGCCAAAGAAGTGACATTTAAAATATTAAATGATATTTATCCATCAAATCACTTCTTACATGTTAAATTTAATTGGGAGAGTAACTCTTGTGTTTTCTGTGAGAACGATGTTGAGACGGTTGAACATGTTTTCTTTCAGTGTGAACTGGTTAATGACTTATGGTTGTCTTTTCAATGCTGGCTTCAATCTAAGGACATATTGTTACACCCGTTAAACGAAATGTCAATTAAAACTGGAATATTTATGGAGGATAAAAACATAGAATTCTTGATAAATAATCTGATTGTGCATTGCAAACATTTTATTCATAGGTGCAAATATTTAAAGGTCAAGCCCCACATCAACGGTTGGATGAATTATCTTAAGCTATTTGCATCATCTTTACAATATATGACAAAGGATAACGCCAAAAGACTCTTATTTTTGTTGGATTCACATTCCCTTATGGATTAAAAAGACCCCTAGTTTTTATATTTGTTTTTTTTATTTAATTTCTTTTTATTTATTTTCTTTTTATGATTTGTTATATATCGTCTCTACCTTAAAGCTGTAAACACGTTGTAATGGATTGTACTAACACATTGTGCCTTGATTGTTTGTATGACTATTGTAAAAAAAAATAAAAAAATAAAAAAGTGTGTAGTAGAGGGGTTGTCACGTTGTCTTAATACACTTCCAGGGCCAAAGAATATTTTAACCGGAGCCAGCAAATATGCTTCCACTCACTCCGCCATCTTGAAATCCCTCGCTGAGGGTAAATATAGGGTTTAATTTGGGATTAAGCGGTCTATAATTTGGGCGGTTGAATATTTACTGTTTACATTCATCAGCTTGTATTATGCTCATTGAGCCGCCCGACCACTAGGAGGCGGTAATGTATTTTAATCTGTATTATGCTCATTGAGCCGCCCGACCACTAGGATGCGGTAAAGTCTTTGAATCTGTTTTGAATTCATTTCCGGATATCAGAGCGCGGGTAAACGAGTAATGTTTAGTGTTGGCTGTTGACTTTACGTTTAGCTAATGTGTTACAATACATACTTAGTTACTTATCGATAGGTAGCCTGTACTACAGATAGGTAGCCTGTACTACAGATAGGTAGCCTGTACTACAGAAACGTAGCCTGTACTACAGAAAGGTAGCCTGTACTACAGATAGGTAGCCTGTACTACAGATACGTAGCCTGTACTACAGAAAGGTAGCCTGTACTACAGATAGGTAGCCTGTACTACAGATAGGTAGCCTGTACTACAGAAAGGTAGCCTGTACTACAGATAGGTAGCCTGTACAGATACGTAGCCTGTACTACAGATACGTAGCCTGTACTACAGAAAGGTAGCCTGTACTACAGATAGGTAGCCTGTACTACAGATACGTAGCCTGTACTACAGATACGTAGCCTGTATTACATATGAGAGATGGACCACAAAAACAAATTGGTACGTTGGTTTGGTGGCTAATTTTATTTAAAGAAGCTGATTGGAATTAACATGTTATGCTAACAACCTACTGCTAGCTATAGTATAACCTATATAGTACAGCCTATAGTACACTGTATAATGTAGTATAGCATATAGTACACAGTATAATATAGTATAGCCTATATAGTACAGCCTATAGTACACTGTATAAAATAGTATAACATATAGTACACCGTATTATATAGTATAGCCTATATAGTACAGCCTATAGTACACTGTATAATATAGTATAACATATAGAACACCGTATTAGATAGTATAGCCTATATAGTACAGAACTGGATATATCATTCTAGATAAACGTTCTGCTTTGGTTAAAATAATTTTTCCAAATATGGATAGATCTCTTTGGAGCAAACTATTAAAAATGGCTTTGGCTCAAGCAAAAGCCATTAGGGATATACAGTAATTCTAATGGATGGGCATGTGTGGCCATAAGCTTACATTGGTTCAAATTCAGTCTTAAACCTGAGGCATTTGAGAAAAGGTTTATCATTTCAATAGCAATGTTCAGTTCAATAGCTATGGGTATTTGCTGCTTGTCCTTAAGAAATAAAGTCTCACCAATACGAGCGACTCCTGGTCTCACCAATACGAGCGACTCCTGGTCTCACCAATACGAGCGGCTCCTGGTCCCACCAATATGAGTGGCTCCTGTGTTAATTTCAATAGTAAGGGTTTGAATGATTTACAAGGATAACTTAATAGCAATAAAATTAAATTGTAGAAAAACATTTATCGCTTTTTCTTTTGATGATGTCTTACAAATCTGTTCAAATACTGTAAATACGGAATTATAATTCTCATTCACCTAATTACGCGCAGTAAAAAACATGTTGTTCAATATGAACAGAGCCCTTAAAGATAATAAGAAATTAAAGATATTTGCAAAGACAGACAGATCATAGGGCTTGAGATTCACAACTATCTGCATCTATCGCTAAAAGAAAAACTACAGCAAAACCATTTAGCATATATTTTAGCATGTCATATTAGCAAGTGTATTAAATACCACTATTCCCTATTCTCAGATACTTCGTTATTTTACTCAAGTATTTTTTTCGGGTATCTGTACTTTACTTGAGTATTTTTTATTTGCATCTACTTTTACTTTTACTCCACTACAATATTAAAGACAAAATGTACTTTTTACTCCGATACATTTCCCCATGCCCGCTCCAAGTATTATTACACTGGCTTTCCAAAACAATGAAAAACGTGTTTTTCTTAATAAAAAAACAATGCGCGTGGCCGCGAGCTCTTTCCCAGCACACGCGCACATAGGCTAGCCTATGCTAGTTGTTGTCAGTCCGTCATTGTGAAGTAGAAGATGTCCGGCGTTGAAACAGGTGAACACGCAGCTCTCGCTGCCAGCTCGCCCAGCAATGAGATCCCGACACCGACAGGGATCATCACCCATGGCCATATCTACGGGATATGTTCAAATTCATTGCTGTCAAGGGAGATTCGTATCTGTTGAGATGTCAACTTTGCCTGCCACGGGTGAATGACATTTCAGCCTTTCAAACTTCACCTTCAAATTTGGAAAAACATATTAAGGTGAGTTGACGTTATTTTTGTTACTATTATTTTTTTGTAAATAGTTCTACGTTCCCCTCTAAAGAACCGGGACCTTGACGAGGTATAGAGGCTTGTGTGTGTTAAGGACCCTCAGAGCTAAATTGTCTGTAGTCTTAAAAGACTATTGGCAGGGACTCCCAAGGCAAGCAGGTCTGAGGTGAGACACCAGACTAACATCGGTTCTATTCACTTTGGTAACAACACTAAAAGTAATACAAGTAATACATTGGTATTGCCTAGGCTTATATCATTTTGTAATTTATTCAAAGAAGAGCTGTGATAGGATGTATACGCCCTGTTTGTGGCTAAAAGTAATCACATGCCTGAAAAAAAGTTTATTCAATTGATACATTAACTTACTAAAGTAATAAAGAACAGGTAGGTTTGACAGTGAAGTACAAGGACAAAATGAATACACTGTTCAGAGAATATCCTGTTCAATGACTGTTTAATGACCGTTCAATAATTAAATGAACCACAATGTTCAGCAAAACATGTATTTATTACAGAGAATAGGAAGCATTGAATACACTGTTTATTAATGGTTTTATTATGGTAAATACAATATCACATTATTACAGAAATGCATACACTGTTCAATGATTGTGCTTTGTTGATATGCTTCTACTTTACAACCATTGATTTGAATAAAAATTTATCATAAAAGATACTGATTTATAGACGTTTTATTAAGAAAATGACAATTCTTCCCTGTGTATCATCGTACAGTAAACAAGTTTATAAAGTGTGCTTCCTCCTATTCACATAAGGAGGCGCTAAAACGCCTTTTCTAATGTTGACATTTGACATGAGCACATGGCTACTTGTTGACGTTTTTTCCCCCCTTTCCCCCCTCCTCGCAAGGAGAACATTGAGCAGGATCTTTTGCGCAGGGGCCATGCTAATCTTCTCTGTATCGATCCAATTTTAGTATACGTGCTGCCGAAGCGAGCACAAATACCTGCAGCGTCACCAACCTTTTGTATGAGGCCGCGACTTGAAAACGTCCCAGCTCATGGTGGAGGATGACACGAACATCGCTAGATCTCCCCCGCTTGCGAGGTGTCGCTAGATCTCCCCTCGCAGTACCTCAGAGAATGGTGCACAATCGTTTTTTTCCTGTCAAACAAAGGAATACGTGATGTCAAAGTGAGTAGCCAGGTAAAAGCTATCCGTAGTGGGAAGAGGATCGCTGGCCGACGAGCTGCTGTTTGTAGTTTTTCCTCAACGTGGTGTGATTCGTATGCAGTTTTTTCCCTCCGTTTTACTTAAAAAAAAATAATCATGTTTTTTGTCAATAGAGTGCGCGAGTCTCTCTGACTCAGTGACTTACTCAACTAGAGACTAACTCACTCAGGCCCTCATTTGCTCACTCACTCATTCAATCACAAACCCACAAGACTTGTTTTCGGAATTGAACGAGTTTTTCTCGATCCCTGACCTTTGTCTGAAACACAACTGTGGTTTCTCTTCATTTACGCACAAGTTTTTCGCCTTTTACTAAAGACTTCTGTGGATAGGAACGCTTACGAGTTCAACATACTCTTGCATGGGCTTTGCGTCCGCCAGAGCACAGTATGTTGTTTCAAGAGAAATTTGCCATGCCTGCTTCTGCAAACGACAGGTTTGCGTGCGCACAAAGCGTTTGTTCTTGTTTATGAAGCTCCTCTGCATGTTCTAGGTTCTAGCGCCGTGCCTTCTTTGTGACCATGCAAAATCAAACAATGTCTTTCCGGCCCAAAATATGGAGCGCTTCACGGATTTGCGTGTCATCCTTTCGCAGGGGCCATGCTAATCTTCTCTGTATCGATCCAATTTTAGTATACGTGCTGCCGAAGCGAGCACAAATACCTGCAGCGTCACCAACCTTTTGTATGAGGCCGCGACTTGAAAACGTCCCAGCTCATGGTGGAGGATGACACGAACATCGCTAGATCTCCCCTCGCAGTACCTCAGAGAATGGTGCACAATCGTTTTTTCCTGTCAAACAAAGGAATACGTGATGTCAAAGTGAGTAGCCAGGTAAAAGCTATCCGTAGTGGGAAGAGGATCGCCGGCCAACGAGCTGCTGTTTGTAGTTTTTCCTCAACGTGGTGTGATTCGTATGCAGTTTTTTCCCTCCGTTTTACTTTCCCGCCAAGAAAAAAAAAAATAATCATGTTTTTGTCAATAGAGTGCGCGTGTCTCTCTGACTCAGTGACTTACTCAACTCAGGGTGGTGTGGCCGTAAGCTATAAGAACCTTTGAAAATACAGCTCTTATCGATTTCTTCACTGCATAATTAACTTTTGATTGATTGTTCCTTCCCGCCAAGAAAATAACAAAATGCTTACAACACTAGATATTCCTAGGCGGTCTCCCATCCAAGTACTAACCAAGCCCGACGCTGCTTGGCTTCCGAGATCAGAAGAGATCGGGTGTTTTCAGGGTGGTGTGGCCGTAAGCTTTTGGAAAATTTTAAAATACAGTTCTAATTGATTTCTTCGCTGCATAATTAACATTTTGATTGATTGTTTCTTCCCGCCAAGAAAATAACAAAATGCTTACAACACTATAGATATTCCTAGGCGGTCTCCCAACCATGTACTAACCAAGCCCGACCCTGCATGGCTTCCGAGATCAGGCGTTTTCAGGGTGGTGTGGCCGTAAGCTATTAGAGAAGTTGAAAATACAGCTCTTATTGATTTCTTCACTGCATAATTAACTTTTTGATTGATTGTTCCTTCCCGCCAAGAAAATAACAAAATGCTTACAACACTAGATATTCCTAGGCGGTCTCCCATCCAAGTACTAACCAAGCCCGACGCTGCTTGGCTTCCGAGATCAGAAGAGATCGGGTGTTTTCAGGGTGGTGTGGCCGTAAGCTTTTGGAACATTTTAAAATACAGTTCTGATTGATTTCTTCGCTGCATAATTAACATTTTGATTGATTGTTTCTTCCCGCCAAGAAAATAACAAAATGCTTACAACACTAGATATTCCTAGGCGGTCTCCCATCCAAGTACTAACCAAGCCCGACCCTGCTTGGCTTCCGAGATCAGACGAGATCGGGCAATTTCAGGGTGGTGTGGCCGTAAGCTGTTATAAAAGTTTAAAATACAGCTCTGATTGATTTCTTCACTGCATAATTACCTTTTTGATTGATTGTTTCTTCCCGCCAAGAAAATAACAAAATGCTTACAACACTAGATATTCCTAGGCGGTCTCCCATCCAAGTACTAACCAAGCCCGACCCTACTTGGCTACCGAGATCAGACGAGATCGGGCATTTACAGGGTGGTGTGGCCGTAAGCTATAAGAACATTTGAAAATACAGCTCTTATCGATTTCTTCACTGCATAATTAACTTTTTGATTGATTGTTTCTTCCCGCCAAGAAAATAACTAAATGCTTACAACACGAGATATTCCTAGGCGGTCTCCCATCCAAGTACTAACCAAGCCCGACCCTGCTTGGCTTCCGAGATCGGGCGTTTTCAGGGTGGTGTGGCCGTAAGCTATTAGAACATTTGAAAATACAGCTGTTTTTGATTTCTTCACTGCATAATTAACTTTTTGATTGATTGTTTCTTCCCGCCAAGAAAATAACAAAATGCTTACAACACTAGATATTCCTAGGCGGTCTCCCATCCAAGTACTAACCAAGCCTGACCCTGCTTGGCTTCCGAGATCAGACGAGATCGGGCGTTTTTTTGGGTGGTGTGGACGTAAGCTGCTATAAAAAGTTGAAAATACAGCTCTGATTGATTTCTTCACTGCATAATTAACTTTTTGATTGATTGTTTCTTCCCGCCAAGAAAATAACAAAATGCTTACAACACTAGATATTCCTAGGCGGTCTCCCATCCAAGTACTAACCAAGCCTGACCCTGCTTGGCTTCCGAGATCAGACGAGATCGGGCGTTTTCAGGGTGGTGTGGACGTAAGCTGCAATAAAAAGTTGAAAATACAGCTCTGATTGATTTCTTCACTGCATAATTAACTTTTTGATTGATTGTTTCTTCCCGCCAAGAAAATAACAAAATGCTTACAACACTAGATATTCCTAGGCGGTCTCCCATCCAAGTCCGACCCTGCTTGGCTTCCGAGATCAGACGAGATCGGGCGTTTTCACGGTGGTGTGGCCGTAAGCTGCTATAAAAAGTTGAAAATACAGCTCTGATTGATTTCTTTACTGCATTATTAACTTTTTGATTGATTGTTTCTTCCCGGTAAGAAAATAAAAAAATGCTTACAACACTAGATATTCCTAGGCGGTCATCCCATCCAAGTACTAACCAAGCACGACCCTGCTTGGCTTCCGAGATCAGACGAGATCGGGCATTTTCAGGGTGGTGTGGCCGTAAGCTTTAAGAACATTTGAAAATACAGCTCTTATCGATTTCTTCACTGCATAATTAACTTTTTGATTGATTGTTTCTTCCCGCCAAGAAAATAACAAAATGCTTACAACACTAGATATTCCTAGGCGGTCTCCCATCCAAGTACTAACCAAGCCTGACCCTGCTTGGCTTCCGAGATCAGACGAGATCGGGCGTTTTTTGGGTGGTGTGGACGTAAGCTGCTATAAAAAGTTGAAAATACAGCTCTGATTGATTTCTTCACTGCATAATTAACTTTTTGATTGATTGTTTCTTCCCGCCAAGAAAATAACAAAATGCTTACAACACTAGATATTCCTAGGCGGTCTCCCATCCAAGTACTAACCAAGCCTGACCCTGCTTGGCTTCCGAGATCAGACGAGATCGGGCGTTTTCAGGGTGGTGTGGACGTAAGCTGCAATAAAAAGTTGAAAATACAGCTCTGATTGATTTCTTCACTGCATAATTAACTTTTTGATTGATTGTTTCTTCCCGCCAAGAAAATAACAAAATGCTTACAACACTAGATATTCCTAGGCGGTCTCCCATCCAAGTCCGACCCTGCTTGGCTTCCGAGATCAGACGAGATCGGGCGTTTTCACGGTGGTGTGGCCGTAAGCTGCTATAAAAAGTTGAAAATACAGCTCTGATTGATTTCTTCACTGCATAATTACCTTTTTGATTGATTGTTTCTTCCCGCCAAGAAAATAACAAAATGCTTACAACACTAGATATTCCTAGGCGGTCATCCCATCCAAGTACTAACCAAGCCACGACCCTGCTTGGCTTCCGAGATCAGACGAGATCGGGCATTTTCAGGGTGGTGTGGCCGTAAGCTTTAGAACATTTGAAAATACAGCTCTTATCGATTTCTTCACTGCATAATTAACTTTTTGATTGATTGTTTCTTCCCGCCAAGAAAATAACAAAATGCTTACAACACTAGATATTCCTAGGCGGTCTCACATCCAAGTACTAACCAAGCCCGACCCTGCTTGACTTCCGAGAGCAGACGAGATCGGGCGTTTTCAGTGTGGTGTGGCCGTAAGCTATTAGAAGAATTGAAATTACAGCTGTTATTGATTTCTTCACTGCATAATTAACTTTTTGATTGATTGTTTCTTCCCGCCAAGAAAATAACAAAATGCTTACAACACTAGATATTCCTAGGCGGTCTCCCATCCAAGTACTAACCAAGCCTGACGCTGCTTGGCTTCTGAGATCAGAAGAGATCGGGTGTTTTCAGGGTGGTGTGGCCGTAAGCTAATGGAAAAGTTGAAATTACAGCTCTTATTGATTTTTTTACTGCATTATTAACTTTTTGATTGATTGTTTCTTCCCGGTAAGAAAATAAAAAAATGCTTACAACACTAGATATTCCTAGGCGGTCATCCCATCCAAGTACTAACCAAGGACGACCCTGCTTGGCTTCCGAGATCAGACGAGATCACGCGTTTTCAGGGTGGTGTGCCCGTAAGCGATTAGACAGGTTGAATTTACAGCTCTTATTGATTTCTTCACTGCATAATTAACTTTTTGATTGATTGTTTCTTCCCGCCAAGAAAATAACAAAATGCTTACAACACTAGATATTCCTAGGCGGTCTCCCATCCAAGTAATAACCAAGCCCGACCCTGCTTGGCTTCCGAGATCAGAAGAGATCGGGTGTTTTCAGGGTGGTGTGGCCGTAAGCTAATGGAAAAGTTGAAATTACAGCTCTTATTGATTTCTTCACTGCATAATTAACTTTTTGATTGATTGTTTCTTCCCGCCAAGAAAATAACAAAATGCTTACAACACTAGATATTCCTAGGCGGTCTCCCATCCAAGTACTAACCAAGCCCGACCCTGCTTGGCTTCCGAGATCAGACGAGATCGGGCGTTTTCAGGGTGGTGTGGCCGTAAGCTATTAGAAAAGTTGAAATTACAGCTCTTATTGATTTCTTCACTGCATAATTAACTTTTTGATTGATTGTTTCTTCCCGCCAAGAAAATAACAAAATGCTTACAACACTAGATATTCCTAGGCGGTCTCCCATCCAAGTACTAACCAAGCCCGACCCTGCTTGGCTTCCGAGATCAGACGAGATCGGGCTTTTTCAGGGTGGTGTGGCGTAAGCTATTAGAAAAGTTGAAATTACAGCTCTTATTGATTTCTTCACTGCATAATTAACTTTTTGATTGATTGTTTCTTCCCGCCAAGAAAATAACAAAATGCTTACAACACTAGATATTCCTAGGCGGTCTCCCATCCAAGTACTAACCAAGCCCGACCCTGCTTGGCTTCCGAGATCAGACGAGATCGGGCGTTTTCAGGGTGGTGTGGCCGTAAGCTATTAGAAAAGTTGAAATTACAGCTCTTATTGATTTCTTCACTGCATAATTAACTTTTTGATTGATTGTTTCTTCCCGCCAAGAAAATAACAAAATGCTTACAACACTAGATATTCCCAGGCGGTCTCCCATCCAAGTACTAACCAAGCCCGACCCTGCTTGGTTTCCGAGATCGAGATCGGGCGTTTTCAGGGTGGTGTGGCCGTAGGCTATTAGAAAAGTTGAAAATACAGCTCTTATTGATTTCTTCACTGCATAATTAACTTTTTGATTGATTGTTTCTTCCCGCCAAGAAAATAACAAAATGCTTACAACACTAGATATTCCTAGGCGGTCTCCCATCCAAGTACTAACCAAGCCCGACCCTGCTTGGCTTCCGAGATCAGACGAGATCGGGCGTTTTCAGGGTGGTGTGGCCGTAAGCTATTAGAAAAGTTGAAATTACAGCTCTTATTGATTTCTTCACTGCATAATTAACTTTTTGATTGATTGTTTCTTCCCGCCAAGAAAATAACAAAATGCTTACAACACTAGATATTACTAGGCGGTCTCCCATCCAAGTACTAACCAAGCCCGACCCTGTTTGGCTTCCGAGATCGAGAGGCGTTTTCAGGGTGGTGTGGCCGTAAGCTATTAGAAAAGTTGAAAATACAGCTCTTATTGATTTCTTCACTGCATAATTAACTTTTTGATTGATTGTTTCTTCCCGCCAAGAAAATAACAAAATGCTTACAACACTAGATATTCCTAGGCGGTCTCCCATCCAAGTACTAACCAAGCCCGACCCTGCTTGGCTTCCGAGATCAGACGAGATCGGGCGTTTTCAGGGTGGTGTGGCCGTAAGCTATTAGAAAAGTTGAAATTACAGCTCTTATTGATTTCTTCACTGCATAATTAACTTTTTGATTGATTGTTTCTTCCCGCCAAGAAAATAACAAAATGCTTACAACACTAGATATTCCTAGGCGGTCTCCCATCCAAGTACTAACCAAGCCCGACCCTGTTTGGCTTCCGAGATCGGGCGATTTCAGGGTGGTGTGGCCGTAAGCGATTAGAAAGTTGAAAATACAGCTCTTATTGATTTCTTCACTGCATAATTAACTTTTTGATTGATTGTTTCTTCCCGCCAAGAAAATAACAAAATGCTTACAACACTAGATATTCCTAGGCGGTCTCCCATCCAAGTACTAACCAAGCCCGACCCTGCTTGGCTTCCGAGATCGGGCGTTTTCAGGGTGGTGTGGCCGTAAGCTATTAGAAAGTTGAAATTACAGCTCTTATTGATTTCTTCACTGCATAATTAACTTTTTGATTGATTGTTTCTTCCCGCCAAGAAAATAACAAAATGCTTACAACACTAGATATTCCTAGGCGGTCTCCCATCCAAGTACTAACCAAGCCCGACCCTGCTTGGCTTCCGAGATCAGAGATCGGGCGTTTTCAGGGTGGTGTGGCCGTAAGCTATTAGAACAGTTGAAAATACAGCTGTTATTGATTTCTTCACTGCATAATTAACTTTTTGATTGATTGTTTCTTCCCGCCAAGAAAATAACAAAATGCTTACAACACTAGATATTCCTAGGCGGTCTCCCATCCAAGTACTAACCAAGCCCGACCCTGCTTGGCTTCCGAGATCAGACGAGATCGGGCGTTTTCAGGGTGGTGTGGCCGTAAGCTATTAGAAAAGTTGAAATTACAGCTCTTATTGATTTCTTCACTGCATAATTAACTTTTTGATTGATTGTTTCTTCCCGCCAAGAAAATAACAAAATGCTTACAACACTAGATATATTCCTAGGCGGTCTCCCATCCAAGTACTAACCAAGCCCGACCATGTTTGGCTTCCAAGATCGGGCGTTTTCAGGGTGGTGTGGCCGTAAGCTATTAGAAAAGTTGAAATTACAGCTCTTATTGATTTCTTCACTGCATAATTAACTTTTTGATTGATTGTTTCTTCCCGCCATGAAAATAACAAAATGCTTACAACACTAGATATTCCTAGGCGGTCTCCCATCCAAGTACTAACCAAGCCCGACCCTGCTTGGCTTCCGAGATCAGAAGAGATCGGGCGTTTTCAGGGTGGTGTGGCCGTAAGCTATTAGAAGAGTTGAAATTACAGCTCTTATTGATTTCTTCACTGCATAATTAACTTTTTGATTGATTGTTTCTTCCCGCCAGAAAATAACAAAATGCTTACAACACTAGATATTCCCAGGCGGTCTCCCATCCAAGTACTAACCAAGCCCAACCCTGCTTGGCTTCCGAGATCAGACAGAGATCGGGCGTTTTCAGGGTGGTGTGGCCGTAAGCTATTAGAAAAGTTGAAATTACAGCTCTTATTGATTTCTTCACTGCATAATTAACTTTTTGATTGATTGTTTCTTCCCGCCAAGAAAATAACAAAATGCTTACAACACTAGATATTCCCAGGCGGTCTCCCATCCAAGTACTAACCAAGCCCGACCCTGCTTGGTTTCCGAGATCAGACAAGATCGGGCGTTTTCAGGGTGGTGTGGCCGTAAGCTATTAGAACATTTGAAAATACAGCTCTTATTGATTTCTTCACTGCATAATTAACTTTTTGATTGATTGTTTCTTCCCGCCAAGAAAATAACAAAATGCTTACAACACTAGATATTCCAGGCGGTCTCCCATCCAAGTACTAACCAAGCCCGACCCTGCTTGGCTTCCGAGATCAGACGAGATCGGGCGTTTTCAGGGTGGTGTGGCCGTAAGCTATTAGAAAAGTTGAAATTACAGCTCTTATTGATTTCTTCACTGCATAATTAACTTTTTGATTGATTGTTTCTTCCCGCCATGAAAATAACAAAATGCTTACAACACTATATATTCCTAGGCGGTCTCCCATCCAAGTACTAACCAAGCCCGACCCTGCTTGGCTTTCAGAAGAGATCGGGCGTTTTCAGGGTGGTGTGGCCGTAAGCTATTAGAAAAGTTGAAATTACAGCTCTTATTGATTTCTTCACTGCATAATTAACTTTTTGATTGATTGTTTCTTCCCGCCAAGAAAATAACAAAATGCTTACAACACTAGATATTCCCAGGCGGTCTCCCATCCAAGTACTAACCAAGCCCAACCCTGCTTGGCTTCTGAGATCAGACAAGATCGGGCGTTTTCAGGGTGGTGTGGCCATAAGCTATTAGAAGAGTTGAAATTACAGCTCTTATTGATTTCTTCACTGCATAATTAACTTTTTGATTGATTGTTTCTTCCCGCCAAGAAAATAACAAAATGCTTACAACACTAGATATTCCTAGGTGGTCGCCTATCCAAGTACTAACCAAGCCCGACCCTGCTTGGCTTCCGAGATCAGACGAGATCGGGCGTTTTCAGGGTGGTGTGGCCGTAAGCGATAAGACAAGTTGAAATTACAGCTCTTATTGATTTCTTCACTGCATAATTAACTTTTTGATTGATTGTTTCTTCCCGCCATGAAAATAACAAAATTCTTACAACACTAGATATTCCTAGGCGGTCTCCCATCCAAGTACTAACCAAGCCCAACTCTGCTTGGCTTCCGAGATCAGACGAGATCGGGCGTTTTCAGGGTGGTGTGGCTGTAAGCTATTAGAAAAGTTGAAATTACAGCTGTTATTGATTTCTTCACTGCATAATTAACTTTTTGATTGATTGTTTCTTCCCGCCAAGAAAATAACAAAATGCTTATAACACTAGATATTCCTAGGCGGTCTCCCATCCAAGTACTAACCAAGCCCGACCCTGCTTGGCTTCCGAGATCAGACGAGATCGGGCGTTTTCAGGGTGGTGTGGCCGTTAGCTATTAGAAAAGTTTAAATTACAGCTCTTATTGATTTCTTCACTGCATAATTCACTTTTTGATTGATTGTTTCTTCCCGCCATGAAAATAACAAAATGCTTACATCACTAGATATTCCCAGGCGGTCTCCCATCCAAGTACTAACCAAGCCCAACCCTGCTTGGCTTCCGAGATCAGACGAGATCGGGCGTTTTCAGGGTGGTGTGGCCGTAAGCTATTAGAAAAGTTGAAATTACAGCTCTTATTGATTTCTTCACTGCATAATTAACTTTTTGATTGATTGTTTCTTCCCGCCAAGAAAATAACAAAATGCTTACAACACTAGATATTCCCAGGCGGTCTCCCATCCAAGTACTAACCAATCCCAACCCTGCTTGGCTTCTGAGATCAGACGAGATCGGGCGTTTTCAGGGTGGTGTGGCCATAAGCTATTAGAAGAGTTGAAATTACAGCTGTTATTGATTTCTTCACTGCATAATTAACTTTTTGATAGATTGTTTCTTCCCGCCAAGAAAATAACAAAATGCTTACAACACTAGATATTCCTAGGTGGTCGCCTATCCAAGTACTAACCAAGCCCGACCCTGCTTGGCTTCCGAGATCAGACGAGATCGGGCGTTTTCAGGGTGGTGTGGCCGTAAGCGATAAGACAAGTTGAAATTACAGCTCTTATTGATTTCTTCACTGCATAATTAACTTTTTGATTGATTGTTTCTTCCCGCCATGAAAATAACAAAATTCTTACAACACTAGATATTCCTAGGCGGTCTCCCATCCAAGTACTAACCAAGCCCGACCCTGCTTGGCTTCCGAGATCAGACGAGATCGGGCGTTTTCAGGGTGGTGTGGCCGTTAGCTATTAGAAAAGTTTAAATTACAGCTCTTATTGATTTCTTCACTGCATAATTCACTTTTTGATTGATTGTTTCTTCCCGCCATGAAAATAACAAAATGCTTACATCACTAGATATTCCCAGGCGGTCTCCCATCCAAGTACTAACCAAGCCCAACCCTGCTTGGCTTCCGAGATCAGACGAGATCGGGCGTTTTCAGGGTGGTGTGGCCGTAAGCTATTAGAAAAGTTGAAATTACAGCTCTTATTGATTTCTTCACTGCATAATTAACTTTTTGATTGTTTGTTTCTTCCCGCCAAGAAAATAACAAAATGCTTACAACACTAGATATTTCCAGGCGGTCTCCCATCCAAGTACTAACCAAGCCCGACCCTGTTTGGTTTCCAAGATCAGGCGTTTTCAGGGTGGTGTGGCCGTAGGGTATTAGAACATTTGAAAATACAGCTGTTATTGATTTCTTCACTGCATAATTAACTTTTTGATTGATTGTTTCTTCCCGCCAAGAAAATAACAAAATGCTTACAACACTAGATATTCCTAGGCGGTCTCCCATCCAAGTACTAACCAAGCCCGACCCTGCTTGAATTCCGAGATCAGACGAGATCGGGCGATTTCAGGGTGGTGTGGCGCAAGCTATTAGAAAAGTTGAAATTACAGCTCTTATTGATTTCTTCACTGCATAATTAACTTTTTGATTGTTTGTTTCTTCCCGCCAAGAAAATAACAAAATGCTTACAACACTAGATATTCCCAGGCGGTCTCCCATCCAAGTACGACCCTGTTTGGTTTCCGAGATCAGGCGTTTTCAGGGTGGTGTGGCCGTAAGCTATTAGAAAAGTTGAAATTACAGCTCTTATTGATTTCTTCACTGCATAATTAACTTTTTGATTGATTGTTTCT